>OX344722.1:81176106-81729242 GCA_947034835.1 Ballota nigra
CTCTTGTTTCTAGATTGTGTCTAGTTTGATATGCCGAATGTGATCTTAGGCCATTTTTTGATTTAATTGAGTCACTTAGCCAAAATTTTCCTTACCAATGACATTGATCCCTTGTTAGCCCCTTTGAGCCTAAAGCCTATTTTATTTGCTAACACATATGAACACTAGTCCAATTCTTAAGCCTTTTGTCCAAATTTGAGTGGAGAATAGGAAAGTGTGAATGTGAAGGGAGTGAATTGAGTTGAAAAAGGAAAAGATTGTTTGTTGAGTGAATATGAGAAGAAGGAGTGATGAGATTTGAGTTGTGGGAAAGAACAAAAAAATTGAGAATGAGCAAAAGAAAAAAATGAGCTCATGTGTTTGTGCGAAAAAAGAAAAAGAAAAAGTGATTGAAAAAAAAAAAGTGAAAGAGTGAGAAAGAAAAAAATTGAAGTGTTGAGAGTAGTGGAATTAAAGTGTATTGATTGCAAATGTTGAAGTGATTCTGCTCCTAATCTCAAAGTGCCAAAGTTGATTTTTCTATTCTCCATTCACTTTAGTCACTTACCCCATATTGTTATCCCACCCGTCCAAAGAGCCTACATTACAACCTTGAGAAAAGTCCTTTTTGATTCGGCATGGATTTCTAGAGTATGGTCGAAGTTGAGAGCATTTACAAGCCTATGGCTGCCAATATGTGTGATTGATTGATTGAGTGAGTCCCTTAAACACTTTTATACACTTGTGAGGGAGTGAAACACACCGTTGAGTGCACGTCCATGCTTGATCTTGGTGTTTCTTGTTATTATTGCATGAGTACGATAAAAGAAAGTGAGTGAGTATACGGGTGATTGATCTTTGAAACTCGAGTTCAATTACTTGCATGATTTGATTCTTGATTCATTCCTAACAATTTCACTTGACTTATTATTTCGTTGCTTGAGGACAAGCAACATGGTAAGTTTGGGGGGGTTGATTAGGCGTGAAATTGTTATGTTTTGATGCCCGATTTACTCATGTTTTGAGTGTTTTCGATGAATATTTAGAGTCAAATGAGCATTATTTCTATACATTGATAAATTTGTCTCTTTGATGTTCGTAGATGGATAGAGGGCGAAAAGAGGAGTTCGTAGGACTTTGAATCGACTCAAACGGATGCCCGGATGAGAAGATATTGAAGAAATACGATTGGTATTAGTGCGGACGAGGAAAAGTATCATTTGGAAGGGTTAGAGATCACTCGAGCGCATAGCTCGAGCGCCACCGCTCGAGCGAATCACTCGAGCGCGCAAACATACAGAACCATTCTTGCGCTCGAGCAGCTCGAGCGCCACCGCTCGAGCGAATCGCTCGAGCGCCCAAAAAGTAACAGTGAAGATTCAGCGCTCGAGCAGCTCGAGCGCGACCGCTCGAGCGAATGCGTCATTCGAGCTACACTGCTCGAGCGGGACCGCTCGAGCGTTTTGCTCGAGCGCCCATATACTTTTGCCTCCGGATGCGTATTTTCGGCCCATTAACTCCCGTTTCGACCCGGTGCCTATATACACCTCTTCCAAACACGAAACATCGATCCCGAACTTTAGAAATCACTTTAGACTTAGTTTTTGGAGAGGAAGAAGGAGAGCAAGCTTTATTTTACGTTTTGTTGAGGTTTTACATTCGAATTCTTAGTTTCTTTTTAGTTCGTTACTTTAAACGCTTTTAATTTCGTTTTAGTTAATTCAATTTCAGTTCTTCGTATTTATTTTCTTTTTAAACCCTAGTTTATGTTTACTATCTTCTTTATTCAATTCAATATGTTTATGTTCGTTGTTTCTTTTATTGCTTTTATTTTTGTTATAACCATGTCCGGCTAAAACCCTTGCATGCTTGGGTTAGGATGAACTCGTAGAAGTAGGATGTGGGTACGTAATTAGGGTAATTCGTGACGTTAGTTTTAATTCTCTTAGTTAATGAATTCTTATAATTAATCTGAACTTTACCTTTGACTTTAGTACGAAAGTGTTAGAGAGAGGACGACCGCATCACTCAATAACAATTAGTAGTCTTAACGAGAGGGTTTAGGAAAGGTTAATTCATCTACCGGTTTAGCGAAGGAGGACGACCGCATCACCTTAGTTAAATTAGGGTCTCATTAATTAAGCACAATTCATTAACTTGTTAGTGGATTAGTGAAGTCGATTGCTAGGATAAAGTATTAGGGTGAGAAATCTTGAGCTTTCATTCTACGATCTTTTACTTAGGTTAATTCTTGTTTGTCACGATTACTTTGATTATGTACCTGCTCCGTTAGTATACATAGGGATTCCTATCCTAAGCATCACCATCTCTTATTAGAACACAACCCTTAGTTAATTTTCTTTCTTTAGTATTTCAGTTTACTTAGTTTATTTTCGTCTTTTAATTAATCTTTCCAAAAACCCAAAAACATCACACTCATATTAACTACGACGCGTAGATCTTCAGGGATCTATTCGCATACATACCATCCCTTGGGTTCGATAATACTTGGTCCCTATACTTGCCCATGCTACAGTGAACCCGTTCTCTTGCGGGGTAGCTACTAGTAGAAGCTAGTGTAGTCGCTTCAAGTCAGACACTATCTTTGCGGACCTTCTGAATTATCCTTTTATTTATGTACTTTATGGTCCTTATTTGTGGCTTTCACATTTTCTATTACTTGTTATGTCTTGATCAACTGCACATGTTTGCCAATTAGTAGTGTATAAATTTAGACAATTTAATAAATTACTCCTTGATTGTGACTCACTTTGACTAATTGTAATAGTAATTGTTGTAGATAAGTGCGTAAATAAAGAGATACGATTTGTTGACCCAGTTCGTCGGGAACGACTACATCTGGGGGCGATCCAAGCCAGGAGTTCCACTAATATTCTTGTGTATGAGAGTACATAATTTATGAGCATATATGGATATATATAATAGTAAAACCCTAGTCTAATGGATAAAGCCCAATATGTTTCTTGGCCCTTAAGTAATGTCCACACCAAATCTCCTAGATTTGGAATATTAAATCTTCTAGATTTATAACACTCCCCCTTGGACATTACGACATAACATAAATGTCTTGTCATAAAAACTCCACGTGCTAGGGATCGGCCAAATAATGAGTAGGGATGAATGTCATCGATCTTCTAGATCTAAATCTTCTAGATTTATTTCGAGGTTACCGTTCCCCCTGAAGACAACAACACTTTAAGTCTTTGCATCCCAATACCACGAATGTACTTTTCAAAAGTAGACGTAGGTAAGGACTTAGTAAATAGATCTGCTAGATTGTTACTAGATTGCACCTTTTGAATGGTAATCACGCCACTCTTCTGGAGTTCGTATGGGTAGAAAAACTTAGGTAAAATATGTTTCGTCAGGTTTCCCTTGACGTACCCATTACTCATTTGTGCGATGCAAGCAGCGTTGTCTTCAAATATAACGGTGGGAGGTGTATCGCCTTTGGCGATACCACACGAGTCACCAATGTGTTTTACCAAGGACCTTAACCAAACACATTCTCGTGCGGCTTCAAATAAAGCTATGATATCTGAGCGGTTTGAAGACGTGGTAACCATGGATTGTTTAACCGATCTCCATGAGATTGCGGTTCCACCACAGAGAAAAACATAACCAGTCTGGGATACGGCGTTATGGGGATCAGACAAATAGCCAGCATCCGCATAACCTACTAAGATTTTGTCTTGGTTCTTACGATAAAACAGTCCAAGATCTTGGGATCCTTGGAGGTATCGTAGAATGTGCTTAACACCATTCCAATGTCTCCTTGTAGGAGAAGCGCTATGTCTCGCAAGCAAGTTGACAGCAAATGCAATGTCCGGCCGGGTGCAATTTGCAAGATAGATCAAAGCTCCAACAACACTAAGATAAGGAACTTCTGGTCCTAGAATTTCTTCTGAATCTTCTCTTGGCCTGAATGGGTCCTTATCCACTTTGAGGGATCGGACGACCATCGGGGTGCTAAGTGGATGAGATTTATCCATGTGAAATCTCTCCAATACCTTCTTCACGTAGGTCGACTGATGAACAAGGACTCATTCTGGGAGGTGCTCGATCTGCAAGCCGAGGCAGTACTTGGTTTTACCCAAGGACTTCATTTCGAATTCAGCTCTCAAGATTGAACTGGCTTCTTCAATCTCTTTATATGTTCTGATTATGTTCAGGTCATCAACATATACGGATATGATGCAAAAACCGTCTTGCAATTTCTTGGTGAATACGCACGAGAAAGCTTTATCGAATGTGTATCCCTTCTTTTGAAGGAATTCACTAAGTCAGTTGTACCACATAAGGCTCGATTGCTTCAGGCCATACAACGACTTTCGCAGTTGTATGCTATACATGCTGCGGTTTTCACCATCCCTTAACTGAGGAATGTCAAATCCATCTGGGATTTTCATATAAATGTCGGCATCTAGTGATCCGTAAAAGTACGTGGTTACTACGTCCATTAATCTCATTTGGAGATTCAACTTAACTGCCAAAGATATCAAGTAGCGGAACGTTATTGAGTCCATGACGGGAGAATAGGTTTGATCGAAATCAATCCCGGGTCTCTGCGAAAACCTTTGTGCTACCAGCCTCGCTTTATACCTCTCCACAGTATTGTTCTCGTTTCGTTTTCATACAAATACCCATTTATATCCTACAGGAATAGTGCGCGCGGGTGTACGAACGATAGAGCCAAATACTTATCTTTTGTTAAGCGAGGCGAGCTCCGCATCAATTGCCTCTTTCCATTTGACCCAATCGTGGCGCTTCCGGCACTCTGCGATTGTTTTGGGTTCAGGATCTAGATCATTTATAATGGAAAGAGCTATTGATGCTGCAAATGTGTCATCGACGACAGTAATATTTCTATTGTACGTTTCTCCCGTATCTGTGAAGTTCACAGAGACTTCGACGTTTACGTCAACCAGACCTTCCTCATTTCCCAGTGTATCTGGGTCTGGTCGTTCCACGGTCCTAGTGCATGGAATACTTTATGCACGTGCTACATCACTAGGACTCTCGTCTCCTAGAGACTTGGGATTATCTAGACGGATCTCTTCTAGAGATTTTCCATTCGACTGACCAGATTTGCTAGCCTTTCATTTAGGTGAGTTACTATCTCTTGAGGGTCCCTTACGCTTTTGGCGTGTGGGGGCATGAGTACTCATTTTGCTTGGGACCTCAACCCTTTGGGGAGCATTTACTGCAGGTATATGTGATCTAGTCACACCTCTATGGCCAGTGAACGCGTCTGGCAGGTTATTTGCTAAGTTCTGCAGGTTAATAATCTTCTGAACTTCTAGTTCAGATTGATTAGTGTACGGATCTAGATACTGAAGATTACTTATGTTCCACGTAAGTTCCCGGCATTCATTCAATTTTGAATTCGGATCTCCCCCTAATGCCGGGAAGTAATCTTCATCGAATTTGCAATCAGCAAACCGGGCTGTTAATTAATCCCCGAACAAAGGCTCGAGGTATTTCACGATGGATAGAGAGTCGTATCTGACGTAAATACCAAGTTTTCTTTGTGGGCCCATAGAGGTTCGCTTGGGTATCGTAATTGGTACGTATACCGCACATCCAAAAATACGCAGATGGGAAATGCTAGGTTCTTTCCCACGCACTAACTATAGGGGGGAATGATCATTATATGCAGTTGGACGGATTTGGATTAAGTGCGATGAATGTAGGACTGCATGCCCCCAGCATGAGGTGGGTAGTTTAGAGTTCATAAGCAATGGTCTCGCGATAAATTTGATACGTTTTATTAGCGCCTCAGCAAGACCATTTCGGGTATGGACGTAGGGGACCGAATGCTCCACTTTAATTCCCAGGGCCATACAGTAATCTGTAAAGGCCTTCGAGCTAAACTCAGCTGCATTATCCATGCGAATCGATTTAATTGGATAATCCGGGAATTGAGCTCTAAGCTCGATAGTTTTCGCAATGAGCTTCGCAAAGGCTTGATTGCGGGTGGACAGCAAACATGCAAATGTCCACCTAGTGGAGGCATCAATAAGGACCATGAAATAAAGAAATGGTCCTGATGCAGGGTGAATCAGTCCACAAATGTCTCCTTGAATTCGCTCAAGGAAAACCGGAGACTCTAGTCCAACCTTGGTGCGTGACGGGCGCACAATCAACTTACCCTTAGAACATGTATCACAGAAATACTCATCAACGGGAGGGATTCTATTATTCGAAATATTATGACCATTTGAATTAGATAGAATCCTACGTATCATAGTATGTCCCGGATGACCTAACCGTTGATGCCACAATTTAAAGAAATTTGGGTCATGGAATTTCATACTCATCGCTAGATGGGAACTAGATGGCTGGATGTAGATATAGTACAAATCGGAGGAGAGAGATGGAAGTTTTTCTATAACTTGCTTACGGCTACCTCGAGTACAAGTCATCAAAAGGTATTTGTTATCGTTTTCAGTTTTAGTTTCAATATGATACCCATTTACCCTAATGTCTCTAAAACTGAGTAGGGTACGCTTAGATTGCGGAAACAATAAAGCATTATCAATTATTAATTCGGTATCCATGGGGAGGACAATGGAAGCTCTTCCAGAACCCACTATCAATGTACTATCATTCGCAATTGTACTTATACTCCCCTTACGATTAACCAAGTTATGAAAATACTTCCTATCCTTTAGGATCGTATGTGTGGTGATGCTATCTACCAGACATAAATCATTATCAGCGTCCATCATGCAAGAGAAAATAGTCCAAACCTAATAGCTGATATGTTTACAAGCCATAAATGAAAACAACAATATCCGAATAAACACATGGATAGCTATTAAGGTAAACACATCAAAGCTAATAAATTCATTCATAAACAAAATATTCGAAAGAAAGGATCCAAAACATAAGGTGAAATTATTTTATTCAGAAAAAAAAATTACTAGGAATAACTAAATACGCGAATCAATTTGTTGTCTCTCCTATCTCGAGCTACGGGCTCAAGAGATCATCGTTGTCTTGATCAAATTCTGCTTCAGGCAGCTTGTCATCTTCAGGTTCATAAATTGGAGCCTTCTCCTCGTCGTCCTTTTGCACCTTCAGGTAAGCCTCGACCAAGTGTTTGGGAGTGCGACACGTGCGTGACCAATGGCTTTTGCATCCGCATATGAAACAGGACTGCTCAATCATGCTTTGAGAGCTAGGTTTTCGTGGAGCGGTAAACTGAGTTTTGCGACCCCCGGATAAACTATGACGTCGGTCATTAGTCCAGAACTTCTTACTCACTCTTCCACGATTGTGACCAAATGAGGGTTTGGCCTTGTACTTCTGCTGGAGTACAGGGTTACTATCATGGAACGCAGATACTGAGTTCTGAATTAGGTTGGTTACAATGTGCTGTAACGCAGAGTTGCACTCCTTTATTAACTTCAGGTCTTGATAACGGATGTTCAGATGCTCGTATTGCGATGGAGGGAGGGGTATATGTTCTTGTTGTTGGAAACGTTCCTTCAGGGATTTCCACAACATTCCAGGGTCCCTTTGTGTGATATATTGAAATTTCAGACTTTCATTCATGTGGTTCCTAAGGAAAATCAACACTTTCGCCTTCTGGGTGTTAGTAGATTTCGAACCTTCCATGATGGTTTCGCTCAACCTGTTTAATGCTAGATAGAATTCTGCATCTAGCACCCATGTTGGGTAGTTGCTACCATCGAGAGCAAGCTCATCGAATTCTTTCATAGTGATGTCAGACATAATTCACTACAATGAATTAAAGCGACATGGTGAAGGGGGTGACGAAGTTCATTGACAACGAGGGAAATACAAAGATTCATTTAATTATTCTAAGGCACATAGATGCACGTACTGGGCGCCGTCTACCCAAGGCATAAATTTACGGTCCGTCAAATACCGGGCGCCACCTACCCGGGCATAAAAAGTGGACTATAAATAAACTATGTGCGCAAGATTAAAGCATGTAGGATAATATCACATAAACATGCAATAATAAATAATGGCGATAATCACATGAAAATAATTTGCAGAAAATATACGGTTTAATAGACAGAGGAAATAATCATAAGAATAATTATTTTGTATATATTAACGCAATTTAACGAAATATTTTCAGGATTAAAGAATAAAATTATGCACAAGAAAACATCGCGTGGGTCGCATACGGCGAGTGGGAAACGTCGCACATAGGTTGGCAACGAAAAAGCTGCGAGTGCGACGGACGAGGGCACACGGGCGCGCACGCGGTGACGGGCGGCACCAGGCGTGCAACGGGCAGCGCTAGTGCGCGCGTCGTGCGGTGCTTGGCACACACAACGTGCGGCACTAAGCGTGCATGACGTGCGGTGCTGGAGCGCGCACGATGTGCAGTGCTCACACACGCAACGTACGGTGCTGGAGTGTACGCAATGTGCGACGCTCGCTCTGTGCGGTACTTAGGCGGCAGCGAGGATGCCGCGGAGGCGGCGGCGGCGAGGAGGCAGCGCGGCGCTGCCGAGGGCGGCGCTTTAGGGCCATTTTAGGCAGCGCGGCGGCGCGCGTCTCGCGGCAGCGGCCATGGGGCTTCGGGCGACGGCCGGCGATCATTTTTTCGATCTCGATCCAAGAATTAAAATAATAATTCAACACAATAACGCATATGATTCAATTAATATCGAATATAAGAATCAAATAAGATAATAATATACGAGCATATAAATCATGCAAAATATGGATTGAATAATTCAAGTACGGGAATTAATTCATGTGATTTAAAGGGGATTAATTCTGAGGCGTACCGTTTTATCTCGGGCAGAGACTCGTGCTGATAACGTGTTGTAGATAAGTGCGTAAATAAAGAGACACCATTTGTTGACCCAGTTCATCGGGAACGACTACGTCTGGGGGCGATCCAAGCGAGGAGTTCCACTAATATTCTTGTGTATGAGAGTACATAATTTATGAGTACATAGGGATATATAATAGTAAAACCCTAGTCTATTGGATAAAGCCCAATATGTTTCTTGACCCTTAAGTAATGTCCACACCAAATCTCCTAGATTTGGAATATTAAATCTTCTAGATTTATAACAGTAATATCCTATAGTTTTGGAGAATTAGTTGACATGCTTTCTAAGTTATGTTGAGTAGGTATACGCATGAAAATAATTAGTTCTCCCGTGGGTTAAGAACAGTGTTTAGGTAATTTTTAATATGATGGCAAGTAATACTGGCAAGTAATTTTTAATATATTAAATTATAACCGATGTTGGGACAGTATCGTTGCGAGTCTTCTGAGTTATGATAATATCTTTACATAATTGCAAAATTATTTTTTTTGGTCCTTTTGTTACCGTTTTTTTCTTTTTTGTACTTTGTGGTCCTTATTTATGACATTCACATTTTATATTACTTGATGTGTCTTAATGTTTATTTATGTTGATGAATTAAATGATCAATTACACATGCTTGCCAAAAGGTAGCGTATAAATTTAGATAATTTGATTATTTCTTCTTTGATTGGTACTCATGAAAAAAGGTATTATGAATAATTTTTGGATGAAAATTAAGGTGCATAAATTTAGTCAATGCTTTTGATATTTATTTGTGTTGATACTCATGAAAAAAAAAACTCATGTGCTAATGAGTGGAAATAAACATGTGTTTTAAATGAGTGATCTAATTATAGTAGAAAATTTCAATATGTATTATATTTTAATGCACATTCATTTGTTAGGTTATCAATTGCACACGTTTGGCAAATAGTAGTGTGTTGGGAAATTGTATAGACTTATGTTTTGATTAAGATGCCAAAAAGTTCCTCCTAAGTCATTTGTAAGTAAAGTATTCAGTAGAGTTAGAATAGAATTAACCAGTTCAAATGTTAAGGAACTGAAGTACATTTACTAATTCAAATAATGTATCTAAGAGTTGAAGAAGTCCCCTGAAGAAGAAGTCCGCTGAAGAAGAAGTGAAGTGAAGAAGACTAAGTTATGAATGTTTTTTAAGTGCATTCTTACTTAGCCATATACCATTAGTAGAGGATCAAGGTCCACTGATGAGGACTAACAATGCACATTCAATGCTAAACACATTAAAAGTTGTTAGTTAATCTGGTTGGAACAAGGAAAATCGAATATCAGTAAAGCTTGCAATAAATGATGGAATAAGAAGGTTCTCTCAGTTGAGTTCCATCTTAAAACCAGACAAGATTCTGAGCAAGTAGACTGAGCGGCCCAATGAGAAGATGACACGTAGGTGTACCCTACTGACAGCTAACCTGTCACAGACTGACAAGTACCAAAAGTCTTGCTTTAGCTTTCTCCAGAGAGCTGGTGAACAAGCAAGGTCTTTTAGCCGTTTCTTGACAATACTTAAAGCTTAAATAGAGCCGTTTGAACCAATCAGATTCAAGAAGACTTACTTGAGAAGATTCAACTCCAACGGAAAGATTTTCAAGAAGGTCTATAAATAGAGAAGGTCGTGCCCATTTCTACGCACGGGAAACTTAACAAGAACAAGCATTCTCTACACTCATAACTTACTACGAAGCACTCGAAATCACCTTTGCTTCCCAAGTGTTTCAAATTTGTAGAGAGCATTTCAAACCCTCTATAACCGAGCATATAGCTATATCCAAACCTTAGAAAGAGATAATCCATCCTTAAAGCCTTGAGCTAAACTTGTAAGGATTATCTCACAAAGAGTTGGAACCAAACCCTACTCAAAATCCTACCCCAGAGTTAGGTTGAGAGTTAGAGTTAAGAGGTGTTAGTAAGCTGATTGTTGATATCAGTCTGAAAGCTGGTTGTTTTGGGAACTAGGACCTGGAATTATCCTAGTGATCAGATATCCTTAGAGATGATTAATTTGATCAGTGCACCTTGGCACTATAACACAAGGAATTCCAAGTGAAAGGAATTCTCCTGTTGAATCAGGACAATGGACGTAGGAGATTCATCTCTGAACCACTTTACATCTTGTGCATTTACTTTATGCTATTTCTTTAAGTGTGTGTTATTCAAACAAGTTTTATCAAGCAAAATGAGGTTTTCATAAGGGCTCACTAATCCGCATTTGAAAGCTAATTAGATAGTAGTTCGACTGAAAGTCTTGAGCTTTCAGTGGAGCTGATATCTCAGTAAGCTTTCATAAGTAAATCTCAGCAGACTTCAAAGTCCACTGACGATCTACTGTCTTGAGTTAATCTGATAAGTTTTTAAGAAAGAAGTTTGAATTTGTAACATCATGTGTATTCCCCTCCATACACTTGTTTAACTCGTTTCGGGACCAACATAGTGCAACTAATACTGGCAAGTACTTTTTAATATATTAAACTATAACCCATATTGAGATAATATCTTTGCGACCTTCGGTGTTATGATAATATCTTTACATAATTGCAGAATTCTTGCACTTATTTTTAATTTTTAGCCATTTTAGTCCTATTTTTACACAGTATTACCGAATAGATATATCGTAATGTGGCTTTGTTTGGTCCAAATTTCATAAGATTTGGCCAAATTCGCCCAACATAAAAGATATTGTCCTAATTTTGTAGTCCCTCATAGTATAGTCTCCAAGGTTGCGGCGTGTTTTTGGTTTATGTTTTTTTTGTCATTTTTAACGCTATATGTTTTTTGGGGTCCTTAATTATGCCATGCAAGTTTTGTACAAAATTTTCTTATTAAAGAATATTTTAGGATTCTACACTTTCTAAGAATGCAATGATAACGTTCAAATTTTATAAGCTCATAAAGATAGTTTCTTGTATTTGTAAGCTCGAAAAAATAGTATCCTAATTTTGCAAATAACCCATAAAATAATGTCCTAAAAATAGATTTTTTTTTTCCTTGCATATATGAGTTAATTTAATGATAAATTATAAGGTACGTCTTATTGTATACATATCAATTCGTAGTTCAGACAACATTGGTGATAGATTAGAAACATAATTAACCTCAATGTAGTATAACATACTTTAATCATGAAATATTACTATTGAGCGGAATTGATCATATGGTGGCACAATATTATATACCCATTGTGTACGTGTTAATGACACATAAGCAAGTATAAGCAATCAACTAAAATAATAATGGGCCCCCTACTTATGTGCCATTAACACATTTGCGGTGGGCATGTGATCATTTCCTTACTATTGAGAGTAAGTTTTAGAACTAAATTATTTCGTATACGAACCACTTTATAATTATGTTTAGCCACATTTTACTTTAACCAAATAATTTTCTTTATGTAATCAATCGATACTCTTCGCTACCATTAACTAAATTGGTTATAAGGAATTTATTTATTTATTTTAGGACACTACCTTATGAGTGTTTGTAGGATTAGGACACTATCTTTACGGGTTTGCAAAATTGAGACAATATTTTTACGAACTTGCAAAATTAGTACAATATCTTTACAAACTTGCAAAACTAAAACACTATTTTTTAATTTTTACCAATTCAATCCAAATATTAAAATATGGCCGATTGGGCATATCATAATTCGGCCTTAATTGATCCACATTTTATAAAATTTTGCCTAAGTTTGCCCAACATAAAAGATAGCGTCCTTATGTTGCAAGATTGTAAAGATAGTGTTCTAATTTTATAAGCCTGTGAAGATAGTTTTCTAATTTTGTAACCCCGAAAAGAGAGTGTCTAATTTTACAAGCACTCATAAGATAATGCCCTAAAAAAAGTATTGTTTTTTGCGTATATGAGTTAATTTAGTGATAAATTATAATGTATGACTTATTGTATAAATATCAATTTGCAATTCAGACAATATTGGTGATAGATTAGAAAATTAATTAACCTCATAGTGGTATTACATATTTTAATCATAAAATATTACTATTGAAAGTATGTTTTAGAATTAAACTGTTTAATATATGAACCACAATATAATTATTTTTAGATACGCTTTACTTTAAATAATTAATGTTCTTTAAGTAAACAGTTAATACTCTTTGTTGCCATTAACTAAATTGGTTATAAGGGAAATTTTATTATTTTAGGACACTATCTTATGAGTGTTTGTAAAATTAGGACACTTTCTTTACAAGCTTGCGAAATTGGATAATATCTTCACGGACTTGCAAAATTAGGAAAGTGTCTTTGCAAACTTGCAAAACTAGGACACTCTATTTTAATTTTGGCCAATTTAGTCCAAATTTTATAAAATACGGTCAATTGGGCATATCATAATCGAAATTTATTTGACTCACACATTTTAAAATTTGGTCTAATTTTGCCGAACATAAAAGAAATTGTTCTTATTTTAAAAGATTGTTAAGATGTGTTCTAATTTTATAAGCTCGTAAAGATATTTTCCTAAATTTGTAAGCCCAAAAAGATAGTGTCCTAATTTTGGCAAAAAAAATATTTGAGGACATTGTACACACAACTATCAATGCATCATATTTTAGGGATTATTGCAAGGTATTGGTTGTCACTGGGCTTGAAAATCGCATACTTGAGGCTAAAATTATTTCTTGAAGAAATATTGGCAGTAGAGTGTATATCCCAAGAATGACTTTGACAAATTCAGATCAAAAGATGCATGTGACTTTTACTCGGCGTCAATTTTCAGTGTTGCTCTGTTTTGCCGTGAAGATAAATAAGAGTCAAGGTCAGTCTCTTTCGACTGTAGGATTGTATCTTTCCAAACCAGTTTTCACACATGGGCAATTACACGTAGCAGTCTCGAGAGTTAAAAACAGGAAGGGGCTGAAAGTTCTAAGTCTTGATGCTGAGGTTAAGCCGTCAAAATATTCAACAAATTTTGTGTATAAAGAAACTATTAGGAATTTGTAATATTTTTTAGGTGAGACTCAATATTTATTTTCTAGGTGTGGACGATGATAAAATGTCTTATCTATTTTTTTTTTTTTGTCATTTAAACTTATATTGTGATGAGAAAAATAACTTTTCAAAAAATGGTGTGCATGTTTTATAAAGATTTATGAAACCGCAAAAATAGCAGATCAAACACTAATATATATATATATATATATGGGTAATATTTGGAATGAACCGGTTACAAATAAAATTTACAACTAATATTCAACATGTTTTAATATATTTGAGTAGAAATATATAAATACACACATATATAATATTAAAATAAAATAATTATATTTGAATTGAATTATTTAAATTAGATTAACTTATTATTTAAAATGTATATATATATATTTATCTATCGTATAATACACGGACTTCTGTATTAATATAATTAAGTAGGTTTCACTACAAAAAAATGGGAATTAGCGATCGATTTAGCGATCGCAAAACGTGATTAGCGGCCTATTTCTGACCGAAAAAAATTGGTCGTTAAAAAGTGGGTAGCTAATATCAGCGAGCCATGTAGTATATAAGCCCTTGTGAGACTTGTAAAAATAAATGGGCAAATATACGCCCAAGGGGAATCAAACCTACAACCTCCGGATAGCTCGAAAGAGGTGTGAGCCACTAGGACACATACTATTGTTATTTGTTTATTTGCATTTAATTGTATATAACCTCATATTGACTCCCGTTTTTTTAATTCATCAAATATAATCCTTTTTGTTTCTAATTCGTTTATATATATATATATATATATATACACTAACTTTTTTTATTAATTTTATAAATTTAATATTTTAGACTATTCTAAATTATTAATTTATTCGTTTTTATTTATTTAATTGTATATAATTCCAAATTGACTCCCGTTTTTTTTTAAATTCATCAAATTAATTCCTTTTTATATCTAATTTGTTTATATATATTTACTAACTTTTTTTTTTAAATTTTATAAATTTAATATTTAAGACTATTATAAATTATTAATTTATTCTTTTTTATTCATTTAATTGTATATAACCTCAAATTGACTCCCATTTTTTTTTTTAAATTCATCAAATTTAATCCTTTTTGTTTTTAATTTATTTATATATATTTACTAACTTTTTTTATTCAATAAAAAATATATGCAAATCTATAATATTCAATAAAAATATAAAATATTCAACGAAATAAAAAACATTCAACAAAAATAAAATAAAATATTCAACAAAAAAAATCTATCTTTCTTTCTCTCTCTCTATCACTCATCTTCAGTGAGGAAGCTCTCGATATCGATATGGTCATCCTCACCCTCACCACCTCCGGCCCCACTCCCCCCGGCAGCAAAATTTTGTGGGGGTGGAGGTGGAGGTGGACCGGCTACTCTCATCTATTGGGAGATGTTGGTGAACCAATCCCGAAGACTCTCGTTGTAGCTCGTGAGGGCCTCCATCTGCTTCCGGACGTCCCTCAGCTCATGCTCCAACTTAGAGAGAGCAGAGTCGACCGAGGAGGACGATCCACTGCTCTGGCGGTAGGTCTGCAGGATGACCTTACTGTGACCGCCCTGCCCCACGACCTTCCCCTTCTTGACTCCGACCACATCTAAATAGATGTGGTCCTCGTCAATCCGGGGAGGAGTGGGGTTCTCTCCGCTGTCGTCTCCGGAGGCCACCTGCTGCGAGGCCTGGGCGAGACGATCCTTATACTAGTTTTGAAATAAAATACAATTATAATAATTAAATAAAAATTAATTAAAATTAGAAAAATACTTACGTGGATCTCGGTGGTGCGGGCCGTAGGTAGACGTCCTAGTCTCCGGGTTCACTGGGTGGGAGATCTCCATCTGCTCATAGAGAGAGGACTTTCGTCCGTGCTCCTTCTCCTGTTGCGAACCAAATTCAATAGATATTTAAATGTTAAACATTTAAAAATTTATTAATATTCAAATGTAAATAAAAATTCAATAGATACTTACAAAGGCGAGGGAGTGCTCGTAGATGGACAGGGATCCAGCCCGATGTCTGGCGACGCCGTGCCCGGTGGGGTCCTTCAACCGGTTCTCCCTGGGCTTCTCGGAATTGGCTTTGAATTGCTCACTATTCCAATGAGCAATCAAAGCGTCCCAGACAGAACGTCCGTTTGGCCCTTGGCCCAGCTCCAGCTGCATCCCACTATCGAACTTCTTCTTTAGCCCGTAGATAATTTTTTGTACCGCTCCTGCGCTTTTGCACAAAACAAGCCTTACATAACACTATCATGGGCAGGGTCCCAGACGCACAACTTCTGCAATTAAATTAAAAATAAAACATTAACAAATATCAACCAACTAATTAAATTCAAAATAAAATATACCTTGAATTCCTCGAAGTACTCACTCCTCTTTTGCTCGGACACCTTGGACCACGAGGAGGCACCAACCTCGAACGAGACCTTCTTAATGGCATCTGAGACGCGAGAGCTGGTCTCATGGCCTGGAAGCATACTGTAACATATTAAAAAAATTCAAGTTAATATTAATAATTAATATTAATGAATACAATTAAAATAATTTAATTTGTTATCTAAGAATACTTACATGTTGTCGCTAGGGACAACAGTGAGACGACTATCTAACAGGGGATACTGCCGTGAAGCCGTAGATCCGGCAACAGAAGTAGATCCAGCAGCACTGGACTGCTGTGAGGAGAATGGTGTCATATCTGGGGCCCGTCAAACCTCCTGGATCACCGGTCTCAATAACCCCAACCTCCTCTTCCCCTGTCCCCGACCCTGTGCCCCACTCTGATCGGGGTTATTGTTAGGATAAAAGTTGTTAGTTTTGATGAGTTAAAACAAACCAGAAGATGTAATAGGACCATCTGGACCTGTTAGCCAGATGATGATCTAGATTAGGACTTAGTCTAGGGGGAACCGCCAGACTAGAAGTATTCACCAGAAGAGTCACCAGAAGACCCCACCAGAAGACTTCACCAGATGAGATCTGACCAGAGGCAGAGGTCCTTCCCCAGACCAGACGAGTCCGGATCAGACAAGTCTGGTGGAACAAAAGATGCTCAGTTTGATCCCCTGTCTCTACTGAGTATTCTGGTTGTTCACCAGATGAGGACCAGATGACACTGAGGTTGCCTGGTGTCTGGTCTTGCCTTCTCTGGAGAGAATCAGAGTTTGGCAGAGAAAGCATTTGACCGTTGGTGATTCAAATCAAGTCAACAAGATCAGGATTGGAAAGTAGTTGAAGATAATCAATCCAAGGATCCCACCAACCCAATCAATCAATTAGGGAATTGATTGATTGAGGCTTTCTTAAATAGAGGATCTGATTGGATTAGCCCTCCAACGGCTATTTCCTAATCCCTTCTATAAATACAAGAGTGCAGTTCAAGAAAAAGCTCTAGAGAGACACCCTACGCGCATAAGTCCATCCAAGCTTTTGATAATCACTCTCAGCACTCTTATTGTTCATAATATACATCTACTCTTAAGGAGTTGTTGAAACCTCAACCTGTTCATCTACAAGATATGGTTGAAGGCTGTTGATCTTTAGATTGAAGTTAAATCTAAAGAGTTCGTAAGAAGGAACTGGTACTTCCCAATTCCAGTGAGTAAGTAAGTGAGTTGGTTGATAGTGAGACCCCTTGGATAAAAGGGAGAGTGGACGTAGGATATTCAAATCCGAACCACTATATATCTTGTGTTCTTTATCATTTTCATTTACTTATTCTCTTTGTGGTTTTTGTTCTCTTGTAAAAGGAATTTGTTAAGACATTTAACTTAAGCTTCCGCAATTAATCTAACTAGTGGGACCAACAGTTATCTTGAGAGCTCATCTGTAATAATTATAAATTCAACAGATTAACATAACATATTATATTTATACACATTCAACTAAATTCATACATACACATATCAATCATCTAAATTCATATATACCTACATATTAATCAACTAAATTCATACCTACACATATCAATCATCTAAATTCATACATACACATATCAATCAACTAATTAAATTTATACCTACATATATCATCAACTAAATTCATATATACCTACACATTAATCAACTAAATTCATATCTACACATAGCAATCATCTAAATTCATACCTACATATATCAATCAACTAATTAAATTCATACCTACGTATATCAATCAACTAAATTCATATATACCTACATGTTAATCAACTAAATTCATACCTACACATATCAATCATCTAAATTCATACCTACACATATCAATCAACTAATTAAATTCATACCTACGTATATCAATCAACTAAATTCATATATACCTACATATTAATCAACTAAATTCATACCTACACATATCAATCAACTAAATTCATACCTACGTATATCAATCAACTAAATTCATAACTACGAATTCAACTAATTTAATATATACTAACATACCAACTAACTTAAAAATACTAAACATTTATATACATGATTTAAAAAACATATACAAATATATAAAATCATACATATACGTACATATATATCTAATATATATATATATATATATATATATCTAACTTCATGCATTATTCAAATATACAAACATACACAAATATGCATGATTCATACAAACATATATACAATCATATATATATATATATATATATATATATATATATATATATATAATTTCATGTATATCAATCCTATATATTAAAAAAATGATATACAAAGATAATAAACGGTTAAAGTTTGAAAAACTTACAGTTATTAGATAGACGGGGAAGCAAGAAGGGTATTGACCGGAGTGGAATGCTAGATGGACGGCGGCGGCGGTGGATTTTTTGGAGCATAGGCCGAAAGTGAGTACGGCCTGTGCCTAAAAAGGGTAAAGAAAATTAGCGAACGCCTAAGGAGGTCGCTAATCACAGATTTGGACGGTCCCGATTGACCAAATTTGTGATTAGCGACTGCCACTGGCGGTCGCTAATTAAAAATTAAATTTAGAGACCGCCTAGGCGATCGCTGATCAGGCGGTAAATAGAGTTGGTCAACTTTGACCAACTTTTGAGTTTTGGCGACCAGCGGTCGTAGGCGGTCACTAATCCTTCGATTTAGCGACCGTCTTCTCTATCGGTCACAAATTTTCTTAATTTGAGACCAGTGATCTAGTTCGGTCGCTAATCAGTCGCTAATACAATATATAGAGACCGATTTGAAGGCGGTCGCTAGTTTCGATCGCTGAAATGCGAGTTTTTTGTAGTGTTTTGTGTGAGATCGTCTCATATTGTGAAACAATAAGATAAGATATAAATTGACATAACACATTAATACTTTAACAAGAGTAGTTAATGTTAAATTGCGTTGTCTCATACTATAAGACGGTCTCGCATTTTTTTTCATAATTTAATATGAGAATTTGGCGATACATACTGATTAGGCGTGAAATTGTCATGATTCGTTACTCGAAATGCCCTAGTTTTAGTTGATTTTGTTGAGTATTTAGAGTCATTTGAGTATCATTTTTATAAACTAATGAATTTGTCTCTTTGATGCTTATAGATGGATAGAGGGCGAAAAGAGGAGTTCGTAGGACTTTGAATCGGCCAAAACGGACTCCCGGTTGAGGAGATATGAAGATTTTACGAACAAGTGTACTGTTGCTGAAAAGTGCTCGAGCGAGAGCACTCGAGCGCTTCCGCTCGACCTCATGATCCGCTCGACCAATACACTCGAGTGCCTCCGCTCGAGCTCAACCAGCTCGAGCGCCCCAAACTTACAGAGAGTTTTCTTCGCTTGAGCACCACTGCTCGACCAACTGATTCGCTCGACCTATGCGCTCGACCGCCTACGCTCGAGCGGGACAGCTCGAGCGCCTCCGAGGCTTAAGTTCCAAAAGTCGTTTTTCCAGCCCACGAGTTCCGGATTCGGCCCGATCCTAATATATACTCTTCCGAACACGGTTTTGGGGAGCCAGCTACGAATTATCACTTAACACATCACTTTTAGACTTAGTTTAGAGAGAGAGAAAGAGGAGAAGGAAGGAGCAAGCTTACTTTTACGTTTTTTGAGGTTTTCTTTACGAATTCATAGCACGGTTTTACTTTTTAGTTTTGTTTCTTCAAATCTTTGTTCTTGAACACGTTGAGACTTCATTCTATTAATTCAATTTCAGTTTATTCTTTTATTTCTTGAAACCCTAGTTTATGTTTGATCTTTTCTTCGTTCTAATCATTATGTTCATGTTCGTTATTCTTTCAATTGTTCTTGTTTACGTAAAACCCATGTCTAGCTAAAACCCTTGCATGCTTGGGGTAGGATGAACTCGTAGAAGTAGGATATAGGTACGTAATTAGGGTAACTTGTGACGTTAGGTTTTAATTCTCTTAATTAATGAATTCTTAAAATTAATCTTAACTTTACTTTTGAATTTCGTTCAAAAAGTGTTAGAGAGAGGACGACCTTATCACTCTTTAACAATGAGTAGACTTAACTAGAGGGTTTAGAAAGGGTTAATTCATCTACCAGTTTAGCAAAGGAGGACGACCGCATCAACTTAGTTAAATTAGGGTCTCATTAATTAAGCACAATCTATTAACTTGTTAGTGGATTAGTGAAGTCGATTGTTAGGATAAAGTATTAGGGTTTAAAATCTTGAGCTTTCATCTTGCATTCTTTTACTTAGATTATTTCTTGCGTGTCACGGTTATTTTGATTATGTACCTGCTCCGTTAGTATATGTAGGGATTCCTATCCTGAGCATCACTACCTCTTATTTGAAAACACATCTTAAATTTTTAGTTTAATTTTCTGTTTGCATTCGTAGGATAGTTTAGTTTACTTTAATTAATTTTTCCAAAAATCTAAAAACATACTCTCATATTAGCTACAACGCATAGATCTTCAGGGATTTATTCGCATACACATTCGATAATACTTGGTCCCTATACTTGCCCATACTACAGTGAACCCGTACTCTTGCGGGGAAGCTACTAGTAGAAAGCTAGTATATTCGCACCAAGTCAATGGCACCGTTGCCTGGGATGGCGTTGTATGTCTTTTGAATAGGACTTGTAGATAGCTTAGTAGTTAGTAGTGAGTGCTTTATTTTCTATTTTATTTTTATTTTTATTCATTTGGCAGTTGCGTTTTGATACTTCTGCTAGTGTGTCGGGTATATAAAAACACGCTCACAAGGCAATATGAGCGAAGGAAGATTACCGTTGGATCCTGAGACAATAGTAAGAAGAAACCGAGCCTTCTTAAGAAGGATGAACGCTGCCGGAGGGAAAGAGCCAATGGACATTACAAATAAGTTGGATGATGTCGAGAATGAGTTTAATCAAACATTGAACCGGGCTGACGACACTGATGGCAATTCCAGTAAGAACCACGATCCGATAGGGGACAGTCAGAGCCAGAACCCGGGTACACAAAACTTAAACAATCCAGCTCATAACATTGTCCAAAATTCTCAGAACAACCCTGCTTACCCATATCCTAACTTACCACAAAATAACTTACCTTATCCACCTTACCCATACCCACCTTATCCGTATCCACCATACCCATATCCTCCACCTCCTGTTTACAATCAACCACCAGCTTATCAACCACCACCACCCCAACAAGTACCCGTACCAGCTGCTAATCCTCAACACGTTCCTCTGAACGTAGATCAGAATATGGCTATTCGAGGAAGGTTTGCGGTGCAGCCGCAACGGTACTATGATGGAGTGGCATTACCTCCAATAGAGGCAAATAACTTCTCGATTTCCCTGGGAATTCTAAAGCTGCTTACGAGAACCAGTTCAAGGGGGTGATTGGGAAGGAGAATCATCATACTCATCTGAGGAGTTTTCTAATGATAGCCTCCACTTTCAATTACAATGGCATGTCTGAAGATGCCAAGAGACTTAGGTTGTTCCCATTCTCATTGACGGGAATAGCTAAAGAGTGGTACGATAATACGCTTCCACGGGGAGGTATTACCACTTGGGCCGAGCTCGAGCGTCTGTTCCTCGAGCGATTCTACCCTCCATCCAGAACGATCAAAACAAGGATTGAGATCTCTTCCTTCCGCCAGAAGCAAGGAGAGGACTTACGTTAAGCGTGGGAGAGATACTCAAACATATTGATAGAGTGCCCGCAGCACGGGTACAATGAGAGAGATGTCATGGCATTTTTCTATAGTGTTGCCAACAAGGCTGGGCAAGACCATCTAGACGCCTGTGCTAGTGGATCATTCCTGAATCAAGGAATAGTGAGGTGTAGAGAGATCGTGGATAACATTGTCACAAATGCCGGGGCTTGGAATGTGGACGCAGATTTCCAGAAAGTTCATCAGGTTGAGGAAGGTGAAGGAACGAGAAGGCTGTTGATGGCCATGATGGAAAAGGTTAACAACCTTGAGTTGGGAAAGAATATGGTTGGAGGGAATGCAGCAGAGAATGAGCAAGAGGACAAGCCCACAATTCAACACGAAGTAGTAAATTATATGGGAGGTCCTTATTACAATCAGAATGGGTATCCACAAGGTGGAAATTTTCAAGGAAGGCCTTCTTATGGCCAACCATTTGTACCTCCAGGTCCACAGCCGCCTCAAAATCAATGGAGGAATACACAAGGGTACAAAGGAGGCCAGCAGCTTCCTCAGAACCAATGGAGAAAGAACGAGAATTTTTCATATGCTAACCCGAAGGCGGGTATTACAGTTCCTCCAGGTTCTAAACCCCCGGGTGGAGAAGGCGGTGCCTCAACTAAGGAGATATTAAGAGCTATTCTTCAGAAGGTGGAAGAAGGAAGCAAGAGATTATCCTCTTTGGAGTACGATGTGAAAGATCTGCATAAGAAAGTTGATCTGCGTGATCAAGACCTCCAGAAGAGAGATGTAGAGCTGAATCGAATTCAGCAAGAGAACAATCGAAGGTTCACTTCTATAGAGTTCCAGATGAGCCAGATTGCAAAGTCATTGAATAGAGAGCCTGGTAAATACCCTTCAATGCCTGAGGGTAATCCTAAAGAGCATTGTAAGGCTATCCAGCTTAGAAGTGGGACCAATTATGAAGGTCCCCAGATGCCTGTTGATTCTGAGACGCCCCAAGGAGATGTTGAGATAGAGGGGAAAGAACATAAGAAAGATGGAGATGAGAGTGGGGAGGTAGGAGTTGAGAAGAAGGTTGAGGATGAAAGCACTCAAGCGAGCAAAGAGCTTGAAGAGGAAGGCATTGAGAAGGTTGAGAGAGTTCAGAAGTGGAAGAAGGCCAAGGAAGCAAGGGAGAAAGTGAAAGAGACCGAGAAAGATGAATGGGGGGTACCCAAATCTGTGATACCTGTCCCATATCCACAACGCTTCATGAAAAAGAAGCTTGATGAGAAATTCGCTAAATTCCTTGATGTGTTTAAACAATTGCATATTAACATTCCTTTCTATGATGCTTTGGAACAGATGTCCAACTATGCAAATTATTCTGAAGGACTTGATCGCGAAAAGACGGCGAGTGGATAAGCCAAAGTTGGTGCAGTTGAACCATGAGGTGAGTGCATTAGTGCACAAGGCGCTTCCTCCAAAGCTGAAGGATCCCGGGAGCTTTACCATCTTATGTGACATTGGGAACGGGATCAAGAAAGGAGCGCTATGTGATTTAGGGGCGAGCATCAATCTTATGCCCTTGTCGCTTTTCAAGAAGTTGGAAGGTGGAGAACTTCAACCGACAATGATGACGCTTCAACTTGTGGACCGGTCTATTACTCGACCTCAAGGTGTAGTTGAAGACGTCCTCGTGAAAGTTGGAGATCACATTTTTCCAGCCGATTTCGTGGTCCTAGAGATGGAGGAAGATGAACACGTGCCCTTGATCTTGGGAAGACCGTTCTTAGCGACGGCGGGGATGGTGCTAGATGTGGTGAATGGGAAGATCACGTTGAAAGTTGACGATCAAGAGATAAAGATTTCCCTATATGAGGCCATGAAGCACCCGAAGGAGGATTAGAGTTTGTATTGCATGGATGCCATTGATCCTAGTGTTGAAGACACACCTCCTATCCCTAATCCTTCTTTTATTTATGAGTTTGATAATCCTTCACCTGTTGATTTAACCCAAGAGAATTATGATCTGACTTATTTTGATAGGGATAAAGAGAAGAAATTGAAGGATGAAGAAGTGAAAAATGTGGACGTGGTCAAGCTCGAGAGAAAAGGAGGAGTTAAGAAGAAAAAGTCCAAATTCAAGAACCTGTTTGGTAAGACTCCTCCCGAAAAGAGTGAGAAGGAATTGAGACACCCACCGTCTGAGGTGAAAAAGAAAGATGGGAATAGAGCAAAGAACTTAGACAACTTCTCTTATAAGAGTAAGGGAGGTATTTTTTAGTATCATGTCCCATAAGCTCCTTTGAGCTTAGTCCGGCATGAGGACCTTAAAAATAGCGCTGAATGGGAGGCAACCCATTTTTATTTGCTTTTGAGTGTTTTTATGTTATTAGGGTGTTGTTGAGTCGTAAGTTTTAACCTCATACTTGAGAGTTTATTTTGTAGGCTTGTCTCGAAGGAGTAAAGGTACCATGGAGTTATTCAGATTGAAGGGAGGAACTCAAGCAAGGGAGTGTGACACGTTGTTGAGAAAAACTAAATTATTTGGTTGAGGTAACCCACAACCCCAAACTTAGACCTCTTCGCAAGGTCGAAGTTTGGGGGGTGGAGTTTTTTTATGTTTCTTGTTACATTGCACCGGAGCACCCCTTATCTTTGAGTGTGTTTGGTCATTTGGTGCCTTGAGATGCTCTTTGGGGTAATTTTAATCTAATTTGCTACTACATATTTCATGCCTATCAATCATCTTATGCTTGTTGATTGCTATCTTTGAGTATAATTTGATGAGTAGGGTGAATTGTGAAGTTGAGTTAAGAATTCTTTTGTGTGAGTGTTTGAGTTAGAGTGGATTTGAGAGAGAACTAGTATGCTTGCAAGTTTGTCTTTGGAGTGCTTGTGTGATGAGAGTGAGAATGCACTAGGACTAGCATGGATGTGAAAGCCGTGAGATTTGAGACTTTTGAGATTTTGATGCTTGAATTAATCTCTTCGTTTGTGAGAGGATCATCACCTTAGAGGATGCTAGAACTTGTGTGTGCTCTTGCTTCTTGATTGTGTCTAGTTTGATATGCCGAATGTGATCTTAGGCCATCTTTGTTTTGAATGAGTCACTTAGCCAAATTTTCCCTACCAATGACATTGATATTTGTCCCTTGATAGCCCCTTTGAGCCTTAAGCCTATTTCATTGGCTAGCACATATAAACACTATTCCAGTTCTTAAGCCTTTTTGTCCCAATTTGAGTGGAGAATAGGAAAAGTGTGAATGTGAAGGGATTGAATTGAGTTGAAAAGGAAAAATGTTGTTTGTTGAGTGAGTATGAGAAGAAGGTGTGATGAAGTTTTGAGTTGTGGGAAAAAGAAAAAAATTGAGAATGAGCAAAAGAAAAAAAAAGCTCATGTGTTTGTGAAAAAAGAAAAAAAGTGAAGTGATTGAAAAAAGAGTGAGAAAGAAAAGAAAAAAAAATTGAAGTGTGGAGAGTGTAGGAATTGAAAGTGTGTTGATTGAAAATGTTTGAAGTAGTCTGTTCCTAACCTCGAAGTACCGAAGTTTGATTTTTCTATTCTCCATTCGCTTTAGTCACTTACCTATATTGTTATCCCACCTGTCCAAAGAGCCTACATTACAACCTTGAGAAAAGTTCTTTTTGATTCGGCATTGATTTCTAGAGTATGGTCGGAATTGAGAGTGCTTACAAGCATATGGCTGCCGATATGAGTGATTGATTGTTTGAGTGAGTCCCTTTATCATTGATATACACTTGTGAGGTTGTGAAACACATCGTTGAGTGTACATCCATGTTTGATTCTGGTGATTCTTGCAGTTGTTGCATGAGTATGATGAGGGAAAGTGAGTGAGTACACTTGTGATTGATCTTTGAAGCTCAAGTTCATTTACTTGCTTGACTTGATTCTTTGACTCATTTCTAAAAATTTCACTTGACTTATTATTTCATTGCTTGAGGACAAGCAACATGGTAAGTGTGGGGGGGTTGATTAGGCGTGAAATTGTCATGATTCGTCACTCGAAATGCCCTAGTTTTGGTTGATTTTGTTGAGTATTTAGAGTCATTTGAGTATCATTTTTATAAACTAATGAATTTGTCTCTTTGATGCATATAGATGGATAGAGGGCGAAAAGAGGAGTTTGTAGGACTTTGAATCGGTCAAAACGGACTCCCGGTTGAGGAGATATGAAGATTTTACAAACAAGTGTACTGCTGCTGAAAAGTGCTCGAGCGAGAGCACTCGAGCGCTTCCGCTCGACCTCATGATCCGCTCGACCAATACGCTCGAGTACCTCCACTCGAGCTCAACCAGCTCGAGCGCCCCAAACTTACAGAGAGTTTTCTTTGCTCGAGCACCACTGCTCGAGCGCCTCTGCTCGACCAACTGATTCGCTCGACCTATGCGCTCGAGCGCCTACGCTCAAGCGGGACAGCTCGAGCGCCTCCGAGGCTTAAGTTCCAAAAGTCATTTTTCCGGCCCACGAGTTCCCGATTCGGCCCGATCCTTATATATACTCTTCCGAACACATTTTTGGGGAGCCAGCTACGAATTATCACTTAACACATCACTTTTAGACTTAGTTTGAAGAGAGAGAAAGAGGAGAAGGAAGGAGCAAGCTTACTTTTACGTTTTTGAGGTTTTCTTTACGAATTCATAGCACGGTTTTACTTTTTAGTTTCGTTTCTTCAGATCTTTGTTCTTGAACACGTTGAGACTTCATTCTATTGATTTAATTTCAGTTTATTCTTTTATTTCTTGAAACCCTAGTTTATGTTTGATCTTTTCTTCGTTCTAATCATTATGTTCATGTTCGTTATTCTTTCAATTGTTCTTATTTACGTAAAACCCATGTTTAGCTAAAACCCTTGCATGCTTGGGGTAGGATGAACTCGTAGAAGTAGGATGTGGGTACGTAATTAGGGTAACTTGTGACGTTAGGTTTTAATTCTCTTAATTAATGAATTCTTAAAATTAATCTTAACTTTACTTTTGAATTTCGTTCGAAAAGTGTTAGAGAGAGGATGATCTTATCACTCTTTAACAATGAGTAGACTTAACTAGAGGGTTTAGAAAGGGTTAATTCATCTACCAGTTTAGCGAAGGAGGACGACCGCATCACCTTAGTCAAATTAGGGTCTCATTAATTAAGCACAATCTATTAACTTGTTAGTGGATTAGTGAAGTCGATTGTTAGGATAAAGTATTAGGGTTTAAAATCTTGAGCTTTCATCTTGCATTCTTTTACTTAGATTATTTCTTGCGTGTCACGCTTATTTTGATTATGTACCTGCTCCGTTAGTATACGTAGGGATTCCTATCCTGAGCATCACTACCTCTTATTTGAAAACACATCTTAAATTTTTAGTTTAATTTTCAGTTTGCATTCGTAGGATAGTTTAGTTTACCTTAATTAATTTTTCCAAAAATCCAAAAACATACACTCATATTAGCTACGACGCGTAGATCTTCAGGGATCTATTCGCATACACACTTTCCCATGTGTTCGATAATAATTGGTCTCTATACTTGCCCATACTACAGTGAACCCGTACTCTTGCAGGGAAGCTACTAGTAGAAAGTTAGTATATTCGCACCAAGTCACATACAAATCTAAAAATTTAGCCGATAATCAACATGATGAGGATTGGGGAAAATCACAAATAACAAGAGCTCGTACTACATGTACCATCATAATAAGAAAATCTAAGTATGAAATGATCTAATACGAGATAAACTTCACTTTAATATATTTAGATTGTATTTTCATTTAAAATATAATTGAGGCAGGATATATGGAAACATGAATCATACTCCATCCATTCCATAATAAACTTCTCACTTTTTTTTTCCGTTTGTTCATAATAATCTTCACACTTCTAAAATAAACCTAAAAAATCACTGTTGGATTTTGATTATCAAAAATAGGGAATTGGAACGACCAACCTCGTAATTTACAGCGGAATGAATCAAGCCTGGTTGGATTCTTCGTACGTATCCGTGATCCTCGTAGTCAGAATTCAATTATGTGAATTTATTCACGAATTGATTCGTAATCCACAATTTAAATGCCTTTTAAGATAGTATATGTGTGATTTGAGTATTTAGGGAGAGAAGGAATTCTCCTAGAGAATTCCTGCGTATTTTGAACACTGTAGAAGAAAGATAAAAAAATCTCATTCATCTATCTTATTTCTTTTCATATATATATATGGGACTTAAAAGTCCCGTAGAAGTTATCACATAACTCTCTCCTAACTTATCCACTTCATGGGTGGATATTTATATATATAATAATTTAATAATTTAATATTAAATTACTTTCATCTCCCACTCACACATGAAGTTTGAGCATTACGCCCATCTACTTCACATCTTTATACTCATCACATTATACTTATTCATACAGACAAATATATCGTGTGACCCTCGAGAATATGAGTTTTCTCGCTATACTCTTGTTAAGGATATATAGCAACTCAACCAGATTTATATGAAGAATTCAATTCTCGTTATACCCCAGAACTCTTTTCGATTAACACAAGTTGACATATCTCTTTCATTCCCCTGAAATTATTAGAGCATATTCAACCTTTATCAAATCTATTTGTTCATAATCAAGTTCTCAACTCGATTGACCGGTCAATGAACACAATAGAAAGTGTTAATAAAGATGTCCTTCCTTTCATACAAAATATCTACAGACTCCCACTATAGCTGCTTTCCTAGACATGTACTGTATCGCCATTATAATATATAGCTATTGGTAACATGCTAAAGTAGCAACACTAAAAGTGAAGACTTAGAAATATTGTAGAAAGTCTTAAGGGTACTTATAAAAGACTTATCCAAACCTCAAGGCCTCATACAATGAGAAAATAGGGATACCTTTCTCATTTCCTTATGGTCAACTTAGCACGTGTGGTATGAAACACATGTCACGATGTCTGAACTTCCAAAAATGGAAGCGTATGTCATCAAAGTTATTTATCTAACATCATGTAAATCACAGTTCAAGTGTATCCTCGACACTTAACTTGGATTTCCTCCCATTTTCGTCAAGAAATCCACTGATTTAGCTTTGTAACAAGTTAAATAGATTTGTGGTAAAATCTATTACGATTATCTTTCAAATAATCTCACCTCTTCACATACTCAGATGTAAGAGGCGATTACTCGTATGAGAGAGCTAATCTTTACTTGTTGACATACTATTATATGAACCTTTCATATAATTCACAATACATAAACTTTTCAGGAACATTAACATCTACATCATACCATGTTCAAATCCACGCAAGAACTTTAACCATAGATGTCCTAAACATCTCTTAGGAAGGGTTGTCAAGTGGATTTGCTAACATCAAACGAGTAGAGAATCTTTTAAGAAATATTTGTTTCTACTTTGTAACATCCTTACAAAGTCAAACTTTATATTAGGATCTTTTGTTTTCTTGATACTTGAAATACTCAGAGTAAGCATTTAGCTGTTTTGTTCTCACAATGAATTGGAATAACTCCCACTGGAGTGTTTTATTCCATAATGCACAATTACAGCTCCCACTGGAGTGTTTGATTCCACAATGAATCACTACAACTCCCACTCGACTGTTTGATTCCATAATGAATCATCACAGCTTCCTTTGAAGTGCTTACTATTTCCAAAGATATCCAGAAATCACTTAAGCAAGAAGGCATAATTGGAATTTTATTTATATCCATCTAAATCACAGTTCTAATTGTTGTCTATATATTCTTTTAATTCTAGATTATCTCCTCGAGATAATAATATGCAGTACCCTTTAGATATCTCGAAATCTCTCACACTATCTTCAATGTGTTTTTTGATTAGGCGTGAAATTGTTATGTTTTGGTGCCCAATTTGCCCATATTTTGAGTGTTTTTTATGAGTGTTTGGAGTCAATTGAGTATCATTTTTATAAACTGATGAATTTGTCTCTTTGGTTTTCATAGATGGATATAGGGTGAAAAGAGGAGTTTGTAGGACTTTGAATCGGCCAAAACGGACTCCCGGTTGAGGAGATATGAAGATTTTACGAACATGTGTACAGCTGCCGAAAAGTACTCGAGCTGAGTCGCTCGAGTAGTCACTACTCGGGCACTCGAGTAGTGCACTCGAGCTGCAACAGGTCGAGTAGTTTTACTCGACCTCTACTCGATCTTGACGCGTATTTTGGCCCATGAACACCCAAATTCGATCCCAAGCCTATTTATACCCTTTTCCAAGCATATCAACACATACCAACACATATTTTTACATATTTTGAGCGAGGAGAAAGCTTGGGAGGGAGATTGGAAGAGTTTTATACGTTGTAATCGAGGTTTTAATTTACGAATTCTTCGTTTTAGTATTTCTTTTGAACGTATTAGATTAATTCTTTCTTTCTTTACTCTTGGAGACGATTAAACCTAGTTTTTCAGATTTATATAGATTTCTTTAGAGACTTTAATTTGTTCTTTCGTTTATGTTCTTGATTTCTTTCGTTAATTTAATTATGCATATGATTATTGTTCTTGTGATTGCTTTTATTATTCAAACCACCATGTTAGGCTAGAACCCTTGCATGCTTGGGGTAGGATGAACTCGTAGAAGTAGGATGTGGGTATGTACTTAGGGTAACTTGTGACGTTAGGTTCTAATTCTCTTGATTAATGAATTCTTAAAATCAATCTTCACTTTGCCTTTGAATTTCGTTCGAAAAGTGTTAGAGAGAGGACGATCGTATCACTCTTTAACAACGAGTAGACTTAACGAGAGGGTTTAGGAAGGGTTAATTCATCTACCAGTTTAGCGAAGGAGGACGACCGCATCACCTTAGTTAAATTAGGGTCTCATTAATTAAGCACAATCTATTAACTTGTTAGTAGATTAGTGAAGTTGAGTGTTAGGGTAAAGTATTAGGGTTTAGAATCTTGAGCTTTCACCTTGCATTCTTAGACTTAGGTTATTTCTTGTGTGTCACAGTTATTCTGATTATGTACCTGCTCCGTTAGTATACGTAGGGATTCCTATCCTGAGCATCACCATCTCTTACTTAAACACAACCCTTAGTTAATTCGTCTTCTTTAGTATTTTAGTTTACTCAGTTTATTTTAGTTTTAATTAATCTTTCCAAAAAAAATCCAAAAACAACACACTCATATTAACTACGACGCGTAGATCTTCATGGATCTATTTGCATACACACCATCCCTTGGGTTCGATACACACCATCCAATGATTTCTTTATCTACTGTAAAGTTCATGTTATTGTTAGTGGCACTTAGAAGCTTCACGTAACAATAAAGGCCGTTGAGAGCTGTGGGGACAGTAGATGGATCCAATGTTTGCTTCTTAACTTTCTTGGCCTTCTTTTTCTCAACCGTCTAAAAATAAAAACAGGTAAGATATTGTTCTTTGCTAGCTATGTTTTAAATTGATTATAGTTAAAAAAAAAAAACTGACCTTTTTTTGTAAACTTACTAAGTTCATAGGCCAGGCCACAAGTGAGCCAACAGCATCACTTATAGTCAGAGATTCATCGTTCGGAAACGGTAAATGAGCAGCTCCAACCACAGCTAGATCAATGGTTACAAGCATGCAATTTCTAGGCAATTTCTTGCCATGAATAATTTCACTTCCATTAGCTTTTACCACAATTCCAAGTGCTACAATATCTGATTTGGGCACCAACCTCAACTCCACAAGTTTACCCTATATGACAATTATGATAAATAATTACATAACTCCACAAATACAACTTATCATACACATGCTTTAAGTTATACTTACATGTAAGAAAGGATCACGGTCAAAGATCATCATCTCCGCTGCTGCTTCATGAGAAGGGTTATCTCTATCTGCAGAATTCTCTTTTGTTGCTGCTTCTTCATGAGAAGGGCTATTTCCATTACGATTCTCTTCTTCATCTGCTGCTGCTTCATGAGAAGGGAGAACTTCATCAGGATTCTCTTCTACATCTTCCTTATTATATTTTCCCTTTACCGAACAACTTCCCCTCCCTTCAGACTTAATGGTGCTCCCTCGTGTTTCAAAAATTACAGCCTCAAGTCTTGCTATGCGTTCATCTAGTGCAGCATTTTTTTTCCTTTGAAGCTCCAACTCCTTTTGGAGAATCTCTTCTCTATTTGTCACACTGTGTAAACCGTGGTAATAATATGCCGACTGACTGATGCAGCCTCCCACTCCCCTCACGCGTCCACCATGTTCTTTTGAATTAAGTACTCGTGTAAGGATGCCTTGTTTGGCGTCTGATACATGTGAGGAGTTGGTTTTACTCTCATCAACATATTGAGCCTACATTGTACCAGATTTCAGTCAAATAGGGGCCATATATAACAGAGAACAAGTTCACACACTGAATAATAAAAATGCAAGGGACAAATACTTGTATGCAGAAAACATAATATTTTGTACATGCTGATACTGCTTAATAGTTCACTGTACTGCTTAATGTTTCACTCTCGTGCTGCTAATTTTGTCACTTTCTATACATTAAAGTGAATTTCCAGAACTATTGTGTTTTTTTGGAGATTGAATCATTGAATTATGCATCAAAAATAGTTGAAAGCACTGTCTAAGAAAAAGTAATATAACAGATTAGTTGATCATCAGAAAAAGAAATATCATTATTTGCTTTATATACACACATAACACCCCATTTTCCACCCACCCATCTCTTTCACATTTGTCACAATAGAAAATATATATATATATATATATATATATCTCCCAGTTTCTGCTCAATACACCTTCTACCTCAGGTCAGTATATATATATTACATCTACAAGGATAGTCACTACTGCTGAAATTAGGAGCTGAAAATGTATTTAGAATAAATTTCTGATGGAATTTAGTTTTGTGTTAGAATCTGGATTACACATCATAAATGGCACATCAAAATTATAAAAATAAGAAAGAATATCTTACAATTAGTGCAGCTTTTTCTTTCAATTCTTCTCCCTCAATAAGTCCTTGTTTGTTTTTCCGTCCTTCTACCCACAACAAAGATCTATCAACATCACGATCTCCAGATAATAGCGATGGCTACATAGACAATCAATAAATTAAAACACTTAGTACAAATTTCAAACTCCAAGAAATTAATTACCTAAACATTAACTTACATTTTCCTCAGCAAAACCCACGTAACCTTTACGAGATAGACGGTGTGGAAATCTATTTTGGGCTCGTATGTTCTTCTGTTTACTTCTCTTTTGCTGTATAATAAAGAAAAAAATATAAATGAATACCTAATACTTCAACATTAGTAAATGACATAATACTAATAGCTTACCAAGAATTCTGGTGACAACCGACTGATCACAAACTGACTCCAAGCAGCTGCTTTAATATTCGGATAAGGCTCTGGCGGTGTATTCATCAAAATGGGGTCATGTTGTCTTTTGTACACGAAGCGCTCACCAAGGAATGACTTGAATTGTCTCCATTTATTTCCACATGACATCATGCAAGCTTTTCTATTGCATTCTGTAACAGTAAATGCTAGCTAAAAACAATACAAAAGAATATTAATTTTTGAATATATTTCAAAAGAGTAAAAAACAAAAAAGTAGCAGCTTACTTTTACTGAATCCCATATTTGATCTTTCACTTCTATCGGCACTTCCTTCCAATGATCATAGTTAATATCCACCTTATCCCGAACTAAAACCCCGAGGTAGCTAACATATTCGGATTTCGAGTCACCTACAGGCTGTCCCAATAAATTGAATTTGACAACTTTTCTCAGACCTTTCCTTCTAAGCCTTTCAAGTTTACTCATAGCTGTTGGCCCTCGTATAACAACAGTTCGCTCACCTTTGGTCTCTTTGTTTCCCTTCTTTACTAGTACTTCCTCAGGCTCTCTCTCACTCTCATCAGTGGTGGGGGCCTCTTCATGTTTAGTGGGTGTTTTCAATATCTCAGCACCTCTTTGCTTAATAGGTCTACCACCTTTGGCCTTTTTCTTTCCCCTCTTTACTACTACTTCCTCATGCTCTCTCTCACTCTCATCACTTGGGGAGGCCTCTTCATCCTTGCCATGCCACACCCATATATGATATGTTCTATCTACACCATTACACATCAAGTGTGCTTTTACTCGAGTAGATGTGGTCCTCCTCAGATTTCCACACTTTGCACAAGGACATGACATGTTATTAATATCAACATTTTCACTTGCATAATGCATAAATGACTCTACTCCTACTTGATACTCTACTGACAACCTATCCTTGGACATCCACTCTTTGTCCATCAGTTGCATCAACTCTAGTAAATAGAATTACAAAAAGGTTATTGTAAAAGTTAAGGACAATAGTAGAATAAGGAAAAATATTTATGAAAAAATATTCTATAATGTTTGTCATCACAATTAATTTCTAAGGATACCTAAAAGTGAGCTGTTTCACAGAATACTAGTGAATCCTTATGAGTATGATTCAATTACCTATTATAGATTAGATGCTATTTTTCCACCATTAGATTCTCTACCAATACTAATGAATGTGTACAAGAAGAATGGATTTGTTATTTGCTGGAAAAAATAGATTAGTATATGTTGTACTATAAACAGTTTTATCACCATCTTCACAAACCTCTACTACATAGAGTTCAGTACTTATTAGGAGATTGAAGAAATATGAGTTGAAGCAGTAAGTTGGAAGCAAAAAAAGATGATATAACAAGCGATGACAAGAAAAAGAAAAGATACACAGGGAACATGTTATTTAGAATACAAACATTCTGTTGGTCCCACTAGATAGATTAATTGCGGAAGCCTTTTTAACCGATATGTCTTTAGAAGAAATCCTTTTCTAAGAGCACAAATTATAAACAAGCAAGTATTGAGGAAAGCAATAAATAAGACCGTATATATAGTGGTTCGGATCTGAATATCCTACGTCCACTCTCCCTTGATCAAAGGGGTCTCACTATCAACCAACAAACTCACTAACCACTGGAATTTCCGAAGTACCAGCGCCTTCTTACAATCTCTTTAGATCTAACTTAGATCTAAAGACAAACTTACTCCAACCTTATCTAACAAGATGAACAGGTTGAGTATATAAACTCCTTACGAGTTGGATGAGTAAATAAGAACAAAGTGAGTGCAAATGCGTAGTGATCAAAAGCTTAGAATGATATGTGCGCGTATAGAGTCTCTCTAGAGCTTTTTCTTGAACTGCACTCTTGTATATATAGAGGGGATTAGGGCTAGCCGTTGGAAGGGCTAATCCAATCAGATCCTCTATATAAGGAAGCCTCAATCAATCAATTCCCTAATTGATTGATTGGGTTGGTGGGATCCTTGGATTGATTATCTTCAAATACTTTCCAATCCTGATCTTGTTGACTTGATTTGAATCACCAACGGTCAATAGCTTCCTCTGCCTAACTCTGATTCTCTCCAGAGAAGGCAGGACCAGACACCAGGCAACCTCGGTGTCTTCTGGTCCTTATCTGGTGAACAACCAGAATACTCAGTAGAATAAGGGAAACAAACTGAGCATCTTTTGTTCCACCAGACTCGTCTGGTCCGGACTCGTCTGGTCTGGGGAAGGTCCTCTGCCTCTGGTCTGATCTCCTCTAGTGAAGTCTTCTGGTGGAGTCCTCTGGTGAAGTCCTCTGGGGGGTCTTCTGGTGACTCTTCTGGTGAAGTCTTCTGGTCTGGCAGTTCCCCCTAGACTAAGTCCTAATCTAGATCATCATCTGGCTAACAGGTCCAGATGGTCCTATTACATCTTCTGGTTTGTTTTAACTCATCAAAACTAATAATTTTATCCTAACAATTTCCCCCTTTTTGATGGAGTTAAAACACTACCAGAACTGATCAAAAGTAAACTTAAGCAAGAGAACAATAAAGGAATGAGACCTTAGAATAGATCTCATCAGGCAAATAATAAGACAACAAGGAGTTGTCTTTAGAACAAAGAAGATATGTATTTTTCCATTAATAATCAGACGACAAATAATTACAGATTACATTGAAGTTCATAGTCCTACTCTAGGCATATCTTCTGTTCTCTTTAGGGACAAGAAACCAGTCAAGGAACCTATCCTGGACGGCCTTCAACTTTGCAGAAGATGTTGGGGTGAAATTCACCAACACTTTGGTCTTGTAAAGCTTCTTCAGTTCTGCCCAATCCACCTGGTTCCCATTCATGGGAGTGTTAAGATAAGTAAATTCAGGAGCAGTCACCTCCAGGTTGAACTCAATGGTTGAATCCATCAGCTGCTTGTACAAGTCTGCATCATAGGCTTGCATCCAAGAATGGAAGGTTCTGTTGATCAGCTCATCATCTTCTGGTGCTGGCCTCTGGATATAATGCTGAATGAACCAGAGGGTCTTGGCTTCTCTCCATCTTTCAATCAGAGGATACGGCACAGTAGAGTCAAAGGACCCTTCTGTCCTGAGTGGCAAGATGTCCATAACTTCCACAGGAGCTTTCCTCTTCTAACCTGAGCCACCTGCACCAGAGGGAATACCAGCTTCTCTGGCCTTCTTGTTCTGCCTCTTAACATATCTGAGCCTCTGCTCTTCATCTATGTTCTTCCTGATTCTGGCTTGCCTCTCTTCTGGAGTCTCTTCCTTGTATCTCTTCTCTGCTTCTTCAACAACAGATTCAAGGAAACTCTTCTTTACTTTTCTAATCTTCCTCTTAGCAGGACCAGGAATGGTAGAAGGATCCTGCTCAGCTTCAGATGACTCTTCTTCTGCAGCAAGTTGTTTAGCCATAGTAAGAGACTTCAACTCTTCTTTCTTCTTCTTCTGCAACTCAGCCTGGGCCAGAGTGTTCTCCAGCAGGTCCAGACGAGCTCCATGGCTAAATAGAGTCTCATTGGTGGTCTTCGCCAGATCAGTTCTGGCCTTCTCTTCCCCCTTTTTAACTTCATCAAGGAGGGGCTCCACTACCTGCCTTATAAGATCAGGCAAGGCAGTGTTGGAGGAAGAGTGAAGATCACGAAGCTGCTTGGCTTCCTCCAGATAAGCTTTAGACTCTGCAACAAGTCTCTCTTGCTTCTCCAACATCTCCTGGAGGGAGTCCTTCAGCTTAGCAGTTTGAATCATCTGGCTGGCCATTTCCACTTTGAGTACAGAAACTGGCCTCATCTGCTCCAGCACGTGCTCCTGGAGCTGCTTCTGGCTGTGCATGACATCTAACTTGACAAACAAGCCATTAGCCTTGAAGGAAGCTTTTACCTCTGCCAGAGAGGACTTGAGCTGCTTCAGGAAGATTCTCCTCTCATGCTTAATCTGATGCTCAATCATAGCAGGGGCCATATGCTGGATTGCTTTGGAAAACCGCCCAATCTGCATAATTTGCTCATTGAAGAAAGCCTTCATCTTCTGGAGCACAGCAGGAGACATCTCAAAGTCCTCCTCATCAGAGTACAACTCTGGAGGGAATGAGAAATGCGGACCAAAATTATAGGAGAAGCCCTCTGGAGTGAGCATGACACCTTTCTGGATTAAGAGGGTTCTGATCAAGACCTTGGCCGCCTCTGGTGTCTCCAACTCTGCTGGGTTTTGAATGTTTAAATTCTTCTTCAGCTCAATCTCCCACGCAGTGAAGGCAGAAGGAGACATCTCCTCTAGCAGAAGCATGAGGTCTTCAACATCCTGGAGTCTTGCCATACTCCAAACCTTGGCATCAGTCAGATCTGCCAGGAGGGGTGAGTGCTCCAACAAAATTGGAAACTGCTCTCTTAGCCAGAGCTGAGCACTCACACTCATACTCTGCCTAATGGGACCCATATCATCAGAAGAGAATATAAAAGGTTTGGGCCCAGAGGCAGAGGAGGAAGGTGCTAAGTGAGCAGGCTCAAGTGAAGCTTTCTCATCTTCACTATCATCGCTTGTTAAACAGGTTGGGGAGGGGGGAGGGGCAGGGAATCCCAGAGCCATAGCAATGGTTGGGTCCTGATCTGTATGGGTTTGGGGAGGGTTGGGGTTTTGTGAAATAGAGGTGGTAGGGAGGGGTTGTTCTGCACCAGAAGAGGAAGGAATATCTGGTACAGAGTGTGTAGGAGGGAGAGAGTTTGAAGGGGGGACTTCTGCACCAGAGGAGGTTGAGGGTACCTCTGGTCCAGAAGGTGGGGGAGAGGGGTTAGTGGGAAGATGTGTTTGGGAGTTTGGGGGAGAAGGTGTATGAGCAGGAATGGTAGAGGGTGTAAAGACAGGGGTATCTGGGATAGTCTGCTCTGGCGGAAGAGTGGGGTTACCAGAGGCAGAAGGGGTTTGGGGAATGTTATCTGGGGGAGAGGTAGAAGGAGAAACAAGATTAATGGGAAAAGAAGATGGAATGGAGGGATTTACCTCTGCTGGGTCAACACCAGCAGGTATAGTCGTCCCTGGAGCATCCTCCAACAACTGGGAGGCCTCATCAATAGCCTTCTCCAAGGCCTCTCCAAGATCAGATCCAGATTCAGGATCTTGAAGAATAGCTCTCTTAGCCTTGGATTTCCTCACAAGAGGCACTTCCTCTTCTTCTTCTGATGGCTCATCCACCAGAAGGGTTTTCTTGGCCTTCCTGCTAATCTTAGACTTTTTAGCAGAGCCTCTCCTGGCCTCCTCTGGCCGCTTCCTCTTGGCTGCTCCAGCCTTCTTTACAGCTTTATCATCACCCTTCTTCTTAAGCACATCAATAAGGGGAATCTGGTCCTCCTCTGAGGAACCAGAAAAGGCAACGGTTGAAGAACCAGTTGCTTCAGCAGCTTTCTTCTGTGTCTTCTGCTGCTGCTGCTTTCTCTGCCCCTTAGGAGGTGAGGGAATAGATTGAATAGGAGGGGCAGGGATGGCTTGCTCTCCATCAGAGTCGGCATGGCCGTGGAGAGGACCATCCTTGGAGAAGAGGATCTTGGACTTGTGATAATTGTGGCACCAAGATGACCTCCACTTCTTCTCTGGAAGAAGAGAATCCAGAATAAGTGTTAACTTAGTCCCCAAAGAGACATTTGCAGTGAAACAGAACTGCAACTCCCCTGGCTTGGAAGGACAAGGCTCCTTCTTCACCTTCAGCTTGTTCTTCCTCAACACATCCCAGAAAAACTCCGCCCAATTACATTGCACGCCATCATATAACGCTCTCATCACACACATCCTACCATTGAAAATGGCATCTGTGCTGTGATTCTCACACATAAGTACTTTGACCACGATATCGAACAACACCTTGAACTTCTGCCTTAAGTGCTTATCCACAAAGCCCTTTGTGATGTTCTGGCAGGAAGAGCGAGCAAAAATCTTGAATGATCCAACGATATCATCCTCCTTGTATGTCAACGGATCCACTCCCACCGCAGAAATGTTCTCGAACAAGGCGCAGAAATCGTGCTTAGAAAACACCAAATCATCTTCACCAATCTTTGAAGAGATGTAATCCTCATGAATCTTCATGCGAACCAGAAACTGGGCCGCATAACCGTCAAGGGTGCGAAAATCCTTGGGAACAGTGGAGATCAACTTCTCCACCCCTGCATTCTGGAACATCTCCAGAACCGACAGCACAACTGGATTCTTGGTGGTATAAAAGTCCACCACCATCTCCGTCTTAAGCTTTTTCATCATCAGGACATGATCGAAATTGCACGGAGGAGCCATTACTGTGAAAGAGAGAGAGAGAGAGAGAAAATGCTTTGCAGAGAGAGGTTAGGGTTTGAATAGTATAGAAACGTGAAAGGACAGATTGAAAACAAAATTGATTTAAATAGAGTAATACGCGTGGCTTGAAAATTAAATGAAGTGTGAACGCGTGTTGTTTCAAATTCAATTTAGGAAACAAAATCAATTTTAGCATTGATTGACATTTTGCACAGTGATTAAATCTGATGGCCACGATGAAAGGCAATATACAGATTTAATCTGGTGCGTTGGCATAGTCATTGGGACTGGGCATAAAGGGGTTTTGTGGCAGTCAAGAGAAAAAGCGAAATGATTGCCTAGGCCCTATACCCTAGTCTTAAATACACTCCGAAGTTGAAACGTTTTGAGTGTATTTACTAATTTGAAAAGTGTATCCCAATGATCAGAGGCCATAGGAGTAAATGCATACCTGTCACCTGATATTGTAACCAGATGAAACCACAGCTACATCTCCTCTGATGGAGCTCATCTGGTTCTAGTCAGAGAAGATTTTGTACAGATGACTCAGCACCTCATCTGGGACAAGTGTCACCTGGTGCAAACCTCATCTGTTGCCTTCTCTGATATATCTAATCTGCAGGTATATTAGCTCAAGAAAATAAATATATGAAGAAAAATAATGAAACAAGGATACTTCTCTGATGTTCCCCCTAAAACAAATCTGTCTCTGGATCCAACAAACCTAACTCAAAAGCTAACTCTCTGAATCTGGTCTCAGCCAAAGGCTTGGTTAAAATATCTGCTCTCTGCCTCTCTGTTGCAATCTTTTCCATCCTTATATCTCCCTTCTCAACATGATCTCTGATAAAATGATGTCTTATATCAACATGTTTACACCTGGTATAAAGAACTGGATTCTGGGTAATGGCAATGGCACTATTACTATCACAGAAAATAGGAATATCCTTGGCTCTAATCTGGTAGTCCCTAAGCTGTTGACTAATCCAAAGTAGTTGAGAACAACAGCTCCCTGCAGCCATGTACTCTGCTTCTGTTGTTGATGTAGCAACTGAAGTCTGCTTCTTAGAAAACCAGGATACCAATTTATTCCCTAAAAATTGGCATGTTCCACTTGTAGATTTCCTATCTATTCTGCACCCACCATAGTCTGAATCCGAATAACCACTCAATTCTAAGTTGTCATCTGCAGGATACCATAATCCTGAATTCACAGTTCCCTTAAGATATTTCAATATCTTCCTAGCTGCTTCCAAGTGACTTTTCTTGGGATTAGCTTGAAATCTGGCACAAACTCCTACAGCAAAAGTAATATCTGGTCTGCTTGCAGTTAGATACAGAAGAGAACCAATAAGTGCTCTGTACTGAGTCTGGTCCACACTCTCTCCAGACTCATCTGGATCCATGTTGAAATTTGTCATCATAGGGATCTTGGCTGCCTTGCTAGATCCGATTCCAAATTTCTCTAACATGTTTCTGGTGTACTTAACTTGATTAATAAAAATTCCCTTCTCTGATTGCTTAACCTGCAAACCCAAAAAGTAATTCAATTCTCCCATCATGGACATCTCAAACTGTCCCTGCATGAGCTCACCAAACTTCTCACACAGCTTCTTGTTAGGGGATCCACATATGATGTCATCAACATATATTTGGACCAGAAGGATGTCCTTTCCTTCTTCTTTCCTAAACAAGGTTCTATCAATCTTACCTTTAGTAAAACCATTGTCCAGAAGAAATTGAGATAGAGTGTCATACCATGCTCTGGGTGTCTGCTTCAGCCCATAAAGAGCTTTCTTAAGCTTAAACACCTTGTCACCTTGTTCAAAACCAGGAGGTTGTTCCACATACACTTCCTCAATGAGAATCCCATTAAGAAAGGCAGATTTCACATCCATCTGGTATACTTTGAACTTCATGTGAGCAGCATATGCTAAGAACAATCTGATAGCTTCTAGTCTGGCAATAGGAGCAAATGTCTCATCATAGTCTATTCCTTCAGACTGAGAATAGCCCTGGGCCACTAGCCTTGTCTTGTTCCTAGTAATGACATCATTCTCATCTTTCTTATTTTTGAAAACCCACTTAGTGCCTATCACCTTTTGATGTCTTGGTCTGTCTACCAGCTCCCAAACATCATGTCTGGTGAATTGATTCAATTCCTCCTGCATAGCAACAATCCAATTTGAATCTTTCAGTGTCTCCTTGATGTTCTTGGGCTCAATCAAGGACACATAGCAACTGAATAAGGCAGCTAAGTTAATAGTTCTCCTAGTCTGGACACCCTTAGTTGGATCTCCTAAGATCAGGTCATTGGGGTGATCAACCAGGGTCCTCCTACCCGTGGTCTTGCCTGGTTGATCATCATCTGCAGTACCTTGGTGATTATCACCACCTGCAGAAGAGCTTCCCCCTACAGGAGGTCCAACCTCTTCTGGTTCTGCTCCTTGTGAAGGCTGCTGCTTCAGAGAACCAGGAGATGGGTCATCATCTGAATCTGAATCTGAATCAAGAGCAGGTGGATTGACTTTGATAACTCTGGATGTAGTCTGATTCTGGGTCTCATCAGAAGACTTAGCATCCACCTTGAACTCAAAAGTAGATTCATCAAAAACAACATGAGGTGTTTCCTCCACACAAAGTGAATTCTTATTAAAAACTCTAAAAGCTTTACTGGTGCTGGAATATCCCAAAAATATTCCATCAGCCACTTTAGCATCAAAGGTTCTTAATTTAGATTTCCCATTGTCATGGATGAAACACTTACATCCAAAAACATGAAAATATGAAACAGATGGGGTTTTACCTTTCCATACCTCATATGGGGTCTTATTGTGTCTCTGGGCAATCAGGCACCTGTTCTGAGTGTAACAAGCTGTATTGATGGCCTCTGCCCAAAATCTCTGTGGAGTGCTGTACTCTGCCAGAAGTGTTCTTGCAGCTTCTTTGAGAGTCATATTCCTCCTTTCTACAACTCCATTTTATTGAGGTGTTCTGGCAGCAGATGTCTCATGAAAAATCCCATGGTCCTTGCAGTAATCTGCAATATGTGAATTCAAAAGCTCTGTTCCTTTGTCGCTTCTGATCCTGACTATGCTCTGGTTCTGCTCATTCTGAATCTGCTTGAAGAACTCTGGCAGCTTAGTCATAGTTTCATTTTTCTTAAACAAGAACACTACCCAAGTGTATCTTGAAAAGTCATCTACTATTACTAAGGTGTACTTCCTTCCACTGAAACTAAGAGGAGAAACAGGTCCAAACAGGTCCATGTGAAGTAGTTGAAGTACTCTGGTTGTGGTTGTGCTCTGGACATCCTTAAAGGAAGTCTTGGGTTGTTTACCCTTCTGGCATGAACCACAAACCTGATCCTTCTTAAACACTTCATTTGGAAGACCTCGAATGAGACCTTTTCTGGCAATCTTGTTCAATGTTTTGAAGTTAAGATGACACAATCTCTTGTGCCAAATCCAGCTGTTCTCTGTAGATCCTTTAGCAACCAGGCAAGCATTCCTTGGGCAACTGCTAAAATCTGCAAGATAAATGTTACCCTTCCTCAAGCCTATTAGCAAGATATCATTATAATCATAAGAGAAAACAGTGCATGAATCACTAGAAAACTTCACTGAGTATCCCTTGTCACAGAATTGGGATACTGAAAGCAGATTATGCTTGAGTCCTTCTACGTAGTAGACTTCATCTACAGATACTCCATTGAAGGTCAACTTTCCAACTCCTCTGGTGACTCCATAGTTGTTGTCACCAAACATCACTCTTGGTCCATTTAATGGCTTGAAATCTTGGAGATTATCCTTCTGGAAGGTCATGTGCTTGGAACATCCACTATCAATGTACCAGACATGGTTGATTGAAAATCCTTTCTCCAATGGACTCTTATCTACCTGCAGAGAAATCAATTAGGTCCCCTACTAGTGCTGGGTCCTGATTGGTTAGTTGCAGGTTTTGTAGGAATCCATAGATAAAGATCATCCCTTGATGGATGAGGAGATCTTATCTTCCTTCCAAATCTATCTACCAGTACATGTCCTCTTACTATGACATATTGAGCTACTGGTCTGATAAGGACACATTTCCTATAAACAGGTCTGGTGTACCTTTTCTCAAATCTGGCCTTTGGAATGGCCTGCCTTAAAGACATGGTCTTAAAGGTCTGGTTATAAGGGTACATCCTAGAAGAACCATCTCTGGTGTCATAACTACCCAGATCAGTTGGCTTTCTATAGATGGGTCTGGAAGACTTCCTCTGGTTCTGATAATTAGACTTGCTCTGGTGATTATAGTTCCTTTGAGTATACCTATTATGGAATTGATTCCTCTGAGAAAATTGTCTCTGGGGTACCTGGTTCTGCTGAACATTGTTCCTTCTCTGGTAGTTGTTACTCTGATTGGTATTCCCCTTTCTTGAGTGTTTCCTTTGAGGTCCCCTAATCTGTTTAGGTTCCCTTTGAGGATTTCTCTGGGGTCCTCCAATTTGAGTAATTCCTACTCCTTGGGACTCATTGTTCACAGAACCATCAATCTTTAATGGTTCCCCTTTTTTACACTTATTTTCTAGCATCTTCTCTTACAGAATAGTCAACTCTTCTGGACCATTTGTTATGTGATTAACAGAGTGATTCCTTTTCCAATCAGGATTGTGAACCACCTTGTAACCATTACCAGTTAAGTCTTTATCATTCCAGATTTCTACCAATTTACCAGCTCTTACAGACTTGTCTTTATTATAGAGGAATTTATGGGTTTTAGTGGTAATTCCAGAATATCCTAAACCACTCTTATCACAAATGCGCTGAGAGGACTCTGATATGATAGATACAACAGAGGGTATCTTAGGAGCTTCTCTGAGCATAGGTATCTCCTCTATGTTGTGAGCAACTTGTTTTCCTTTGATAAGAGTCTGGTATTTTGCTCTGAGTTCATTTATCTCATCTTCTTGAGAGGTCCTTTCTTTCATGAGTTGATCTACCAGAGTATCTCTTTCTGTGATCTTATCCTGAAGTTCAGAGACTTCTTTGGAATGATCTTTCATGAGTTCTCTGGTGGATTTGTGCTCATGAGAGAGAGATTGAACTTCAGCTCTGAGCCTACCATTCTCTTTCTCAAGTTTTTGACAGAGTTGGACACAATTTTGTAGATCTGATAGCATTTGTTGCATATCAGACTCTCTGGAGTTACCAGATGAATTAGAGGATTCAGTACATTTGGAATTAGATAAAACTAGAGTAGTTTCATTTACCTCAGTGATGTCTGCCATGAGACACACATCATCATCTGATCCAAAGTCAGAAGAAAAAGAACTGGAACTAGTATCCTCCTCCTCTGCTTCTGCCAGCAGTGCTCTCTTATCTGCATATCTCCTATCTCTCTTGATTCTTTTCTCTTCTCTTTCCCTAGGAGTAAGCTGAGGACAATCATAACTGTAGTGACCAATCTTGTTGCATGTGTAGCAAGCATTGTCTCCTCTGGGACTAGGACTTGGCTCTCTCCTCCTCTGGTTGTAGTCTGATCTGGCTGGACTACTTTCTCTCCTCTGGTAGTCAGGTCTGCCAGAGCTACCATCCCTCCTCTGATAATCTGATCTTCCAGAGTTGCCAGGGTTGTCATCTCTCCTCCTCTCTGGAGTTCTGAATCTGGTCTCCCTTGAGTCTCCAGATGTCTTCTCCTTCTCTACAGGCTTGAAAGAACTCTTTCTATCACTGGAAGATTCCTTCCAATGCCTTTTGTACCTGCCATACTTAGAACTCATTTTATCTAATTTTCGAGTTAGAAGTGCTACCTGCTCCTTGAGGCTCAAGTCATCTGCAGTAGACTCCTTTGGCTTGACATCAGGCTTGAGAGTTGAAGAGAATGCAACTCCTTTCTGACCAGAATCTGTTTGATCCTCCTCTTGAAGATCATACTCATAGGCTTTGAGATCAGACAACAGAAGATAATGATCCAGAGTATTGAGATCCTTGTTGTCCTTGATCACAGTGACTTTAATTCTCCACCTGCTTGTTAGTGAACGCAAGATTTTACTATTAATCTCTTTTTCAGAGTAGGTCTTACCTAAGGCACTAGCCTTGTTTAGAAGGTTTGTGAGACGCATGTCCAGCTGGTCAATGGTCTCGTCTGGTTTCATCTTGAAGGTGTCAAACGAGTGTTGAACAGCTTGGAGCTTGTTGTCTTTGATCTTCTCTGTTCCCTCACAGAGAAGTGCGAGTTTGTCCCACATCTCCTTGGCAGTGACACAGGTTCTGACCTTCTCTATTACCTCCTTGGTGAGAGTGTTGATAATCTCGGTTCTTGCCACCTGGTCCAGGTTATGTAGCTTTCTCTCATCGTTGTCAAGTTCGTCTTTCTTTTTGAGGATTCGTTGTCTGGGAACTCTATCCTCTGCAGCGTCGCTAGTTTCTTCTCTGGACTCAGACCTGCCACTATCAATAGGAGTCCAATAAAATTTAATGGGGCCACTTTCAACCACATCTAACATGCGGTGGTGAATAGCTCCAAGATGATTACTCATCATGAAGCTCCAGTGGCTATAATCCTCGAACGAGAATTCTGGCAGTTTGCGACTCTTATAAGAAGATTTCGAAGACATATTTACTAAAATAAGGATTTATCTAGATTTTGAACAAAAACAATAAATGAGCAATGGATCTGCCCGGTGACCACCAAAAGCTTTTCAAAGCAATGGTCGTTGGACACACTGCTCTGATACCACTTGTTGGTCCCACTAGATAGATTAATTGCGGAAGCCTTTTTAACCGATATGTCTTTAGAAGAAATCCTTTTCTAAGAGCACAAATTATAAACAAGCAAGTATTAAGGAAAGCAATAAATAAGACCGTATATATAGTGGTTCGGATCTGAATATCCTACGTCCACTCTCCCTTGATCAAAGGGGTCTCACTATCAACCAACAAACTCACTAACCACTGGAATTTCCGAAGTACCAGCGCCTTCTTACAATCTCTTTAGATCTAACTTAGATCTAAAGACAAACTTACTCCAACCTTATCTAACAAGATGAACAGGTTGAGTATATAAACTCCTTACGAGTTGGATGAGTAAATAAGAACAAAGTGAGTGCAAATGCGTAGTGATCAAAAGCTTAGAATGCTATGTGCGCGTATAGAGTCTCTCTAGAGCTTTTTCTTGAACTGCACTCTTGTATATATAGAGGGGATTAGGGCTAGCCGTTGGAAGGGCTAATCCAATCAGATCCTCTATATAAGGAAGCCTCAATCAATCAATTCCCTAATTGATTGATTGGGTTGGTGGGATCCTTGGATTGATTATCTTCAAATACTTTCCAATCCTGATCTTGTTGACTTGATTTGAATCACCAACGGTCAATAGCTTCCTCTGCCTAACTCTGATTCTCTCCAGAGAAGGCAGGACCAGACACCAGGCAACCTCGGTGTCTTCTGGTCCTTATCTGGTGAACAACCAGAATACTCAGTAGAATAAGGGAAACAAACTGAGCATCTTTTGTTCCACCAGACTCGTCTGGTCCGGACTCGTCTGGTCTGGGGAAGGTCCTCTGCCTCTGGTCTGATCTCCTCTGGTGAAGTCTTCTGGTGGAGTCCTCTGGTGAAGTCCTCTGGGGGGTCTTCTGGTGACTCTTCTGGTGAAGTCTTCTGGTCTGGCAGTTCCCCCTAGACTAAGTCCTAATCTAGATCATCATCTGGCTAACAGGTCCAGATGGTCCTATTACATCTTCTGGTTTGTTTTAACTCATCAAAACTAACAATTTTTATCCTAACACATTCCACGATCTACAAAACCGGAAATAAGCAGAGAAACTAAAGAGATGCAGGCTGTTGTGATCAGAATTATGGTCCATTCACCTTATTTATCAGGTTTCAGGTTCACAAATGTGCTGATGCCATCCACACATTATACTATAATTATTTTTCCTTGTATCATACTCATGTTTGGGCTCTATAATTATATATATTTAATTAGCAAACCAAAAGGATATAAATGAGATATCTCCATTATCAAATAAAATAGGTATCGCATTCAGGCCTTTTATCGAACACCTTATATGCATGTATGAATTCTTCACAGAAGTTAACTTTATAAATTAGGGCACAACACAAACACACTCATACCAAGTGTATATAAAAGAGCAAAGAAACAACTACACCATTCCCAACTCAACCCATCTTCAGGGAGATTAATTTCTTCATCTAATTAATTAAAAAAATTAAACCAAGAAACAACTACACAATTATACATACATACATAGAGGGGAGATTTGTGTACCTTTTTTTGGAAGAGAATGTGGAGCCAATCTTGGTGTCGGGGGACACGACAGAGAGCGCCGAATCGCCGCCGCTGTTTTCCGGTGAGTTAAATGTCGATCTGTTCAGGTGGCTAGCGCGGCAGAGGATGGCGGAGATTGGGGAAATTGCTAAGGAAAAGGGAAAAGACACGGTGGCTAGCTAGGGAACATGACATTCCAGCGGGAGACGGGAAAAGAGGGGAGGGAAATTGAAAGTGAATTTGTCTAAGTCTTCCTTATAAAAGTGCTACTTTTATCCAAAAGTTGTTAATTCAATTTCATAAAGTGTCAATCTAAATAAATAAAAGTGTTATTTCAAAGATGTAATTGTAAAAGTGTTAACTCAAAAATGTTTAAAAGTGTTATTTCCAATGATGAAATTGTTATTCTTATTGTTTTATGTGTATTTGTAAAAGTGTTAATTCAATTTATTAAAAGTGTCATTCCAAATAAATAAAGTGTTATTTCCCCTAGTTAAAAGTGTTGATTTTAATATATATGATCTATTTTGATTTTTGAAGATAATAATTGATGTGGGGCAGCTTGCGGGTGTTCGTCGGCAGAAATCAAAACGGACGTAACTTTTGGAGTCGGGCTCAGAATTGCTATTGTGATACCTTTCTGGAAGCGGATCGACGATTCGAGTTGAACTCACCGCGCATCGCGCGGTGATGTATGTGGTCCTGGGCCCAAATTCCAACGTTTGACAGCGTTGGGCCTATCTTTTCTATTTTGGGACTTTATTTTTCTATTTTCGGCAATTATGTTTATTTCCGTTTTCGTTTTAGGGCTTGTTCTGGCCCCCTTTAAATAGTGAGACCGAATATTGTAGACGCACTTTTTGACTAATTTTCCTTTCGTACGAAGAACGTTTGTCTTCTACGGTTATCGTCCCGTGTCAATAATACTTGATTTAAAATTGTGGAAAGACAATGCCCAAAAGACGTTGTTATAATACTTCATTGAAAAAAGATGTGCGCAATTTTACAAATTGGAAATACAATGGTTGAAAAGCATTGTCTTTCTATTCATTCCTTAAAAAAAACAACGATTAACTACAACGGTGTATAACCGTTGTATATGACCCATTTTTCGGGAATTTACAATGTGGAACTACAACGGTGTATAACCGTTGTATATGACCCATTTTTCGGGAATTTACAATGTGGAACTACAACGGTTGTCCATACCCGTCGTATATCATCAAATGCCTCATATGAAAGACAACGGTTATACTTTATGCAACACATTTTTGACTTTCTACAACACTTTTTTCCGGAACCGTTGTCTATCCATTGTCGTAAAAGCTCATTTTTCTTGTAGTGTTATGAGAGTAAGGGAGGTAAATTTGAGTATGATGTCCATTAAGCTCCTTTGAGCTTGGTCCGGCATGAGGACCTTAAAAATAGCGCTGAATGGGAGGCAACCCATTTTTATTTGCTTTTGAGTGTTTTTAGTTATTTTCCTTTTATGTTACTAGGATGTTGTTGGGTCGTATGTTTAACCTTGTACTTGAGAGTTTTATTTTGTAGGCTTGTCTCGATGTAGTGCCAAAGAAGTGGAGATTGAAGGAACCAACTTGAGACAAGGGAGTGTGCAAAGCTATTGAGAGAAATTGAATTATTTGGTTGAGGTAACCCACAACCCCAAACTTAGACCTCTAGCAAGGTCGAAGTTTGGGGGGTGGAGTTTTTTATTTGTTTTATGATTACATTGCACATGCATGCACGCCCTTATCTTTGAGTTGAGTTTGATTGATTATTGGTTTGTTGAGATACTCCTTGGGGTGATTTTGATTTGACTCGCTATTGCATATTTCATGCCTATCAATCATCTTATGCTTGTTGATTGCTATCTTTGAGTATGATTTGATGAGTAGAGTGAGTTGTAAGGGTGAGTTAGAAATTCTTTTGTGTGAGTGTTTGAGTTAGAGTTGATTTGAGATAGAACCCGTATGCTTACAAATTTTCCTTTTGAGTGCTTGTGTGATGATTGTGAGAATGCACTAGACTAGCATGGATGTGAAAGCCGTGAGATTTGAGCCTTATGAGATTTTGATGCATGAATTAATCTCTTCGTTTGTGAGTGGATCGTCACCTTAGAGGATGCTAGAACTTGCATGTGCTCTTACTTCTTGATTGTGTCTAGTTTGATATGCCGAATAGGATCTTAGGCCATCTTTGATTTTGAATGAGTCACTTAGCCAAATTTTTCCGTACCAATGACATTGAATCCATTGTTAGCCCCTTTGAGCCTAAAGCCTATTTTATTTGCTAGCACATATGAACACTATTCCAATTCCTAAGCCTTTGTGTCTCAATTTGAGTGGAGAATAGGAAAGTGTGAATGTGAAGGGAGTAAATTGAGTTGAAAGAGGGAAAGGTTGTTTGTTGAGTGAATATGAAAAGAGGGTGTGAATGAGATTTGAGTTGTGGGAAAGAACAAAAAAAGTTGAGAATGAGCAAAAGAAAAAATGAGCTCATGTGTTTGTGCGAAAAAAGAGAAAAAAAAAATGAAGTGATTGAAAAAAAAATGAAAAGAGTGAAAGAAAAAATTGAAGTATTGAGAGTATGGAATTGAAAGGGTGTTGATTGAACATGTTTGAAGTATTCTGTTCCTAATCTCGAAGTGCCAAAGTTTGATTTTCTATTCTCCATTCATGTTAGTCACTTTACCCTATATTGTTATCTCACCTGTCCAAAGAGCCTACATTACAACCTTGAGAAAAGTCCTTTTTGATTCGGCATTGATTTCTAGAGTATGGTCGGAGTTGAGAGCGCTTACAAGCCTATGGCTGCCGATATGAGTGATTGATTGTTTGAGTGAGTCCCTTTATCATTGATATACACTTGTGAGGGAGTGAAACATATCGTTGAGTGCACATCCATGTTTGATCTTGGTGTTTCTTGTTATTGTTGCATGAGTATGATGAAGGAAGGTGAGTGAGTATACTTGTGATTGATCTTTGAAACTCGAGTCCATTTACTTGCATGATTTGATTCTTTGACTCGTTCCTAACAATTTCACTTGACTTATTATTTCATTGCTTGAGGACAAGCAACATGGTAAGTTTGGGGGGGTTGATTAGGCGTGAAATTGTTATGTTTTGGTGCCCAATTTGCCCATGTTTTGAGTGTTTTTTATGAGTGTTTGGAGTCAATTGAGTATCATTTTTATAAACTGATGAATTTGTCTCTTTGGTTTTCATAGATGGATAGAGGGTGAAAAGAGGAGTTCGTAGGACTTTGAATCGGCCAAAACGGACTCCCGGTTGAGGAGATATGAAGATTTTACGAACATGTGTACAGCTGCCGAAAAGTACTCGAGCTGAGTCGCTCGAGTAGTCACTACTCGGGCACTCGAGTAGTGCACTCGAGCTGCAACAGGTCGAGTAGTTTTACTCGACCTCTACTCGATCTTGACGCGTATTTTGGCCCATGAACACCCAAATTCGATCCCAAGCCTATTTATACCTTTTTCCAAGCATATCAACACATACCAACACATATTTTTACATATTTTGAGCGAGGAGAAAGCTTGGGAGGGAGATTGGAAGAGTTTTATACGTTGTAATCGAGGTTTTAATTTATGAATTCTTCATTTTAGTATTTCTTTTGAACGTATTAGATTAATTCTTTCTTTCTTTACACTTGGAGACGATTAAACCTAGTTTTTCAGATTTATATAGATTTCTTTAGAGACTTTAATTTGTTCTTTCGTTTATGTTCTTGATTTCTTTCGTTAATTTAATTATGCATATGATTATTGTTCTTGTGATTGTTTTTATTATTCAAACCACCATGTTAGGCTAGAACCCTTGCATGCTTGGGGTAGGATGAACTCGTGGAAGTAGGATGTGGGTATGTACTTAGGGTAACTTGTGACGTTAGGTTCTAATTCTCTTGATTAATGAATTCTTAAAATCAATCTTCACTTTGCCTTTGAATTTCGTTCGAAAAGTGTTAGAGAGAGGACGATCGTATCACTCTTTAACAACGAGTAGACTTAACGAGAGGGTTTAGGAAGGGTTAATTCATCTACCAGTTTAGCGAAGGAGGACGACCGCATCACCTTAGTTAAATTAGGGTCTCATTAATTAAGCACAATCTATTAACTTGTTAGTAGATTAGTGAAGTTGAGTGTTAGGGTAAAGTATTAGGGTTTAGAATCTTGAGCTTTCACCTTGCATTCTTAGACTTAGGTTATTTCTTGTGTGTCACAGTTATTCTGATTATGTACCTGCTCCGTTAGTATACGTAGGGATTCCTATCCTGAGCATCACCATCTCTTACTTAAACACAACCCTTAGTTAATTCGTCTTCTTTAGTATTTTAGTTTACTCAGTTTATTTTAGTTTTAATTAATCTTTCCAAAAAAAATCCAAAAACAACACACTCATATTAACTACGACGCGTAGATCTTCAGGGATCTATTCGCATACACACCATCCCTTGGGTTCGATAATACTTGGTCATAATACTTACTAATACTACAGTGAATCCGTCCGCTTGCGGGTAAGCGACTAGTAGAAGTTAGTAAAATCGCTTCAAGTCATTTTTCCAGATTAATTGATATCTGCTAACCAAGACAAACAACTCAACAACTATTTCGATGTGTGCACAATTTAGCAAACATCAAACATCCAATTTCATTTTCATATGGTACTAAACATTTCATATTTAGAGTTCTCAGACACTAATCACAACTCAATGACTCGCTCCTTTATAACATAAGTATCAACGCATTCTCAAAGTTTATTCTGAATCATTCAAGAACATGAGTCTTCTAAGAATGATTCAGAATGAAACTTTTCACCAAGAAAATATACTCATTGTTATAACTCTTGCAAATGATGCATCAACATCTAGTGATAGAATTACAAAAAATTACCTTGGACCGTTCAACATAAATACAGTGGCCTTTGTCTATCATAACAAAAATTAATGAGACAATCATTTAATAAAGTCTCAGTTCCACTGTCTTTGAGGATTGTTTAAGTCCATAAATTGACTTCCTCAATTTACAAACATAATCCTCCTTGAAGAAAGAATCATACTGCTTTACATGTAGATTTCTTCTTCTAACTCTCCGTTGAGAAAATACAATGTTCATCGTCCATCTTTATGTAATTCAAAATCATAATTTACTTTAGTTAGAGTTGTGACAAATCGAGGTACAACTCACATTTTACAGAAAAATTTATACTTCCCCTTTTTAGAGTATAATTTTTTCTATCATGTGAACTTGGTCGCCTCAAGAGAGACCCATTGATCTTTCTTTGACTTTTGAGAATTCACATTCTCAACTATTTTGTGTCTCGATGAAAAAAAAACTACAAGTTTCCAAACTTGATTTGATTTTATCACCTCTATGACTTCTTCTATTGCTTTATTTCATCAATCTTTTACTAGAACAAGACAGAACCTCTCAAACATCTGTAGGTTTCTCATTCCCTAAAGATTTATCATATTTTCTGGAGATCGTGATGCTTCTCAAGCACATGTTTCTTAGTATCTGAAGAGATTAAAATGTTGTGAAATTCTGTAGATGATATCTCCTCTAGATAATTACTCTCATCAAGATCCATCTGATCTTTAATGAGTAAGCATCTATTAAAAATCACATTAAATCACTCCCACTTGGATCTGATAGAGTGATTATTCTAATCTCACAGTGGTTTAACATCCAAATAATGCTGCCCTTACTAGAAAATTCAATTTCCAAGAAAATTGATATCATGTGATTCTATCTAATGTACTATTTTCAACTCAATCATCACGTAACCTTTGGATTTAACGAAGCATCTTATGAAGACATATTTATCATTAGACCCAACTCTCAGTACTAACTCACAGAGTTATATACACAAGTTGTTGATCCCAAGATTCCAAGGTTACCTTTTTGGATAAATATTCACGTGCTCTATAGGTTCTTAAAACCTTTAAAGTTATGTCTTCCATTCACATCTCATTTAGGTGGTGTCCAAAAAACAAACCAATGTCTCGAACTTATGTGAATTTAAAGACAGATATATCAAAAACGTGAAAAATTATCGACAAATGTAATGAAGAAACAATAAGTTCCATAGTTTTCTCATCGACATTCATAGAATCACATTTATCAGAATGAAATAATTGCAATAAAGAATCTACAATAACTATTTTATAATGGTTTTCTAGTCACTTATGAGCAAGATATTCCACAATTTTGACAACTTGACTTTTAAAGAACGGACATCATAATCCTTCTCTCATAAGTCCGTTCACCATATCTTGCACAACATGACATAATCTAGCAAGTCAAAATGTTATCGTCTACATAAGCATTGCTAGAGGAGCAGACATTTAGTCTACATGAACTTACTTCATATAACTAAAACAATTGCTCACTTATAGTCCATAACCATTTAAAAAACATGGAAAAATAAGTCTAATACCATCAATTATGTTACACATGCACCACGCGCCACCATTCACTCGCTGGTGGACTGCGTGTGAAGTCAACACGTTGCCGTCACATACTAATCATAACCATGTCTCACAGAAAAAGGTTAATCATATCCCAGCTATGGAAGATCCGATACAGTGGTGAGATCATGTGTGATCTCTCGAGCAAACAAAAGATTATGCGATATAAAACATTGATCATTGTCAATCTCAAGTTTACAAGTCCCAAGACTTCACTCGAGCTTAGTTCATTTAATTGCATCTCGTCTTAATGCTCAACAGTCTTTAGTCAATGATTTACTATTTCTGAATCTATAATCCACAAGGATAAGATTCAGTTAAGAACACATTACTAAAGATGAATGTGCTTGAAATAAAAAACGGAATGAACTACTTTGTCCCTCCTGAACTTAGTACATTCATGAGAAAAAAATGATCATGCTCTTTTCAACTGAAACACGTCATTTTCTCTCTTATCCATTTTCAGTCTAGCATTTTTCTTTAATCTTCCTAGCATTAAGATTGACATAAAGATTGATAGCAACACTCCCAGTTAGAGACTGCTTATCATTTTCACCTTCCTTCCATTTTCTTTTATATTCAGAGCCCGAAGCTCCTATAGAACTAATAAATATAACGTGAACACTTAATAAAGACTTTGAAGTTTCAAATTTTTCGTCTTTTAGCTCAACGTTATGAGCTGTATGAGTGAAAGTTTCAACTTTTTCACCAAGAGTCATGTTGACTCTTAAGTGTTCCCTACTGTTAGGAAGTGAATGGATAAGATCCTGAATTCGATATTTCTCATAAATGAAATGTCACCCTTTCCTTTTAAATATTCCCAGATATTATAGGTGGTATGATGCAATTCACAATCATGGAATATGTCATCATTGACAAAAAAATTACCAATATTTCACTAGCTATGGAATTTACAATATTCCAAGCCTGGTAACCGTCCAGATTGTTTTCATTTTGAGTATTATCTCTATTTCAGAATACTTTTCATCATGGTTAATAGTGTCTAACACATCATGTTCTCTAAGAACATGTATTATATCATACGACGCTACGTGTTATTACTATCGCCTTTTATTTTACTTATTGGTTTAATTCAGCGATGATCGTTGTTGAAGTCATTGTCAGGTTTGTAACATCAAAGATTCCAAAAGTTAACGTTCATTTATGTATTATCTTGTTCCATGTTAAGCTAACTGACATCTATAAAATTTGATACAAAAGTTGACATCGAAAAATAACTTAAAGTTATTAATCATCAATCGCCTAAAGTATCCTCATTAAACAGATTCAGCTCCAAAACACAAAACAACATAGTTCAAGTATTTAAAACAATTCAAATAACTTAGAACTACCACTAAACTACATGAATTAACATGCAGTTTCAAAAATAAATTAATCACAATCACTTAAAGTCATAATTAATACGAAAAATAGGAAAAAACTAATAATCAATTTTCAAATATTCAATTAGTATTTCTTTTAACAACTTAAGAGAAAGGAGTTCCTAGAAACTGCAACTTTTCAATCAATTTATCATGCCGATCTATGTCAGGTGCTCTAGTTCCTACACAATAGATCGCATGTGCTAAAGGATCTAAGTGAGGATTCTTCATCTGACTTTTATTTCGACCTTTCAGTCTAAGAAAATCAGATCGACGAATGCCTCCCATCCTCAAGCATGCTGATCTAAGCGATTTCCCACTATCATCCGCCACTTAATCAATGGTGATTGCATTCATAATCGTGTAACCTGAAGCCTTTTTCTCTAAGTCCAACCACTTCTTCCAATAGACATCATCCAAGTAAGGAGGAAGAGTTTTAGCCCAGGTTTTCGGACTCTTAATCTCATTTAACATATAAAGCGGGATGACCTTTTTGCCCATCAGGGAAAACAATTGGAAAAAAAAGTCAGCTAGGACTAGATGGTGATCTCTCAAGTTATGTTCGGGCTTCATCTTATAATTTAAGAACTCATGGAGTAATTCGTCTCCAGCCCTCTGGTCATGTGTAGCATCTATCTCCATCATCAACACACCTAAAAAAATGAGCAGCCAACAAATCATGACAATGTGAGTTAAACTTTAACACATGAATCTCAGCTCTCTTTCACGCTTAAGAAATCAAATTTCCAAAAGCGTATCAAGCAAATTCACAAGTGAATTCAAGTCTAACCATTGGCTCCCACTTTCTTTACATAAATCAGTATTCAAACATGCTTAGTTCAAATACTATTATGTTATGTAAATGAGGAATCTACACAAGGATTTTAACATGCAGAAACACTATCGAACTTCTTATTTGACAAATATCAATAAAATGAGCAACCATTCGAACATTAAAAAAAATAACTCATGAATTCAAAGCTCATAAATACACAAAAAATTGATTTCTAAGTGTAACCAGCTAATTTCACAAGTTCAACAATTTAATTATGGTTCTCATCTGAATTGATAAACAAGCATTAAAAAATTCTTAGTTTAAATTCTTCCATACTCTACATATTAAGATTCAACACTGAAAAACAAGCGCATAGGAATTTTCGGCACCAAAAATGGAGTTAAAATGAGCTCAAACGAGCCAAAACAAGATTGCATGAGCGCGAAGCTCAAAAAACAGGACAACCGCCGTGGACCACCGTCGGTCGGCGCGTGAAGCACACGCTCAGCCGTGGTCCGCCGTCGGCCGGCGCGTGAAGCACACGCTCAGCTGTGGTCCGCCGTCGGCCGGCGCGTAAAGCCCACGCGCCACCGTGATCCGCCGTCGGTCGGCGTGTGAAGCCCACGCGCCGCCGTGGTCCACTGTCGGTCGGTGCGTGAAGTCCACGCACCACCTATGTCCGGCGTCGACCCCTCCCAGCCGGTCCAGTATCCAGTTCAGCCCGGATCGGTTCGCTTCCATGCGGTTCGACCTGGTTCGGTCCATGTCGATTTGGTCCGGCTCGGTCTGGACTGGTTCGGTCCACCGGCTCGGCCCGGTTTGACCGTTATTGACCGGGTCATCCATGAAATTTTTTAAAAATTACGTTTTGGTCCTTAGAAAATATCTAATTTTCTAAAACAAGCTCATAAAGTTTCTGAAACTTTACAAAAACACCCCAATTCGTGGAAAATTTTGAAAATTCATATCTTACTCGTTTCTCATCCAAAAATTACAAAAAATACATGGATGAAATCCTTATGAAATGTAGATTCATTCATTAACTAGAACAAAATCCAATTTGTTCAATTTGGTTTCGAAAAATTGGATCTAAAAAATTCTGTTCTTAAGAAGATTCCAGAAAATACCGAAACTTGCAAAAATAATAACTCTCACAATACTTGACCAAAATTCACAAACTTTATATCAATAGAATCCTCTTTCAATTTACTTCAATCTAGTAACAATAAATCATCACGACTCATTATATACAGTTCGTAATTTACAGTCAAAGTTTCTATATTTTCTCAAAGACTGAATTTTTTCTCCCTAACGGCTTGGCCAAAATTTTTGAAATTTTGCAGACATAATTCTCATAATATATGCTACATACAGTAAATTTTTCATAGCCAAATTCCACCATTTCAAAAAATTCAATTTTTTAAAAAATACTGTTTTCATACGTATATGAATCAAAACAATAAAATTTATACTTTAGACATGGATTCACATACGAGAATCCAACACATTGGCTCTGATACCGATTTTGGATTTCGATTATCAAAATTAGAGAGTTGGAACGACCAACCTCGTAATTTGCAGTGGGATGAATCAAGCCTGGTTTTATTCTTCGTACGTATCCGTGATCCTCGTAGTCAGAATTCAATTATGTGAATTTATTCACAAATTGATTCGTAATCCACAATGTAAATGTCTTTTAAGATAGTATATGTGTGATTTGAGTATTTAGGGAGAGAAGGAATTCTCCTAGAGAATTCCTGCGTATTTTGAACACTGTAGAAGAAAGATAAAAAATCTCATTCATCTATCTTATTTATTTTCATATATATATGGGATTTAAAAGTCCCGTAGAAGTTATCACATAACTCCCTCCTAACTTATCCACTTCATGGGTGGATATTTATATATATAATAATTTAATAATTTAATATTAAATTACTTTCAATCACCTTTTAGCAATTATCTTAAAAAAATGTGTACATCTACCTTTAAAGTTTAATAAGTGACAGTAAATTAGATATATCTCATATGTCTCTTACAAATTTTTGTTTGTAATACATGTTTAATGAGAAGTGGTCACAACTCCTAATATTTTTCTAAGTTGTATCCATGTATTCCTTCACTCCCCGTAATTATTTTCACACTATTCTTTTTCTTCTGTTCCAAAATAATAATTTTTATCCCTTTAAAGTGGAAAACTCCTACATAAACTTAATCTTCATAAATCCTCAATTTTATACAAAATGTCATTATTTTTTAGTTCACATATTACCCCTCAAATCATTATTGATTACTCTATTTTCTTATTTTGCGTCCATACACATATGATAGAATTTATGGGATGGAGGGAATATCATATGTTTAAAATTAACGTGAATATGCATGTATTAGCACATGAAATTTATTATTTGTTTGAGGTAATTGCAAAATAATCCACGAACTTTACAACCTTTATCAATTACAATATGAACTTTTAAAGTTTGCAATTTGATACATGAACTAATTTACTTTTGCAATTCGGTACATGATGTAAATTTTCAGCGGTACTTATTTTTACGTGGCAGCCAAAGCAACCACAAAAAACACGTCACACTCCATCTCAAATGTCAAATCTACAAGAAAAAATATTTTTACCACCCAACCTAGAAGTCGATTACAATTTTTGAGTCGAAGTTCTTGTACCTTAATATAACTCTAACAAAATGCAAAAGAGAAATAAATAAGAGTGCTTGAATTTAGTAATTTTAATGGATTTATAAAGTTGGTGTTGTCTAGTTATGTAGAAAGACATATTTTTGGCGTGTAACATATTTTTTGTGTTAGTTCATGTTACCACGTAAGTGTAAGTATCACCGTAAATTTACACTATATATCGAAATGCAACAATAAATTAGTTTGTGTATCGAATTACAAACTTTAAAAGTTTATGTTGTAATTGATAAAGACATGCTATTTGTTTTATATTTAATGTTCTTTTTTATATTCCATATTGTGGATGAATGAAATGTAGAGTGTGAAATAATTATTTAATTTTACATATCATATCAACATGTGTTAATAATCTATGAGAGTGGAACATTAAGTAGAATAAGAAATGTATAATCTTGTATGCATTAGGTACACCGTGCAACTCTAGTGTATCTTTGAAAAATTATTTTACTACTACTGAAAAGTTACCATGTTATTACTGAAAAATGCATTTAATAAGGGGTAATTATCCAGTAATAACATGTAGTATAACTTTTCAATAATAGTAAACGTAATTTTTTAAAAAGGTAAAGTATTATATGAAAATAGTTCATGATAAGTTTATCATGAAACAATATTAAAATATCAAATATTTGATCAGGAGTATTATTAATCTGGTCAGGAGTATCATTTTGAGTCAGTTGTATTATATTGTAATTGTTGTAAAAGAAATTGAACCCAAATTAATGATACTCCTGACTGGATTTATAATATTCCTGATTAGATATTTACTATGATAAATTTATCATGAGCTATTTTCATACTCCCTCTGTCACACTTGCGTTAAATGGACGTCCCAACATTTCTTTCACACCTAAAAAAGGAAATAATCATCTTTCACAAAAGTCAATAAAACATAAATTTACCATTATTTTATTCAATTCCACACTCACATAATCCTTTTTTTTTTTAAATGTGTCCATCCCAACTGTGAAAACCTTTTTGGAATAGAGGTAATATAAAATAACTCTGTTAAAAATACATTTAAATTGCTCGATCCATAGGCCTACTGACGCAGCAGGAACGTAATAATGCAAGAGAAGGGTTGGGAAATCCCAGGGTTTTATCAATAATATTAAACGTGCGTATCATAATCGAAGAACAAGTATAAATACTAGGGTGCTAGGGTTTCAATGCAATTGAAAAGCCCATAAAGTTCTAAGAATAATAAAGCCCAAAAGTAAATAAATCATAAAGGAAATAAATCAATAAAGAAATCTTCAATCCGCGATCTGTTCTCCATCATTCCCTCCCTCGTCGGAGCGATTCGCCCTCGAATCAGGAAGGATCTGTTCTCCAGCAAAGTAAGGGACCAAGTGTTTGACGTTAAAGACGTCGGACGTGCGAAGACCCGGTGGCAGGCGAAGACGGTAGGCGTTGGGGTTGATCTTCTCGAGAACCTCAACCGGGCCAATCTTCCTAGACGCCAATTTGTTGTACTCGTGGGCCGGAAAGCGATCCTTAGTGAGGACGGCCCAAACCAAATCACCAACCTCGAACTCGACGTGCCTACGTTTCCCATCAGCGTGCCGTTTATAAGAAGCATTACTGGACTCCAAACGTGCACGAGTGTCAGCATGGACCCGCAATAACTCGTCCCAATAGGTGGTAGCACGACTCTCAGAAGGTGCGGAATGTGGGAGCGGGAGCAAGTCGGACGGGCCACGAGGAACTAGGCCATAAACAATGAAGAAGGGGCAAAAGCCCGTGCTGCGGCCTACTGCGGAATTGTGGGCAAACTCGGCCTGAGGAAGCTTCGAATCCCAAGATTTGGTGTTGTCCCCCACCAAACAGCGCAATAAGTTGCCAAGCGAGCAGTTCACCACCTCCGTCTGGCCATCGGTCTATGGGTGATATGCACTGCTGAAGTGGAGCTCTGTGTTGGCGTGTCGCCATAAGCTTCGCCAAAAATGGCTCAAGAAACGAGTGTCCCTGTCAGAAACAATAGAGAGAGGTAAACCATGGAGACGATATACCTCACGGAAGTAGAGGAGGGCTACGTGTACGGCATCCGAAGTACGCTTGCACGGGATAAAGTGCACCATCTTGCTGAAGCGATCAACGACAACAAAGATAGAGTCAAAGCCACGCTGGGTACGAGGGAGCCCGAGAACGAAATCCATACTAACACCCAACCAAGGAGCATCTGGAATGGGTAAAGGGCGGTAGAGGCCCGCATTAGTAGCCGTACCCTTGGAGACCTGGCAAATATGGCAGCGTGCAACGAAACGATACACCTCACGGCGTAAGGTTGGCCAGAAGTAGCGGTGTTGAAGAAGAGCCAAGGTGCGGTCCCGACCAACATGCCCCACATTATGGAGCTCGGTGATGAGCAGTAGGCGAAGACTACAAGAAGGAATGCAGAGACGGGTGCCCATGAAGAGAAAACCATCAATCAAAGTAAAGGCCGTACTCTCCCTGGCTGACAACTGAGAGAGGACACGAGCAAAATAAGGATCATCAGCATATAGAGAGGCGATGTCATCCAACCAGGGGACAGAGACACGCATATCAACAAGGAGAGAATGTCGACGACTGAGAGCATCCGCCACCTTGTTCGCGGAGCCTGACTTGTGGCGAATCACAAAGTTGAACTGCTGAAGGAAGGCAGCCCAAGTGGCATGGCGCGTGGAGACACTATCCTGAGAAGCCAGATATTTCAGGGAATCATGATCCGTGAAAAGGACAAACTCACACTGAAATAAGTAGTGACGCCAGTGGCGCACCGCACGAACTACTGCATAAAACTCCGCGTCATAAGCGCAATAGCGAGAACGAGGACCCGTGAGTTTCTCGCTAAAATAAGCGACTGGACGGCCATCCTGGCTAAGAACTGCCCCAATGCCCACCTTCGAGGCATCACAATGTAGCTCAAAAGGAACAGTAAAGTCTGGGAGGACCAAAATAGGGGCCGAAATAAGCCTCTGCTTGATGAGATCGAAAGCAGATGCGGCAGCGTCGGATCACTCGAATGATGTTCCTTTCATACAATCTGTAATAGGCGCCATAATAGAACTAAAATGAGAAATAAAGCGTCTATAAAAAAAGGCTAACCCGTGAAAGCTGCGAACAGCCGTGATGGAAGTGGGAGTTGGCCAATCACGTATTGCCTCAATCTTGGAATCATCAACACTAACACCAGCCGCGGAGATACGAAAGCCCAAAAAGATAACCGAATCGGAGAAGAAAACACACTTCTGAGGGGCTCCATAGAACTTCTCAGTGCGAAGAATAGAGAGGACGGCGCGCAAATGATCTGTATGGGCAGACGTCGTCTTACTGTAAATCAGGATGTCGTCAAAATAAACAACGACGCAAGTACCAATGAGAGGGCGAAGAGCCTGGTTCATGACACGCATAAACGTGCTGGGGGCGTTGGAGAGACCAAAGGGCATGACCAACCATTCAAACAAACCCTCACGGGTTTTGAATGTTGTCTTCCACTCATCACCGGGACGAATCCGAATCTGATGGTATCCGCTACGAAGATCCAGCTTAGAGAAGACAGAAGAGCCACTAAGCTGATCGAGGAGGTCATCCAGGCGAGGAATAGGAAATCTGTAGCGCACCGTAATTTTGTTGATAGCTCTGCTATCAACACACATACGCCAAGAGCCATCCTTCTTCGGGGTGAGAAGGGCCGGAACAGCACAAGGGCTCAAACTCTCACGAACCATTCCCCGAGATAACAAATGTTCGACCTGACGCCGAAGTTCAGCATGTTCGGCGGGGCTCATGCGGTAGTGGGGCCGGTTGGGTAACGAAGCGCCCGGAACCAGGTCAATCTGATGTTGGATGTCCCGAAGTGGGGGGAGCTCTGCGGGTAACTCAGCAGGAAACACATCACCAAAATCCTGCAAAATGGACTGAGCAATAGGAGGAATAGAAACAGGATCAGAGATATCGTGAGCAACAAGTAAGAAGGATGGAGAACCATCGGACAGCTCCCGCTCAAAGGCAGCCCGAGATAAGAAAACCACGGAAGGGGGTGGAGACGGGGCAGGGGAAGGGGAACCCGTCGGATGCAGGACAATCGTAAAGCCATCCATAATGAAGGAATAGGTATTCAAATACCCATCGTGGGAAACCTTACGATCAAACTGCCACGGGCGGCCCAACAAAAGGTGGCACGCATCCATAGGAACCACGTCGCACCAGACGGAATCAAAATATCGACCACCCATAGAAAAAGAGACCCGTACACGATCGGTCACAGTGACAACTGTATCGCGACTAATCCAACCCAAATTATAAGGCTTGGGGTGTGCAACAGTAGGAAGAGCTAACTTAGAAACAGCATCAGCAGACATAACATTCTCGCATGCACCAGAATCAATAATATAAGAACAGATTTTACCATTGACAGTGCACGTGGACCGGAATAGGGCATTCCGCTGTGACGGGATCGTGGCATCGGCGGTGGACAAGCAAGCGCGACTGAGGACGAGCAGCGGGCCCGAGTCGCCAAGCAGGTGTGCCTCGTGCACTCCGTCCGTCGGACCATGATCATCCACAGGGGTGTCCGAGAAGGACGGCAGGTCATCGCCCTCCAATATCATCGTGCGGGAGCTACGGGGATGAGGGCAGGCCGTCATACGGTGGCCCGAGTCACCACAGTTAAAGCACCGACCATTAAAAGTCGGGCGCGCCGCGGGAGGAAGTGGGGCCGATGGACGTGGGGTATAAATACTAGGGTGCTAGGGTTTCAATGCAATTGAAAAGCCCATAAAGTTCTAAGAATAATAAAGTCCAAAAGTAAATAAATCATAAAGGAAATAAATCAATAAAGAAATCTTCAATCCGCGATCTGTTCTCCATCACCTACCAAATACCAAAAATAAGTGATATATTGGGGACTTTAGCCGGATATTTTAGCAATTTAGGCACGTACAATCCCACCATTATGTAAACATTGTAAATTCAATTATTTATTGGGTTAAATATTTGAAAAATAATGAAAAACGGGTTTTACATGATTTGATGTTGAAAGTGGGGGGTGTGATTGGGAAGGTACACAAGTATTTTTGTGAATACTGAGCAGCTGACGGGTCTATGTGTGATCCCTCAATCCAAGCCCATCCTCCCTTTTGGGTCTACAGTCACAATATTGGGTCAAACTTTTCTGACCCTTCCACTTTCATATTTAATCTCTTCGATCCTTCAGATTTCCCTGAAAAGTGAAAAGTAATGAAATTCAGCTTCCCGCGCGGTAAAACAAAAACACGCACATGTAAAAAGTAAACACCACCATCCCCTTTTCATAACTTGTAGACCTCACTCGCCCATATTAAATCAAATTAAAAATATTTCTTCCATTATACTCCCTCCATCCACAAAATATAGGTTTGGTTGTCTTATTGAACCTTCCACGAAAAATAGTTATGTTGCCTAAAATGAACTTAATAAATTTTATCTACACTTTTCAACATACACACATAACATTTTTAAAATAATTTATTTTATACTTGATGTGACACAATATTCTTACTTTTTACATATTATATCAATTTTCTTAATAATTGCGTATAAAACAACAAACCTATATTTCATGGATGGAGGGAGTACTTCCTCGTCCCGATTACTTTCACATTTATTTTATTCAAATGTTTCACAATTATTTTCACACCCCAAAAAAGAAAATCATTATCTCCCACAAAAGTCAATAATACATAAAATATATCAACGACATGTGAACTAATTAAGTGATGATTCGATGGTATAAAAAATACTCCCTCCGTCCCGCTATAACTTTCTTGTTTCTTTTTGTTGATTTGTTTAAGAAAGTGTATTGTTTATTAATATATGGTGGACCATATGTTAACTTTTATGTAAAGTAGTAGGGAGTTGTGAAAAATAAAGATGGGTTGTTTAAGAAATTATTTGTTTATTAATATATGGAGTGTTATTTTTTACTTATTATGGAATATGAAACTTATAGTGGGACATCCAAAAAAGGAAAGTAGGAAACTTAAACTGGAACAAAGGGAGTAAAATTGTTGTAAAAATATTATAAGACGTGCATCGCACGGGTGAAACACTTAGTTTAGAATTAATGGCACGAAACTCATTTGTGGTTTAGAAATATTGTGAGAAATCTCGTCATGGTTTGAGAATTGTAAGAAACCCACTGTGATTTACTAAGTGAAGCGAGCTCTCCCAACTTTTAAAAAGAATACGTAGTTTTATCTATTTCCTCTATTTCTCGTACCTTTATTTTTCAAATATTGAAATTTTAAGTCAATACTATGAAATATATATATATATATATAACGAGAAACAAAGAAAATCATTAATTTAGTTTTAACAAAAATGAATTCCCTATATTTAGTAAGGGTGTGATTGGTTGGAGTAGAATGAATGGGTATGGGAATGATTTTAATAGTGGAGGGGAATTAAAATTATTCCCCTCAAATGTGGGAGGTATGGAGATTCACAAAGTGAGGAATCAAACCACTATTTTGATACACATTTCTCTCCACCAAACAATATTTTTTATTTAATTTGTATTCCTTCATTTTCATACCCTTTAACCAAGCACTCATTAAATTATAGGAGGGTTTCATGTCATTTCTAAATTACTAGGGGATTCGCGCAATATTTTTAAATCAGTGAGAGTTTTTTCAACTAACCCATTTAATTTATATAAATAAGAAACAAACTAGGGGATTTTAACCAGTGGGTGTTTCTGCAACCAACCCAGTTAATTTATATAATAAAGAAATTAATGGGATGCATGAGTTAATTTAGGTCTTATATGAGTCAAAATATAAACGCATCTTAAAGATTCATCATGTATATACATGAGATAAATCTTCACAATATTATTTGAGTCATATATATTTTAATTTACAACATGATTCTATAAGATTTAGAAACCTCATAAACACATGAATCATAAAAATATAATAAGTGTGATTAGTCTCATACGAGCTTTTATTATTGTTCTTTTTTATTAATATCAATAATATCTTTATAAATTCATGATACTGCTATTTTTGTAAATTAAAAATATCAATATCTATCCGTCTATAACCAACTAACAACGTTCAACCTTGCATAATTGCATTCGTGTGCATTTTGTCTCTATCCTTCGACACCAAAAGCAACTTGTACTCTATATACATCAAGTTTTTATTTGTGTGGGGAAAATAAACAAGAATGTATTCAACTGTAGGAGAACGTACAATTCCAGCTATATTGTGAAGGTAACTTTGAATCTCCAAAAGAATAATAAATTAATGATCAACAATTCACAATAGAATTATAAGCATAATAAAAATATTCTAATATACTTAATTGTCCCACGTTTTAACCTCACTTGAAAGTTGATACCAACATAGCAATAAGAGCAGTTACAACTTTAACGTGAATCCTACTACTAAACTCCCACTATATTAACTGCAGAAAAAAAAAAAAAAAAAACTTGTATGAGGTCGTCTCATGGTAAGAGACAATACAAATTAACACCTACTCTACCAAAATGTTAATGGGTCAATGCCGTAGTTATACATATTTTCATTGTCTCATGTTATGAGACGGTCTCATACAAACCTACTAAAAAAACAGATCACGTTATATTTGCAACCGCCTAAATTCTCAAAAAAAAAAAAAAAAAAGAGAGATCACAGTATATTGGCACCGCCTAAATTCTTGGATTAGAGTAAAAAATATTTCTCTCATTTTGCAACACCTAGTAAAATATTACTCCCTCCATCCAATATTAGTAGGCCTACTTTTTGGGCAGTTATTTTTTGTCATAAGTTGGAGGGTATTATGAGGTATTGTGAGGTTCATTTATCAATAAATTCATAAACAATAATTTTATTGATAAATGAACCTCACAATACCTCATAATACCCTCCAACTTATGACAAAAAATAACTGCAAAAAAAGTAGGCCTACTAATATTGGACGGAGGGAGTATTTTTTATAGGGATTATATATTTGTAAGTCCCGTAACTTTGCACTATTTTGAATTTGGTCCACATGAATTACACGTTTTGAATTTGGTCCCGTAAGTTTGAGATTATTTTGATTTTAGTCCTTTTAAAACTTATAGGATCAAAATCAAAACGTGTAATCCAATTTCTTTTAGAAAAAATTCAAACTTACAGGACCAATATCAAAAAAATCAAGGTAAAAGGACTAAAATCAAAATAATCTCAAACTTACGGGACCAAAATCAAAACGTGTAATTCATGTGGACCAAATTCAAAATAGTGCAAAGTTACGGGACTTACAAATATATAATCCCTTTTTTATATATTGTAGTATGGTAGAGTTAAAAAGAGTGACGTCCGCCTCTTAGGAAAGCAGTCATGCACGCCTAGGCATCACTCATCAGCAAGAGGTACCATTATTCATTCTTCTCCATTTTCCATAATAAGTAGTGCCCTAACCACTCGACAGCAGCACAAGAAATTAAAGCTTCATTTCACCCTCTCCATTCCCTTCATCTCATCGTTTCATTTCTGTTTCTTTAACAGTGTATATCTCTTTGTATTCCATGGATCAGAATCCAAACAATGTTAATCATGAAATTTCGTTATGGCACAACGATGCTAAAGGGTATTTGTACGATACATGTTCAAATGTGTCGGTTGACAATACCCATAACATAGCCCGTTTTCAACACGATTTTGGTTTAACGATCGATCATGAAAACTATCTACATTCGCACATTGCATTTCCTCCCAACTACAGAGTTCACTACACATACGATCATGACCTCACCACCTACCTCCAATTACTCTACTCAAACGGCATATATTCCCTTATGTCATGCACTTTAGCTGTTAACAATTCAGTAGACGAGGTAATCACTAATGCATTTGTTCCCGAACATTATAGATTAATAATTCGAGGATTGATTCGATTCATGGCTTATCTCCACACTAGGGGTGTATCTTTGGCCGAGCCTTTTTTAGGTTTAAATCGTCATTTTGTAATTAAAAATGGCGTTTTAAAATACTGGAGGGTTGGTTTTCGTTTGGCTGAACCTGGTTCGTATTCAAATGACAGTAATATGGTTCTTGGAATCATACTGCAGTTGTTTGGACTTGATCCCACGCAACCTATGAATGCCACTCAAAATTCCAACCTTCCGCTAGATATGCGTAGATTGATTTATAGGTTACATGTCTATAATGATCAAGATGATTATTTGTTAGAAAATCATCTCGCAACAATGAGTCATCCTCAAAGATTGGATTTCATTCAAGAATGTCATTCCAAAATTAAACATTTGCAACCTCAGGTTAAAGCTAATTACAAGTTAGCTATAGCAAAATGTCCAACGAATGTTCATTGGACCCTTAGGATTTCGAATCCTAGCCTTGTACCTCGTCCTCATGGACTGCTACCTCCCACTGGAGGAGTCATCGATTGTCTCACTTTTAACTATAAGACAGGTAAAGAGACTTTTGAGAGTTTTCTGAGCAGGACATATAATGACCAGAGTTTGGATCAATTCGAGAGGTGCAAGGGATTACTGAAGATGTGTAGGAATTTGGCCGTTCACCTTGGTGAAAGAAATTATGTATTACTTAAACTCTATCTATATTTTAATTTCTTATAAATATATATATATATACATATATATATATATATATATTATTAATAATAATATTTTTTCTGTGTAGTATTCTCAGGGTACAGTGGAGGTGATGCACGTAGAGTTGATGATTATGGAACTATTTGGTATGGAGTTGGAGCAGTTTCAAGAGAGTCTACACCGGCATTTCGTGTTATGTAATGTAGTTAAAAAGTAGTCAATGATTCTCATGCCGTATTCTGATGTTATTGTTGTCTCTATTATTTTAGTGTATTATGACTAATTATGATCCATTTGAATGTTATTGTTGTCTCTATTATTTGAGTGTATTATGACTAAATATGATTCATGTGTTTTTATTATATTAGTTATATAACACGTGCGTTGCACGTTTTACGTAAAATAGTTAGTGAAAAATAATAGTAGAGGAACATCATTATATATTTTTCCTGAATTCTTTGATGATTCACCTTTACAATTGAAGATTCGTATTAAAATTGATAAGAGTAAGAACGGAGAATATGCAAATATAGCAAGAAACCCATAAACAGAATTTCATATCATCGGATAAATTATTTTCAAGCAAATTTCATGGTTGTACATCAAGATCAATTATCATCACGTGTGATTATGACTAATGAGCACAAAAGTATGTTTTTTCAAGAACTACTTTGGAACACAACTACAAAAGGAAAAACTTAAACGTTATATAGTTGGTTCAATTTAGTGATAAACTTATACTTGTCTACAAAAGAAAAGGGATTAATTGGTTCAAAATAAAAGGGCTAATATATTTAAATATTGTATTTTATAAAACCTGTTGTAAAAATATAGTGAAGTAGGGAGAGTTGTCGAATTTAAGTGCAGTAGCCTATTGAAGTCACGATGTGTCAGAGGGGTGCAATTGCATCCTTTTTTTTTTACAGGAAATATAAATTAAGTATTGATCAAAAGAACGTAGGCTCACGCCTTACATCGTTTGAAATAGAACTATTACAAACGTCGGGGAAGTTTTCCGACCAAATTTCCTCAAAAGGTTCGAATCTACCTAAGTGGGCAAAAGTATGGGCGACCTTGTTCGCATCCCTCTTGTTGAACAAGAATTCCGTACAATGAACAAGGTGAGCCATACTCCGAATGTCTTCCACAATCAACATAACATATGCTTCTTCCAATCTTTCTCCTCTTATAGCTTTTGCGAGGCATTCCGAATACGTCTCAATCTGATCAATTTTGAAGTCGTGAATAGCAGCCGCCTGAATACCAAATTTAAGAGCAAGTGCTTCAGCGAGATTACTGCTACCCTCCCCCTTGCATCGCTTAGAGCCCGCCAGTAGAACCTAGCCCTGCGAGTCACGCACCACAAAACCGAAACCAAAAGTGTCATCCCCAAAAATCGTTGCGTCAGTGTTCATTTTCCTCATATTTGGTCCTGGGGGCTCCCACCGAGCAGTAGGGTGATAAGTGAGTCTATTTCTTTTCCCATAACATACCCTGTTATAGAATTCGGCATGTTGTTTCAAGCTTCGCTGAACAAGTTCCCAAGGAGGCAGATTTTTCTCATCGAAAATTCGGGCATTTCGGGCTTTCCATATGTTCCACGCCACAATCGCAAAAAGTGCTGCACCCTCAGATTGAGGTTTCCCCAAGAATTCTCCTCACAGGTTACGAAAAGGGTGGTTGCTGTGAGTGATAAAGTTGAATCTAATTGGGCTGTAACACCAAACCTGTTGTGCGACATGACAGGCCATCAAGACATGGGAGAGTGATTCTCGATCTCCTCCGCATAAAAGGCATGTCGGATCAATGGTCATTCTTCTGCGGTCCATAACTCGCTTGGTAGGGAGGGAATTCGTGCATGCGCTCCATATGAAATGCCTAATCTTTGGGGAAACATGGAGTTGCCATATCTTCTTCCACAATGGGTCGGTATTGCTTGGCGTAGGCAGAGCATTTGCACATTTTGAGAACTTGGTAACAGCCCTGTGATATGCTGATTTGACATTGAATTCCCCAGATTTTGAGAAGGCCCAGATGATTCTATCTTGAGGATGGCGGGAGCTAAAGGGAGTAGCAAGGATCTTACGAGCATCTTCCTCTGTGAAACAGGTACGAATGATGTCCTCCTTCCAAGAAAGAGTTGAAGAGTCAATCAGGTCCGCCACTTTTGAGATATTTGTTGGCCTATTAGTGACAGGATCAGGGTGCTTGGGGTGCTCCACTCCCACCCACTTTTCTGAAAAACATGGAATATTTTCCCCATTGCCCACTCGCCATGCAAGACCATCTTCAATCAAGTCTCTTGTATTCAGGATGCTCCTCCATAGGTAACTAGGTTGGTATCCAATTCTTGTTGTTCTCACGTCACCCCGGGGAAAGTATCGGGCTTTGAGGATTTGTGCCATCGTTGAGTGAGGTTGGTGAATAATTCTCCAAAGCTGCTTTGCCACTAACGCCATATTAAAGTAGTACAGTTCCCTGAAGCCTAATCCACCAGTTTTCCTTTGATCTAGAGACTCTCGGCCAACTTGCCCAATGTGTTTTCCTCTCCTGTCCATTAGCTCCCCAGAAGAAAGAAATAGCAGATTTCTCAATATCCTTATGTAGCCAACTTTTACATTTTATGTTTTGATTGATCCCTACTAATTAAGTGTATTAATTGGACTAACACGATTAGTTATGCCAAAAGTTCAATATCATAAGATAAAGTAAAGACTCGTAGGAGTTATTAATGAGTGTTAGATACTCTAACATACCTAGTATAATGTTTGGTAGTTTAGATGTATAAACACTTCGGCCGTTTAAAAAACAACGGCATGATTTTCACTAAACTAAATTCATATAATAGTGGATCCCTTCATCCTACGTGATATTCATTAGACTATGAGTTCTTAATTTTATTTTATTTTTGCTTTCCAAAATTGACCCTATTTCCCCCATTTTGACTGAATATCTTACCTTAAATCTCTCTTCGGTAACTTCTACCCCAACAACTGCACCTTCCACAACCACCATGGAAAAAAATTGCAGAGAAGAATAATTAAGTGTGCGGAGGAAAAAGAAATTCCATAATTGAGTGGAACATTCATAAAAATTGAGTGAACCAATGAATAACAGTCGATTATTGAATAATTTAAGAAGTTCTTGCCTCCATAACCACCCTCGATTTGTAAATTTCATATAATTTTTCTACATATCGCATTTGTTTAGGAATATTTTACAGAATTCATGATGGTTAGATTTATCTAACTTATATCGAGCAAAAAGACGGAAATTTATTGATGAAAGAAATGTTTTTTGCATGTGGGTTACAAAATGAGGGATGAGAGAGAGTGGTACATGTGGCGCTATGGATGTGTGCTTGACAGGGGGATTGGGGAATAGAAAATCTATTAAAAGGGAAATCAAAACAATGTGACTTAGTTGTTCTCCATTGTTTTATAATTATTTACTTGAATCTTTAATGAGACTTAATTAAGGGGATAATTGTTCTTCATTTTTACCTTAAGATGAACAGTCTCTCCTCTCTTCGAGTAGGGATGACGGTGTGAAGGAATCGAGAAAAAAGAAAAATAATTTTGTGACGGTGGAAACGTAAATTGTGCTGAGGGTAAAAATGACATTTTCAATCTTATCAATAAATTTATAAATACTAACAAATGAAATATAAAATACACCACTTTATATACTAACCAATTGATATATACATAAAATTTGTCTAATAAATCAAAGTTTAAACTATCATGTATTATCATATACATGCTACCAAACAAGTCATAAGAGTATTGTGTGGGTCAATTTATAATTAAAGTGATTGTTTATAAGAATGATAATAAATTAATAAGTTTCAAAATGGGAATGAGAACGGATTTGGGGGACGGATAAAAAGGAAAATAAGGCACACTCTCATATGTACCTGGTGCACGGTGAACTCACTCAGCAATTGAGGTTGTTTATACTGAAAAGTGTAGACTGATTATATTGAAAAGTGTGGTTAGATTATTTTCAGTGTAATTTAACCACATTTTTCAATGTAATCAAATCATACTTTTCAGTGTAAGCAGTCTCAACTATTGAACGAGTGCACCATACACCAAATGCACACGAGAGTTACTCAAATAAGAATTGATTTGGGGATGGAGGGAGTACAACATTTGTTTTTCTTTGAAATTCAATACAACACCAATTTAAGTTTTGTAATTTGAAACATCTGACCATTTTTCTGTAAGACTGTCGAAAATATTACATAAATGTCTTTACAGACGTTAAAAAATAATAATATGTTTTAAAAATGAAATTATTATGATTATGATTATTATCATCATCATTATTATTATTATTATTGTTGTTGTTGTTGTTGTTGTTGTTGTTGGAAGATAATATGGTGAATACCTACTTTTGTGGTAGAATGAAATTTTTATGATTGAGTGTATTAATTTTTTTAGTATACATTACAAATCGTCCCATATTTTTTTGACAAAATAAGTTCGGTTCAAAATTAACTTGAGAAATATGAAAAAATGACACTCTTAGGTTTTCATTTTAAAAAATATCACCCAATTTTTATTTTTATTTTTCAAAAATGCCCGACTCTTGTGCGACCCCCTGCGCAACCCTTGTGCAAACTTTTCAGTGATATTTTTGTAAAAAAAAAATGTTCGATGATATTTTAAAAATGAAAACTTAAGTGTGACATTTTTCCAAATTTCTCAATTAACTTTCAATCAGATTGAGCTCCAATTTCTCTGACAGAGTCCAATTTTAGTCTCAAATCGCCTGTAGAAAGTGAAATGATGTCACTTTGAAGTCCAAATTTGGTAATTTTATAGCAAGTGTGCTGATGTGGCGTTTATATTTACTACTAATCTTTGGGTTTTTATTTTCTTTTATTATTTTATTACACATTATTTATATTTAAAAATCCTAAAAAAACAAATCAAATATAATTAGCACATATGAACTCCACATCAGCACCCTTGCCATAAATCCCTAATTTCGGACTTCAAAACGACGTCGTATTGAATTTTTCAACTAATTTGGGACCAAAATTAGACTCTGTTAGAGAATTAGAAACTAAATCTTTTATATTTTGGAACTAAATTTATTTTATCAAAAAACTATGGAACGATTTGTAATTTAAACTCAAAAAAATAATATACCCAATCATAAAAATTTCGATCTACCAAAAAAGTAGGTATTCACCACCAATAATAATAATAATAATAATAATATTTTCTGCAAAACGGGGGTGGGGTCAGGTAGGCATCTATTTTTTAAATGTGTTGCCTCTCATGATTTCTAGATGAAATGTGCAAAATGGTTGGGTGTAGTACTGCTTTATCTATGTGCCCACGCTCAAACTTGCTGCAATTCTGGGGTCTTTGGGTATGGAAATTTAAAAAAATGTATGATAACTTGTATATGGGAATGCGGTGTTTGGCTCTTATGGAAAACGAGAAATGGGATATATTTAGAGGTGATCACTTAGTGATAGATAAAACACTTAGAGATCTTAAAAATTATTGTTGGAATTAGTTCAAAGAGGATGCACATTGGAATAAACATTTGAGATATGTAAACTGGGAGTTGAACCTATTTAGCTGTTGGATCTTTTATTAAACTTTTGATAGATGTATTAAGTGTTTAGAGGTAGGCTGAATGAAATAGGTTGGTATAGCTCACACCACAAGTGTACTGTGTGACTTATGTTTTAATAAATATTTATTTTTTCCTGATAAAAATAATAATAATAATAATAATAATATTTTCCATTTTAAAATATAATTGTATTATTTAACATCTGAGTGAACATTTATGTGATATTCTCGACAACGGCCTAATATAATTCTTACCAGAAAATGATCAAATATTTCAAATTACAAAACTTAAATTGACGGTGTTTTGAATTTCAAAGAAAAATAAATGGTGTACTCCCCCATCTCCCATATTAAGGGCACGGCTATTCTAACCCACTAAATTGCTAAATCAACCCACTACTAAGTTAACCCAATGTATATTTCAGTTATTTTTTTATTTTTCAAAATACACCCTCTTTAATTTTACAATTACAACTCTAATACAATATTTACACCCACTTTATTAAATAAGCAACTCTCATCACCAAATTTAATTTACAATATAAGATTAAAAAAAGTATACCTCCTTCGCGTAAAAAGAAAATCACAGAATCCCTATTCAAAAATCGCGTAAACCCCTTCACAAAGCGCAAGCGCGGGACCACCTTCACAACTCAAATTTGCATAACCCACCCTGTACCAACTCAATTAATTCAACACCAATCTCCTCTCCGATATTTATGTACATCAGCACCCCTTCAACAATGTTTTAAGAAGAAAGTTTATTTTTTCTATTTCTTTTCTCTCTAGACTATCATGTTGAGGCTTTTAAAAAATTTAGGGTTCTTATTTTTGTGCGAAGAAGATTAAGAGGATATATTTTAATAAAGATGAGAATTTGATGTCGGTAAAAAATGGGTGTGATTAGTAAATTAATTTATTTTTATTATAAAGGGTATATTAGTATTTCTACATAAAGCTATTTTTGAAAAAATAAATGTGTGGATGAACTAAGCAATTTTATGTGGGTGAATAGTAGCGCCCCCATATTAATTCTTATTTTCCTTTTTTACCTGTCCTCCAAATCCATCCCCATTCATATTTTTGAAAATTATTGTTTTAATATCATTATCACAAACAATCACTTTATTTATGAATGAATCCTACGATACTCTTACTTTATCTCATTTTCTTAGAATCCGTACTCATTTTAAGGAGAATAAACTTGAGGGACGAAAGAAGTAATTGATAAAAATTATAAAATTGATTTTTTTTCAATTAACCGTATGTATATATATATATATATATATATATATAAATTATGGGTCGTCCTAGGGTGTACCTGGTACACCAGTGTACCCGAATTTTTCACCGTTGGATCTAATTTTATTTTGATATGGATCGTTAGATTTTTCAAGTCAAAGACAAACTTTTACCTTTTTGCACTACTTATTGAACCGGGAAAATTACTTTTCTCAACTTCAATGGAACTCTGTACATGGACAGATTTTGTCCCCTCAATTCTGTCACTCTCTCTCCATTCCTCTTTTTTATTTTCTCTCTCTTTATTTGTAGTTTTTCTCAAACTTCTCACTTCTATCTCTTCCATTCTTCCTTCTTCTTCTTTTCGTCTCCAAACCCCACCAATTTGGAGAAAGAATGAAGCAATTTACCCATGAAATTATTGAAAGAAAGCACCTATGTTTTCAGATTGTTGAATTACAAGAGAGTTTCAACGGGCAACTCACCGGAGAACTTTATAATTTTTGTGAATTTATTTATAACTAAAATGTAAATGTGGCATACTTTAGTCCATTGATTTTAACTAATGGTTGAGCAGTGTTTAAATTGAGGAGAGTAACAGAGTTCTGTCTTTTTTCTCTTTAATTTTCGGCGAGTTCAGCTTTGAAATTATGGCGTCTATGGCTTCTCCGGCGACATGAGGCTCTTCACCTTCTCTTGGTTTCCGATTCGAATTCCAAAGCGGGTATCTCCATAAATTCCTTTTTGAATTTCGGCGTCGTTCTCTATCCGGCGAATGCGGTGCTTTTTCGGCACCGTTAGAATTTCAGACGTGGCTTCTTTCTCCGGCACGATTAGAGCGACGAGCTTTTATTCTTCAATTTCAAACAATGGAAGTTGAGCATCTTTCTCTCTCTTTGTGAAAATGGTGTGGGTTTGTTTGATTTGAGGAAAATATACTACTTGGAAAAGAAATCCTGCTTTTTGCTTTCTTTCTTCATCTTCTCTACAAATGGACGCGAGCCCCACTTATTTGCAGCAACTGTCTTTTGAATTCAAGTGGGTTTCAAACACATGCCTACACACAATCATTGCATTCCTCAAAATCAGTGAAATTAATAAAAAAGGGGGGGGGGGGGGTCACCGGGGAGTCACCTGGTGACTGGACCAGGTGCACTGGTGTCCCAGGGACTCCCTAGAATTCCCCATAAATTAATTATATGATATTGAGCTTTTAGCATAACTAATTGTCTAAGCTATTAATACACTTTGTAGGGTTCAATTTAACGTGTCATTTCAATATAATAACATAAAATGTAAAAATTGACCGCATGAAGATGGAATTGCATCCCTCTGACATGTCGCTATCTACACCATCGACTGGACTGACACATCTCGCCTCCAACACGCGACTGCACTCTAATTTGAGAACTCTCCCAAATTCACTATATTTTTGCAACGAATTTTATAAAACACAATATTTTAATAAATTAGCCAAAATAAAAGGGCTAAACTGCGCACAAAGATTAGACTTTACAAAACATTTTCTACAAGTTCTTTTTCACTTCTATGCTGGTGTAGAAAATTTCCCTCATAAGTTTAGCAAATTTACCTAAAATTAGATCAAACAATTAGAAAAGACAAAATTTCATATTAAATTCTAATCAATATTAGTCACATCACACCAAACTCCATATATTGAGATTATCAGCAGCAGCAGAATGTTATCATCAAACACTAATGAGTGAGTTCTAAATTCATGAAAATAATATTTAATCATATTACAAAGATAACTTGTTAGCATTTCCAAGCTCAACGACACCATAATATTGATCTTTCTTGATACATGAAACCAAAGCTCCATCTCGAAGTTAATTTACCCTCTTTTCTTTAGATATTTGGACTTCAACTTCATCTCCGTCAATCTTTATCACCTGCTCATCAATCCAAGCCAACCTTCGGATCTTCAACCCAAATTTGAAAACCTTCAATTATATTGACTGGGGCGCCCTTAGTATTAAATAGTTCTTTTCAAACATAAGATGGAGAGAGAAAATGTTTATAATGATATATGAAATCTAGGCACAGTTCATTCTTTACGGTAACACATTTTTGTCATTTTAATAATATAATTGGGAGCGAGCTTTTATATTTTGTCTTTAACTATTTTTTGGAAAGATTGGTTGACTCGATCAAAGCCTTAAATCCCAAAGAACTAAATCCAGTTGACCCGGACGAAAACTAAAGACGTAAAAAATTATGTACCCGAAAAGCATTAAGAATAAGAATCAAAGCCATAAAACCCAGATGAAAACTAAAGAACCAAAGTACCATGGTGTCGGTATCACAATTCCAGTCTTCAATTAATTTGATTCATGATAATCCATCTAATGCCACTACCACTACCACTACTACATTTTCAAGTAAAATAATTTTATTACCTGATTCTTGGATTTGACAGCCTGGGTTGAAGAAAAATATTCAAGAGCAATCCCTTTTTTCTTTCAATGCATTTACTTGGTTTTCCTGACAGAAGAATCAACAGTTTTTGTTGAATAAAGGATCAAATAGATCACAAATTGAGAATCATTGAACAATAGGAAGGTAAAGTTGAAAACTGTTAACTATGAGGGCTGAAATCAAAAGAAAAAAATGATTTTGTCCTAGAGTCTGCAAAAGAAGAAGAAATTGTGTAGCAAATATAACCTTTCACAATGTAAAAAAAAATCAGCAAAAGTGGCCATTTTGTTTCAAGTTTAAAAATTTGCTTTCCTTAATTCGATACTTTAAAAAAATACATAGTACATTATTACACTTGAAGCCACAAAAATATCTTGTGGTTCAAACGAAATATAGTATATGTTTGTTCCCTAGAATTAACAAACTCATAAATTAAAGTTAATAAACAGGCACTGTTGTATTTTAGTCTTCGCTGCAGGGACAACAGTTCTGACATATTAAGTCATAACATAAGATAATCTAATTCTCCAAACACAAGACATCCATAAATGAACATATATATAGATAATTACAACTAATGTTACACACACACACATCCATAAATGAGTATATAGATAGATAGATAAATACCTACTGAACAAGGGGAAGTGCATGGTATTGCATTCAGGGAGCTCTCCCAATCTTGCCAAGCACCACCATGGAAGCCTTATTTCTCTTCTCCATTGGAAATTATTTCCTCTAATAAACAAATCAATATAAAACACTTCCTATATAAGAAAATCAAAGCATCACATGCTTGCAGTTTTTGTAATGTTTACTGAGCAACTGAAACATCCAAAAGGAAACCATCAATTTTAATGTTAGAGAATTTCATCCATTAATGCAAAATTGACAAAAAAAGAATTGTGAAACAGATTTATTTCATATTATAACTCACCAAAATTCTTATAAAAAGATTTGATGATATTTAAACTTATGTCGACATTTGCAAAATACTTCTTATCCCATCCAAATGATGATATTTAAACTTATGTCGACATTTGCAAAATACTCTTATCCCATCCAAATGATATTTCTTGAAAACTGCTGCAGAATTCGGCTCAATGTCCAACAAAAAAAAAAACTCCTAAAATATACTAAATGTGCTGCTAAAAATGCAAGCAAAATCTATATAATATCAGACACTAAGCTATATCCAAAATATGTGTTAGCAATGTTGGACCATGATAGTGCTTCGGCAATACCATCATGGTACGAGATATGTCAATTGGAGCATCGATTCCCTCTTCTTCCATCTCTCTTACCAATGATTCACCATGGTTCAAATTACGTGTTTGACCGAAATTATGACAAATACACCGAATGATCTCACGGTGAGAAGCAAAAACAGCTATATTCATGAAGAAACACACCAGCACACATATGCTGGGATTTATGCGTGATAAACATATTATATTTCAGAAAAATGATATTGCAGAATATATTAATCAAAATTGAAATACTTGCGTAAACCTCGTAATTAACTCACCAATTAGCATAGGTTATGTTCCAATATATGATTGAATTTAAGGCCGGAATTCTCAATTTTGCCTCCTTAAACCAAACTTCAGCAGCTTTTTTACAAACAATCGAACACAATATCAGAGGTGAGAACCACAGATAGCCGAACACAAGCCTATACAGGGACAGATAGAAATTCATTGTAAATCTAGAAATCAATGGCTCATTAGGAGAAACAAAATGCTAATCATCTAAAGAACAAAGACTGACATCTTTAAATAATAAAAGTCTAAACCTCTTTCTGGCTGCCTCTTGCTCCAGAAAACTAAAAATTTAAAATATACAATGGGCTTATATTTTAATAATAACATAAATGTGTAACATCTCATATACCTCACTGATTCATCAGGCTGCCATTGAGATAGAATGGATGGTTAAAAAACTCTTCAAACGTCAAACGCTCCACTGTGCAGACAATCCATTCCAAGACCCGGGGGGAGGATGAAAAGGGAAGTGAGAAAAATGAAGCAGAAAGGACCTTAACCTAGGAAAACATCATGAAGAAGCTTAAGCTATACGTGTAATCAAGCATACAACAATCACTGTCCTTGCAGAAATAAGAAGAATAAAGAACTATCAACAGAAAGCGAACCTGAAAATGATTCTACGTCTTTTAAAAACCAGCCAAAGGCTCTTCTGTCCTCCACCAGTTAAATAATTCACTGATGGGAAGATTTTGGCAAGTGAGAGAATGTAATATTCATCTCAAAGAAGGACTTGTATTTCTCTGTAACAACAAAATAGTGCACAAAGGTAGCATAGAAATAAATAATGACCACTGTTTCTCAGTAACTAAGAAAAGAGAAGTTATATTAATGCTAATGCATATCATAATTCCATGAGAAAGGAGAAAGAACAGGCCAATCAATATAGCTTACCGCCAACGAGTTCAGGAAGCCCAGGACAACTTTATCCTCATATGTTAATACAAGCTCTTCGTCCTCTGTTGTTATGTTGGATAGACCAGTCCCAATTTTCTTATTAATCCAGGTAACAATTGCATCCCTGTATCAAAATGAACTCTATTTTTTTATCATTTTTCTCAAACAACCTTTTCATAATTAAATGCCCCTAATTTATTATGGAGTATTTAATCATTTGTGAAATGCATCGGAGAAAGAAATGCCAACACCATCATACAACATACATATATATGCAGAAAAAAACTCCCTAGACTCTATATGATTATATCTATGCTATGTATAAGGTACTCTCCAATATAACAAATTGTATAAGTGAGAAGGAATCAAAGAAGAGAAGAAGCTCCATTAACTATATCTCAAAAGGAATTTACAAAAAAATAATAGAGCTGCGAAAAGTAGGCAAATTATATTACAACTAGTGAAGGAGCACCTCAAAATTGAGGTGTTAACCCGTATTTTTGTTGCTTAATATTTTTATGTTAGTAATGTTGAAATAATATTACAATTTTTAATTTATAAACTGCTAATAATTTTGATATTTTTGTCCTTATCTTATCAAAAAAAGAAAAAGAAAATTATGACACAAGCAATCCTTATTTCTCGTACAAGTCTAATATATAATTTAGCATCAATATCAACTACAACGACGACTATTTTCCATTGAGTTCAATATAAAGAATTTTTTAGTCAAGTTAAGGGGAAGTACCTGCTGAATCCAAGAATAAAAAGTACTGCTGAATTTTTTAGTCAAGTAAAGGAGAGAATGTAACGAAGCCAGAGTCGACAGCCAGAGGGAGACATAGGCGCCAAGAGCAAAGATATCGACAGCCAGAATTGATTCAGGGGCTGAATAAGATACGGAGAGATGAAATAAGAATAAAAAAAGGAGAAAAAGAAGACGGTAAATAGAAGAAATAACAACGCGTGGTGAAGTTGAGTATCTGAAATCAGTTTTTGGCAGACACGTGGAAAGAGACTTACCTGCTACCAGTTGTAAACTGGCCAAGTTAGGGCAATTTACTCTTTATAGAAGTAGTAGATACCAGAAAATGAATTATAGAAAAGCAAAAAAAGGTCCAATTATATGACAAACTTTTTCAAGTGATAGTTTGAATCAATCTCAACTGCACTGATGAAAGCAAACCTGCAAAATCACACCATTATGTAAGCACCAATAATAAAGTGATTCTGCAATTATATAAATCAAAATATTGATAAAACCATTAGCTATCATCAAATTGAGAAGTAAATCAATGGAAATCACACATGAAATTGACATGCGATGAAGAAAAGTGTGGAACATAGGAAAATTGTGACCTTTGGTAATAAGCACGTGATGAAGCATACTTCTACAAATATATACAACACTTCACTTTTCAGATTTAAAATAAATAAGCAACTCAAACATACCCACACACACGGAGAAGATAGAACTTACAAAGATAGCATATCACTTGCATCACAGAGCCAGTGGACAAATAAACTATAGCAACAACAGCAAGGTTGCTTTGTGGGTCATCAAAATGAGCCGTAAGACAGCATCTTGTATATTCCAAGTTGAGTATGTATAATCGAATTACTACTGCATCAAATTCATTTCAGGGCAACAGACTAATATAAAACACAAATTTAGAAGTATCATTAGGCGTATCAAGAAATTTCAGGTAAGGACCAATAACTTTTAAGGAATCATATGCCAATGTACCATGCAGGTCATCGATTGGATCAATTAATATTCAGATATCAGGGCTTATCAACATTAAAAAAACAAACCTGTAATTCGTTTAGCTGAAGGAGCGAAGATGCAGATGACGCGAGACTAAAGACGGAGGCGTGAAGAGGCGGCGTCGGGTAGAGTACAGCGGCGAGAGGAAGAAGGGAGAGTCCAACTATGGAGTAGTCCAACTCAATGAATCCTCAAAATACCTACCAATTTATCCACAAAGAGCTATTGATCACCATAAAACTTAAGGGGGGCTGCGGAGCCCATTAAACAACACCCTTACATATATCCCTACTTGCAGAGGCAAGAAATAGAGAAATTGGTCAGAGAGATGCTTAATGAGGGGAAGTTTTGCATTGATTACAGAAAGTTGAATGCTACGACTATCAAAGACAGCTATCCTATACCATAATTACCATTGACTGAAGACCTGTTGAGGACCTTGATCAAGCCAAGCTATTCTCTGAGATAGATTTAAAGCTTGGCTACCATCAGATCAGGGTACATCAATCTGATATGCCTACGACAGCATTTGCTACTGTCTCAGGATTATATGAATTCACAGTCATGCTGTTTGGGCTTACTAATGCTCCTGCAACATTTCAGGCATTAATGAACAAGGTGTTTGCTACATATTTGAGGGATTATGAGCTAGTTTCTTTAATGACATACTAATCTATAGCCAAAATATGGAAGAACATAAAAGCAAGGTGGTGCAAGTATTGAGTGATAATCAGTTAATGGCCAAGGCATCTAAGTTTGTATTTGGTCAAACGCAGGTTGAGTACCTCGGTCATGGCATTTCAGAAGGTGGTGTTAGAGCAGATCTTGAGAAAACTAGGATTTCATGTGATAAAGGTCCAGCCACCACCAACAACAGTCATAGTGGAGACTAACAGATTTCAAAAAACAATCATAGTGGAGACTGATGCTTGCTATAAGGTTTGGGAGCAGTGCTTATTCAAGGAAAACATCCCATAACACAGGTTCATGTGATAAAGGTCCAGCCACCACCAACAGTCAAAGCTCTAATGGGATTCCTAGGACTGACAGGTTACTTCAGGAAATTCGTTAGGCATAATGGCATCATTGCGAAGCCTTTGACTTTCCTAACCAAGAAAGGTCAGTTTAATTGGACAGATGAAACTGATCATGTATTTCAGAAGATGAGAGAGGCTATGATAGCTTCACCCATACTGCAATTACCAGATTTCAAACAACAATCATAGTGGTGGGAGCAGTGCTTATTCAAGGAAAAAAATCACATAGCTTTCTTGGGAACCAACAAAATGGGTAATCAATTTATGAAAAGAAGTTTCTTGCAATCATAATGACACTTGAGAAATGGAAAAGCTACCTAATACATGCTACGTTGATCTTTTGAAATGGCTGCATTATATACAATTATTTTGTAAGTGATCTAAAATGGCAATATATGTAATTATGTAAATTTTTTCAGTAACTTTATATCCTTTCTTAGGTTAAAAATATTCTTAGTATGGTCAAATTTGTTAAGAATTTCAGTGAACACTGCAGCAGCTAATTATACTGTCCATTCATATATCAGGTCATGTGAAGTCCATCTCTTTCTTTCACTATTTCCCGCCTACTTTTCCCAAACATCCTAGATTTAGCATATTGCAGTATAAGTATAACTTGAAGAACCCTGTTTCCAATCTTAAGGGGGGCTATAATTTGATATTTCTTAGATTCATACTCATACTTTAGTCCAAGAACAGTATTTCAAGATAAAATCCTACAATATTCAGTTTCTAATAAAAAGTAGATGCATGATATTGGACCAAAAATCATATGCATGATGCTTCTCAAATGAAATATTGATGGAGCATTAATGATGCACATATTTAATACAACTAGTGATTATTGCTCAACATACTGTCCTGCTGCAGCATTCAAACCGAGGAACGAAGGCAAGGCAATAACTAGAAAGCATGAAATATTTTAGTAAAAATATGCACAAGGCAAAGACCAAAACACTGGAAGTTCAAAATTTACATTTTGAATCAGGGCAAAAAAGGATAAAAACTTGAATCTAATGTCCAGCAAAATCTAATAATCAGTAAAGAGAGACCGAACATCGAAAGAATCGTCGGCAGATTCTTCATCAAAACTAAATGTAAGTGTCTTCACAAGTTCAGTAGCGGGCAAGATCTTGAAATCCTTCTCCTTCTTCATCTCTTCACCATACTCTTCAAGATTCAACCGATACACATATATCATTAAATAGGGACGCAATGTCACGCTACTGAATTGGACTTCCGAAATACAAAATTTGCAGAACTTCTCATTCCGATGCAAAAGCCGGATGCTCCCATTAATGCGTTGACCTTGATTTTTCAAAGGACGTATACTTGGATACTCCAAACATTTACCTTTCCCGACGTCTTGGGCCACACGTCTCGTGAGATACAAGTCATGGCTATGAAGAGCAACAAAATAGTCATTACTGGCAACCCGTGGAAGAGGCGGCAAACCCACATCGTACACCAAATGCTTCGCAAATCGAAAAGGATCATCCATATCCATGGCGAAAAATCCAACTTTAGTTTGGAGAAGCATCACATTCTTCACAAAGGAATAGGCTTCAATATAGAGCGGCACAGATTTTCTCCAAGTTGGGCTTATTCCAGGCAGGGATATCCATTTACCATATACGGGACTATAGATCTCGAAATCGCGGTTACCTTCCTGAATCCTACCATAGTATGCCTGACCAAGATTGGTAGAGAAAACCACAAGGCTTCCGTCAGGCGCTGTAACGGCTTCAAGTCCGTACTTAGGGTAATTCAAATAAGGCCCCTTAATAAGATCATGTCTCCTCAATCTCACCTCAGAAACATCTCTTTTCGGCAGTTCATACCTAAGAACTCGTCTGCCCCCATCAGAATCATACGAACCGGGGGGAGAATCAAATATAAAGAGTTCTGACTGATAGACACAAAAATGCTTGTAATTAAAATTATAACCCTCGGAAGTAATACTGATAGTTGGACTCTTGTAAATGAATTCACCTTCCTGGTTCTGATTAAGATCTACTATGTAGATACGCGATCGGTCTTCTGATCCCTTAGGACTACACCAGCAAATCAAACAAATTTTTGATTGTCCTTCCAAGGCTTCAGATGAAGTCAGACTCAAAGGCGGAGGCCACAAATCCCAGTCCGTTTCCCACTCCATCGGCTTTAAGTCAATTTCCCACCATTGTTCTACCACATCTTCAGATGAAGTCGGACTCTCAGGCATCATCCGAGGCCACAAATCCCGTTCGTCCGTCGCCGTCTCCTTCTCCTTTTCGCCCATTGCCCTTTAGCCTTTCCGATCGACTCTTAGGGTTAGGTTTTGTGTTGGTTAATATTTAATTTACAAGTAATTAGTTTTTTATTTAAAGGTAATTATATTTTCACACTTTATCTCGTGAGGACCAAACAATCTATATCTATATCTATATATATATATATAAACGCAAATTCTAGAGTGCATCCAAGTGCATAGCATGCATTTGGAATTTTGAAATCAATTTGAAATTAATTTTGACCAATTAAGATCCAATAAAAATTCGCAGGTCAGGCTCAACCCGACCAAAATTCGCAGGTCTGGCAACAAACAGGGTCGCAAATGGTCGCGCGCGCTTTGGACTGATACCCGAAGTTATATCACAAATACCCGAAGTTATATCGCCGATACCCGAAGTTATAATCACCAATACCCGAAGTTATATTATCAATACCCCAAGTTATAATCACCAATATCCCAAGTTATAATCATCAATACCTCAAAACTTAATCATCAATACCCCAAGTTATAATCACCAATATCCCAAGTTATAATCACTAATACCCCAAGAATTACTCAATAATAATTGTTTATAGGCGAACATCAATCAATGTTAGGGGAACAGGGATTAAGGATTTAATAGAGAAAATCAAGTTGGGGTGCATAAATCAATCCAGAGGGTGTATAAACTGACGAACAACTCTACCGACGAACAACATACTGGCGAACAGATCTAGAGACCCGAAGCCAAATATGGACCCTCCACCAAGTCACTAATGACGAACAACATTATAAAAGATGGTGCATCTACCAGCCTAAGCGGTGTATAAAGGCGAACAAAGGACTAAGATCTCAAAGCCTATCTATACGAAATATAAAGGCATACGAATAAAATAAAATAATAATTAATAAAAAATATAAAGAATAAAGAAACAACATAATTATTAAATAGGGTAAATACCTTTAACATTCATAGATTTATATCCTGTCAAATCACAAAAAAAAAAAGTGATTTTAAGGAAAGAATCATTAGTAAAAGAGATTAGACAAAATATGAGGATTAAATCCATACAATAAAATAATAAAAAAAATATAAAATAAAACATAAATACCTTGAGATGAAGATCCTGTAAAAAAGAAATATGAAGATTGAATATCTTGAGATGAACATCCTGCAAAAAAGAAATGTGAAGATTAAATTTCTTGAGATGAAGATCCTGCAAAAAATAAATATGAAGATTGAATATCTTGATATGAAGATCCTGAAAAAAAAAATATGAAGATTCAGACGAAAGGAGAATCAATATAGAATTTCATAGCAAAATCGGAAAAAATCAAAAGAAAAACGAACAAATCTATTCGCCAAGAATCGAACATATGAGAGAAATTTTGAAATATGTATGAGAGAAAGTAGATGATTTCTTTGAAGAGATTATTGAAATTGATTTTTGGTTGTGTGAGAGATATGGTATATATAGAGGGTATGTGAAAAAATCAACGGTCAAGATTAGATTATATATTAACTTTGAATGACTGAGAATAGTTTTTAAAGTCAACTAATTGGGTAAATGAGAGGAGAGAATTTTCAAAATAAAGGGATGTGGGCTTGCCACATAGGCTTAAAAAACTTTGCCCATATAGGATACTAGTGCTAAACCCGCGATTATCGCGGAGCTGTATAGAAAATTTATGGTAAAATTATTAATTAATTTTTTTTAAGTTTTATAAATGTTGTTACTATTATTATTTTATTTATTCAATAATTTTATTATATTTTAAAAAATATTAATTAATAATATATATTTCTATTCTAAGGATAATAAACTATAAATTCATGACATTTATTATTAATCAAATGTTTAAAAAACAGTACTTACAAATTGCGAAAAAAATTCTCTATAAACAACATTTGTTGCGTCTTTGGAAGGATTTCCTTTAGAATCAAGTGACAAAATTTTCAATCTTTTACTCGATCTAACTCTGGATATTGCAATATAAAGTTGACCATGAGTGAAAACATGTTTGTGAAGATACAATCCAACAGTAGAAAGCGATTGCCCTTGGCTTTTATTTATTGTCATGGCAAAACACAGTAAATTGGAATTTGTCGCCTTGTAAAATTCACCGGCATTTTAGGATCAGAATTTGTCAATGTCATTCTTGAGATGAACACTTTATTTTCAATATTTCTTCCAGATATTATTCCAGCCTCGAGAATGTGGTTGCCAAGTTTGGTGTTGCACAAATCGGATTTGTGATCAATATTTGGCAAATTTTTTTATATGGTGTATTTTTGAAATGGAGTAATGAAAATAGGGTGGAAGGGTAGGAGTATACGAAAATAAAGGGAATCGCGGCTGGGGGAGGCGATATAAGCTTAAATCGCGCCTACCAGAGGCGACTTTGTTATGCCGGATAAACTCGCCTCTGCCAGAGGCGAGTTCCGACTGTGCTCGCGCCTACCAGAGGCGAGACCTGACTGCTTTTTCTAAACACGCCTCTACCAGAGGCGCGCCTGCCAGTGCCCTGCCAGTGCCCCATGTGCCGTGCCAGACTGTGCTCGCGCCTACCAGAGGCGAGACCTGACTGCATTTGGCTTTTTCTTGTTGGCGTGATACTCCCCGCGTGATACTTCCCACTGATATATAGTTCGATCAGTGGCTCCTTCCTACCTCCTCATTATCCTTCTCCTCATTATCCTCTCCTCATTATCCTTCTCCTTCCTACCTCATTCCTCTCCTCTTCGTACTCCTTCCTTTCCTCTCTTCTTCTTCTTCTTCAAATAAGAAAAATAAAATTTGCCCTCCAAACTACAAACTTGCAGTCTCACGTACTTGAGGAATTGATATTTTGCTATCTACCTGAGGAGTACAGACACTACAAATTAAGTGGTAAATATTTCAAATTTTTTTTATATTTTTAGAATTATTTTGCATGCAATTTTTTGAAATAGTGTATATATATAATGTCGATATATATATGTTAGAGAAATTACATGTTTTAGCATGTTACTTTTGATTTATTTTGATTTAAAATTGGTAGTAGTGTTGCTATTTCGATTTAAAATAACATTAATAAGGTCATAGTGTTGTTATTTTGATTTAAAATTGGTAGTAGTGTTGTTTCTTTTGGTTTATTTAGTGAATGTTTTGGTGATGCATAACTTTTATACATTTGAAGAATTGAAGAGTAAATTAGACATTTTATCAATCAAAGTTATTAAAGTAAAATTTGACTTTTTTTTTAACGTGATGTTAATAAGCATTATGTATACAATGTAAGTTTATTTTTTTATAAAATTCTAGTGTTTTTATTGTTTTAAAAAATCTATATTTAATATATATATAGTGTATTAAAAAACTCTAGATTACTTACTTGATAAAAATATTGATCATCATTTTAAATTTTAATATAACTAACAACTTACTTAATGAAAATATTGATCATCATTTTAAAATTTAATTTTTGCAATCATAAGATAATTTTATTTAACTATAATAATAAAATAAAATGAAATAAATGAAATTAAATAAAATATTAAAAACGAAATAAAAAAATAAAAAAAACAAAAATAAATAAATAAAATAAACGAAATAAAATAAATTAAAAAAATGAATTAAACGAAATAAAATAAAATAAAACTAATTAAAATAAAAAAACGAAATTAAAATAAAATAAAATAAAATGAATTAAATAAAATAAAACGAATTAATTTTATATTCTCATTTGAGGCTAAAATTCCAATACTGCAAAAAAAAAACCACTAAAAATGTATGGAAATTAGGGTGTTGGCTTTGATTTACTATACTAGACGTAAACATAATTGAGGCTAATAATTAATTTAGTGCCTATAGATAAATTTTTTATAAGTGTTTTGTGTTGTTGAAGATATGTCAACCTCTCGCGACATTGGAATCATTGTGCGCTCTTGCGGAGCTGTTATTGGAAAAAGAAGAGTTGATCGTATGCTTGATTTCTACGATCTATTACGTGAGTTGTCTGAGGTTACGGGATTAGATTTGCGAGTGTATTCTTTGAATGTGTCTTGCATAATAAAAAATGGGAATGCCTCGTCTAGTTGTCCTATTAGGAACAACAACGACCTACGATACTTCTTCCATCCACAAGCTGGGCTCAATTGCGTTGAGCTATTAGTGGAGGTTGAAATGAAGGTGCAGTACCCAACATCCCATGGCCAGTCGGGGAACCAGTACTATCCTTCTGAATGGCCAGGTCATGGTGGTGTCAATATGCACGGGTGTTCCAACGTTGAATATCAGGCCCTACAAGAGAGCCATAATGAGTGGGGTGCTTGGGAGGATGAGTCATACCAACATTTAGGGTCTAGTCATGCCGGTGGTTCAGATCCTAATATTGGACCTTCTGGTATCACTGAGATGGCCCCTGTTGGGACCTCCATAGTTGATATAGCTGGTGATATATATCCAGACTTTACTTGTAATTCTGAACCAAGCGATAATGGTTCTGAGGACGAGGGGTCGTCTGATGAGGATGGTACCACTGACAATCCTTGGATGCCAACTGTTGCTGTACCAAATTCCCTAATGCCAAGAGTGAGACCTCATCCAAATTTGGTTGGAGTGCCATTTTTTGATAGGTCATGTGATGATGTACCTGTCGATTCAGTAGGCGTTCGAAGTGGTGATCTAAGCTATGATGCGGATGATGGGGTTTTGAGGTTAGGGATGATTTTCAAAGACAAAGATGCTGTGATCAATGTCGTGAAGGATTATTCGGTCCGACATGCAAGGCGTGAGTATAGAGTCGAAGAGAGCAACTCGAAGACAATGAAGTTGGTGTGTAAGCAGAACTATGCCAGTGAAAATGATAATTGCTCGACATCGCAACGTTGTGAGTGGCATTTACGCGCATCGTACCGTAAAAGATACGATTATTGGGAAATCACTAGGTTGGGGCCGCCACATACCTGTTTGATGAATATTGACTCGCGCAATCATTCAAATCTCTGTAAAAACTTGCTTGCAGCTGACATGGAGAGTCGCATACAAGTTGATCCAGCATACGACGTCAAATATGTCGTGGAGCATGCAGATAAGAAATATAATTACATTATTTCATATCAAAAGGCATGGCAAGCGTTGAAACGTGCTAGGGAGAATGTGTTCGGAACTTGGGAGAGTTCATGTCAGTATTTGCCCAAGTACATGGGAGCCTTGCAGAAATACAATCCCGGGACCATTGTGGAGTGGAAACACAGGGATACGATTGAGTGGAATGTGCACACGTTGGGATATGTCTTCTGGGCATTCAAGCCATGCGTTGAAGCATTCATGCATTGTCGCAAAATACTTTGTGTAGATGGTACTCACCTTTACACTAAGTACAAACACAAATTGCTGATTGCTAACACCCTTGATGCTAATCAGAAAATCATTTCAGTAGCATATGCCATTGTTGATGACGAAAGTTATAGGTCTTGGAAATGGTTTCTTAGAATGTTAGCTACACATGTTGTGGGTGATATGGAGGGGATATGCCTTATTTCTGATAGGCATAAGGGTATTTTGAAGGCAGTGGAAGAAGTCCCAGCATTTTCACCACCAAGAGGAGTGCACCGTTATTGTTTAAGACATGTCGCTTCAAATTTTAATACTCAGTTCAAGAGTCAAAAGATGAAGGACTTGTGTTACAATGCGGGAACAGCATTGTCGGTTAGACATTTTGAGACAAAGATGAACGAAATCCGAGTTTTAAGTGAAGAGGGTCATCAGTATCTACGAAATATCGATCCTGCCAAGTGGACATTTAGTCATGATGGAGGTCAACGTTATGGGGTTATGACAACTAACATCTCCGAATGCATCAACGGTGTTCTTAAGGGTGCACGACGCCTCCCAATTACAGCTATAGTTTGTGCAACCTTCACACGATCCAAAAATGTATTTATGGAACGTGCTAAAGAAGCAGGGATTTTAGTGCAGAGACATCGGATGTGGCCTGATCATGTTAGTGACAAATATGATTCAGCGCAGCGAGAGGGGATGAAACATCAAGTAGAACTTTATAATCATTCGGTGGGATCAGCCAGAGTTACTGCCCGTATTAAGGGCTCAGTACAGTGTCGCACATATAGAGTTGCATTATCAAGACGAGAGTGCGATTGCGGACAGTGGAAGTTGGATGGTATCCCATGCTCACATGCGTTGGAGGTGTGCAGAGCGTTCCAAATCGATCCAAGTGTATATGTGCCCGAATGCTACAGTACAACAGTGTATTCCTCAACTTACACCTCTAGGTATTTTGAGCCATTGCCGGATCCTCAGGAGTGGGATGAACCCTATTTTCAGTTGAGACATAATCCAGATCGCAGGATAAGGCGTCGTGGTCGGGATGTGACGTCCAGGATTCATAATGAAATGGATTGGGCCCAAACCCGCGCTAGACAACAGTACCAAGCACAAGATAGAGCTGGTCCTTCACATTGATGTTGTAAATCCCTATGAGCTATCAAAATGCTATCAAAATATTGTCAAAATGTTATCAAAATGTTGAATAAAATTAGTTTGTAGGATTGAATTAAAATGTTGACAATAATGTTGACAATAATGTTGAATAATTTCATATACATTATCCTTTATGTGTTTGAGCTTTATGTTTTATGTGTATGATTTGTGTTAATTCTAATACATCTATTTGAATGTTTGAATTATAGATGAATTCTGATAGAGAGGCACTGTTATATGGACCGAAGAACAGATCTGTACTCACCATGCAACAAACCCATCGGTCGAGGCTAGATTATATTAATAGGAAAACAAGCGAGACAGTGCTAAGTACATACAATGGAGGTGATGGGCCATTCTGGACATTTAGACTAGAAGACCCAAATCCTTATAAAATCGCACTCCATTCTCGTGTGGTGGACAGACTCAAGACGATGGGTTTTTACGGTCCCCTTCGTTGTGGGACATTCAGACTCGATCGTCATCTTATCACTGCATTAGTGGAGAGATGGCGTCGAGAGACGCATACGTTCCATTTCCCCGTCGGAGAGGCGACCGTCACATTGCAAGATGTTGCCATTTTATGGGGTTTACCGATAGAAGGAGAGCCCATTATACGGCGAGATGAATATAATAACTTTGATCAGTGGAAAAGCTTGTGTGAAGAGTTGATGGGCATCACCATACAACAAGATGATATGAGGGGCAATAGTGCGATCAAATTGACTTCCCTAAACGAATTGGTGAGACATTCTGTTGATATTGATGACTATACACCACAGGAGGTCGTTGATCAATATGCACGGGGGTGTGCACTTTTACTCCTGGGAACTACAATGATGCCCGACCATTCTCGAAATGCTGTCCCATTAGTCTATCTGTATTTTCTGCGGGACGTGAATACAGTCGGGGAATACAGCTGGGGAAGTGCTGTGTTAGCGAGTTTATATCGCGAACTCTGTATGGCTTGCAACTATAAATGCAAGAGCATCGCTGGACCATTATGCTTGTTGCAGGTAATTCTTGGTTAATTTAAATTACTTTTAAATATTTCATTGATTAATTGTACATTGAAATAAATTTATCATTGAACAACAGATATGGGCATGGTCAAGGATAAAAACGATCCAACCATCGAACGCACATCCGATGCTCCAACAAGGGCAGATAAGTGTAGATGGTCGTAATTTGGGGCCTCCACCGTATGGAGCTAGGTATTTTTCTATAGACACATTTATCTATAATTCGTTTGGATATACATACTTATTTTTTTACCTACTATAGGTGGATACATTATCACAGTCATATTGACAGCACGAGGTTTTCAATTCGTGTATATCGCGACATATTTGAGCGTTTGTCTAATGGTCAAGTAAGTTATTATTATAATGATTCAAACTAATATAAATTATTTTTTGAGAATATTGATATTAATGTTTTGTGTGTGTCTTTACAGTTTATTTGGGATCCCTATGATGTGGACGCTGAGGAGATCAGGAATCTCGAACCTCGTTGTTGGACCTTAAATTGGAGGTCGCAATGTCCATTGATCAATATTTGGATAGTGGAGCTTCACTATCCGAATAGGGTGCTCAGACAATTTGGAATGGTCCAAAACATTCCAAGTCATGTAAAGGAAAGGGACCAGAGCTTGCATGAGTATAACCGCCAGGGGAGAACCGGCTTTGATTGGACGACCAAGCATGACAAATGGATTAGATATTGGAGAAGCAGGCAACCATTCATGCCTTGCACGCCTATCAACGGGGGTGATCCGGTCACGGAAGACTATATGCAGTGGTACTATGACATTACACGACGATTGATTTCACCAGAGGAGTATACTGCAGCACCGGTCCGAGGCTTCCAACCACCAAGAACATCTGCCAGTGATGTTTTGGTAAATTATATATCACAAATTTAATTATATATTGATTTTTGATGTTTGAAATATGAATAACATTCTATTATTTTTTTGTTACAGGTAAGCTGGTTTCGAAAATTTAAAATCAGTAAACGACGGGCTCACATTGATAATAGACCATCAATGGTGGAATTTTTAGAAACAGCTGAGAATTTCATCACTCAAGTGGAGCCTATTATTGAATCTCCTACTTATCTTGAACATCCACGAGCCTCAGTTGAAAACGTAGAAGTCGGGGAAACAAGTAGAGGACAAACAAGAAGGAGGTCTGTAGAGCGTGACGGCGATGAAGGTCCTTCAACGTCTGCGAGTCGAAGAAGACATTCCTCGGCAGTGCCATCAGATTCCCCTTTTCCCCGACAAGGTACTCAATACCGAGTTCCTCAATCAGCGCCCCGCACACAACATACTGCTGGAAATGGTATGCAATTTACGGAATTACACTTGTAAATATGATATTCCTTTGGTTTATATTTATTTAATTATTAAATATTTTTATAACATGTTACAGATGCTTCTACATCGATGGGCCAACAGTATGGAGCGTCTCGAATTTTGGGCAACACACCAACTGCATACGGTGTGTAATTCAATATTATCAAAGTTACAATAATAAATTAAAAATATTCAAGAAATTATATTTACTTGTTTATGTATATTTCTATTAATTTGATAGATGCTCGGCAATCAAATGAGTGGCCACCTCAGCCTACGCCTCACACAAGTTATGAGTTGCCCTCATTTGGATTTGGAGCTTACGCACATCCTGCTGGAAATGGTATGAAAGTTACACATAACCCTTAATAATATTTTTTAAAGATTATGTTTATTTACTTATGATATGTTATTGTTAACTTGATAGTTGGTTGGGCAAGCGTTGAGGGGGTACCCCAGCCTGCTTCTACATCGACGTTGCAACAGGAGATACCTCAACCCAGTTTTCAGACACCTTATAATGAACCAGGTATATAATATCAACTTATAAATAATATATATTTTAATATATATATATATTATTGATCTAAATTAACTAAATCTGTGACAGATCTTCTTACATCATGGCCTGGTTCATTTACTGACATATTAAATACGGGTATTAATATGAGTACCTATTATCAACATCGACCTCAATTCGCACAACGCCCAGTTTACAGTTCAACGCCTATACCATATGCGGACACATACGGAGAGGAGCCCGGACCAAGCCAACATGAACAACAACCTCGTCGTAATTATCGTGAAAGACGTCCGCCGCAATGTGGAACGGGTGGTCGATTGGGCCATCGCTAATTGTATTGGTACTATTATTATAAATGTCATTTTTTTTTACATTTTACATTTATTACTTAAAAATATTATTTAGTGTTTGAAATAATTTTCAATTTTTATGAAATAGTTTATAATTTTTTTTTTAAAGATAGTATAAATATAAACCAATTTCAATACACAATTATATTTATCTCCACTAACAATTAGGGTTTAGTTATAATATATCATTGAATAATCATCACATAATCATTGAACAATAATTACTAAAATCAACTCAAATACACACCTATTTTAAATAATCATGGAACAAACACGCCTCTCCCAACGGCGAACTAAAAAAAAAATAAAAAAAATAAATGAACTCGCCCCTCCCAACGGCGAACTAAAAAAAAAATTAAAAAAAAATTTAAAATCGCCCCTCCCAACGGCGAACTAAAAAAAAAATAAAAAAAAAAATTAAAATCGCCCCTACCAACGGCGACCTAAAAAAAAAAAAAAAAAAAAAGGGAAACTCGCCCCTCCCAGAGGCGATTCCCTCTATTTTCGTTAACACCCTACAAACCACTCTATATCATCAATCACACCTACTATTCACCATATATACATAAATTTGCCTCAATATTTCTTAGTAACACTATACGTACTCCTTTTTTCAAGATCAGATGGTGATTTGACATTCTGAAACACCTAACAGAATTTAAAAATTCAACTGTAACCATCTGTCCATTACCTCTTTTTAGAAATTCTAAGGTGCAAACACTGTCTAAGCTCAAGTATACTTTAGTATCACTTGGAATCATAGATAAAATCTTTTCATTTATAGACTCTACATCTCGATGAGTAGGTGCAATTATTGCTCTATCCTCAAAGTATTTATATGTCCTTAAATTATTTATCAGGGATAGATAAATAGTTTTTATTATAGATGCAACTGGATCAATGACATCATAAATCAAATTATCTTTCGGAATCTCAATCTCTGCAGCACCATCTTACCTATTTCCAATTTTCTCATCACCAAATTCCAAAATCTACCTCGAGAAGTTAACAATATCATCATTATTTGAGGACGTATTGGCATCGGAACTTTGTAATCTCATGTTCTTCGTCAGTCTTAAAACCTTAAAATTGAAAACAAATGAACTGTATTTAGTTTTTCAATAATTAATTCTTTAAAAAATATTATTATTTAATAAAAGATGCAGAAAATATCTTGCAATGATCCCACAAATATGAATCATTGATAGTTGAGTGCACAACATTCTCTCGGCTTCCTTTTGGTATAACAAGAAGTATTTGTCTGAAATCTCCTCCAAGAACAACGATTTTACCTCCAAAAAATATATCGCTCATGGTTTCATCTTGAGATCTAACAATATCCCTCAAGCTTCTATCCAAGACTTCAAAGCTAAATTTGTTAATCATTGGTGTCTGATCCCATATAATAAGTCTTGTCTTCAATAATAGTTCGGACAAATGTGTCCCGACTTTATGTTACACGTGGAGGTCTCATCAATATTAAGTGGTATAACAAATTTTGAATGAGTCGTACGTCCCTCGGGTAGAAGTAGAGATGTTATTCCACTTGATGCAACATTAAGAACAATATGGTCTTCCGAACGTATTACTGTGGGGATCGTTCTCCAAATAAATGTGTTTCCAGTTCCACCATATTTGTATAAAAAACAACTCCTCCTTCTTGCAACCAAACAATTTCAAGTATTTCGCTCACCACAAGTTTTTGTTCTTGCATTAGAGTTGAACTTAACTTGTCATATTTTTCTCCTTGTTCAGTTCCATTGTAATGCAATTCTTGAATATTTTCCTAATATTCAAAATGTAATTGTTGTGCTAAAGAGGATATAGCACTCATTGATATCTGATTATCAGGCGTTTGTGTATTATGTTGAACATCAGTAATTAGAGCCTTTCCTCTATATGAAAATAAATCTTTAAAAAAAAAAATTAGTGTAAAGAATAAATATATATCAACAATATTACTTAAATTACTATACTAAATAATTAAATTTAAACTTACCAACCTTGAGATGCAAACCGTGTATTTGGTGTGTATGTAAGAGGAGATAGTACATCAGAATAATTTTGAATGATATCACTGTTAAATAATATAATTAGTATAATAATTTTTTCTCTTATAATTTTAAGCTAGTTTTCTAGGAATTCTTACAATTTGTGTCATATCAGAGAGTGGATTACGAACGATTGTGTCTCTGGCTTTATGTAACACGTGGAGGTCTCATCAATATTAATTGACTTTATATGCATCATACCAAGAATCACAAATCTTAAAAATAAGTCAACCAAACATGAAATATATAAATTATAAACTCTTAATTGTAAAACATTAGTGTTCTATGATAATAAAAATAAGTTGAAAGTAACAATCTAAAATTTCACATGTCATTTTGTTTGTAGTCTACCACGTACTCTTATAAATGATTATATCTTTCAATAAAGTTCTTTGTCATAACTCTATTCAACATAACTTCATTATATTGGATATACTGTATTATTATGATATTAAGAAAAATGAATTTATTAAAAAATCTTAGATTATAAAAATTTCATTAACTATCTATAATAGGCATTACAACACCAACATATTGTCAAAAAAAATGTACCACTACAATGAAAGCAAGGGGAGTCTACCCTTAAAATTGCTGTAAATTGCATCTATTTCATAAACAACTATTTCGTTAAAGAATCCCACTACTCAAACCCCAAAATTCTCTAAACAAACCCCAACATTTTAAAGTCAATAATAGACATATATAAAATGAGTAAGTAATCCTTATATGAAAATGGATATATTCTCTTCTAAGTTTTGTTGACTTTGTCTTTAGTTTTTTAAGTTATTTAATTTCAAAATTAGTACATTAAATTAAAATTGATCATTTTTTTTAAATATTTGAAAAATCTAAATAAAATTAGAATTAGATCTGAAAAATATTTACAAAATTGGATAAATATTTAAATAATAAAATTATATGAAATTTAGAAATTCAATTAAAAAATTTTTAAAATCTAAAAAAATAATTTTTTTAAAATAAATTAATTATATCTTCCAAATAATTCAAATTATTCAATCAAATATAAAATCCAATTTTAAAAAAAAATTAGAAAACTAACTAAATAAGAAAAACCTCCAAAACTAAATAAAAATTAATTAATTTTTAAGTTAATTAGTTACGATGATTGAAATGACTTTTATAAAATACTTTTCTTATTTTATTTGACTTTAACCTTTTTATTTTGAAGTTTTTTATTTGATTTTTTGAAGATTTATTTTATTTTCTTAATTATTTACAAATTTATCTAGTTTTTTAAATTTCAGATTTATATTTTTTATTAATTTTTTTCAATTTAATTTATTTTTTAAAACATTATTTATTTTTTTAAATAATTTTAAGAATTTTGTTTTATTAATTAATTTTTGTAATTTATATATTTTTAAAAATTTGGATGAATTTTTATAATATTTTCAAAATATATTTAATTTTTTAAGAATTTTTTTTTCAAATTTTGATCAAAAGGTAAAGAATAAAAAGGAATAAATATTTTTTTCTTGAGAAGAGAGACAATTATGAGAATATGAAATAAGAAAGTGTTATTTTTTAATTTGATAAGGTAGGGATATTATAGAAATAAAATGGGGTATGTTTAGTAATACATGTTAATTTTTAAATTTGATTGAGGTATATTTAGTAAGTGTGGTGAGTTTAGAAGATTTTGGGGTTTGAGTAGTGGGACTCTTCATTAAAAAGGAGAATAGAAATTTAATTACAAAATAATAACTTAAATTATGACAAATTGTTCTTATATAAGTCTTTTCTATAGAGTTTTACTCAACACGGAGGTGGAAAATATAAATAAACACCATTATAAGTTGAATTTCATCTAAATGAAAAATATCTAAATATAAATATTTATCTTCCTTATATATGGAGAAACCTTTAAAATATCATCTTATACATTTTGATGTAAAAAACGTCAAGCACAATTCCTGAATGAAAAATATATTATATGTATGTTAGAATTTTTTTATCTACTAATTGCTAAAAATGTTCACTAAATTTTTTTTTTTTCTAAATACATTCAACAATGTTACTTTAGAAAAAATCCATCTATTAAGAATATCGAAAACCTAACTTAATATATGTATTTGTAGCTTCATATGAGGATTCAAGCATTAAAAAAAAAACTTAAATCGTTTATTATATATGCGTCATATGAAAAATCACACGTCTTAAAAGTAAGTCAATCACACATGATATATATAAATTATAAATTTTTAATTGCAAAACATTAGTTTTTCATGGTTGTAAGCAAATAAAATTTGCACCCAATTAAATGGTGACACGTGTACAAATCAAATATTAATATCAAATAAAATTTACTATTTTATTTTGAGAATTTAATTAAATTAATTCTTGAATTAAATAGTTAAATTGATATTAAATGTACACGATACAAGTCGGATAAATTAAATGAGTGTTCGATACTCATATTGGGTAATAAATACGCCTTATTTACCATTAAAACGAGAATTAAATGATATCTCGTAAAAAATGGAAGCGAATTAAACTAATTCGCAAATCACGCCAATCAAATATTGTGGGCCAATCAGGTGGCGCCACGTGGCATGACAAGAATGGAAAGTCTTCCATCCTTCACCCTATAAATAGGGTCTTCTTCTTATTCATTTGGGAGGACAACCAAGAACAACCAAGGCGCGAACGAAGACAAGCACAAAGCGAGCAAAAGCGAACGAGCATCCAGCGAAGCCTCTGCAACTGTTCTTGAAGACCCAAGATGTTCCTCGCCGTTCTTCGTGGAAATCAACCAGAAGCAGCTCAAGATTGAAGATCAAGGCCCGAAGCCCCTTCGATTTGGTGTTTTCTCCTTGAAGATTTGAAGATTCTTCAAGGCGTTCTTCGATGTTCTTCGTGCAAGTTCATCGGAAGCAGCTCAAGATTGAAGATCAAGGCCCGAAGCCCCTTTGATCCGGTGTTTCTACTCGAAGATTCTCCAAGAACGTTCTTCGCCTTTCTTCGCTGTTATTCGCACCAAATCCGCCAGAAGCAGCTCCAGGTTGAAGATCAAGGTCCAGAACCCTTTCAATCCGGCGTTTACCATTGAAGATTTGAAGAAAACTCCAAGAGCGTTCTTCAGTGTTCTTTTTCCAAAGCAGCTCCAGATCGAAGATCAAGGCTCGAAGTCCCGTCGATCCGGCGTTTGCATTTGAAGCTTCAAAAAGCGTTCTTCCCCAAATTCGAAGGCGTTCATCCAGAAACAACGTTTAATCCAAAATAAGGTGTTTTCACCCTTGGATTAACGTTATCAACATTCAAACTCAAGATCGAAGTCAAAGCTCGATCCAAAGTCAAGGTCAACAAGAGAGAAGAATCAGAGGAACAAATTCAGAGTCAAAAACCCGCACAAATTTCTCGGTTCGATCCGATTCAAATTCAAGTTGTAAATTGTATTCGTGTTTATTATATTAATAAAACGAATTCTGCAGTTACAAATTTGGCACGTCCGATGGGACGGACTCTACCTCTCATCCCTTCTCTCCTCAAGTAAAGCTCAAGATTACTAAGGATGGCTCCCCGCAAAGTTATTGTGCAAAAAGCCAACTCCTCCAAAACTTCTGAAGGTCAGGTCGTGACAAGAAGTATGGCGAAGCGATCACTGGCTGAGACCTTCACAAAGGCCAATCCATCGGTGGAGGCAACAACTAGGAAGCCGGCCCACACTGCTGAAGACGAGGAGGTCAACTCTCCGCACTCCACTTCACATTCATCCTCAAACTCACTGTCAGACTCAAGCATTGCTCCAGTTATGATGACAGACTCCTCGACTATTGAGGAACGATTCAACAACATCCTCAAAGCTATTGAAGGTCTTGCAGATCACGTCAAGAGGCAAGACATTCAGATCGCCAACTTGATGAATAAAGTGGAGAATAGTGATGCAAGTCACGCTCATGGGAAGCAAGTTGAAGATCAAGGAGTAGAGGAAACCTCAACTAGGCGACAAGCAGCTGAAACTGAGAAGACTACTAAGGAGCTGCAAGTCTCAGCTGATGGAGCGATCCAAATTGATCAACTCAAGGAGCTCATTCTGGAGACGGTGAAAGGAAAATTTGAAGATGGCTCCAAGTCCACCTTCACCTACACCAAGCCCTACACAAGGAGGATTGACAACTTGCGGATGCCAGCAGGCTACCAACCTCCAAAGTTCCAACAGTTTGACGGAAAGGGCAATCCAAAGCAGCACGTGGCCCATTTTGTTGAGACGTGCAACAACGCCGGGACTTACGGAGACTATCTTGTCAAGCAGTTCGTCCACTCACTCAAAGGAAACGCCTTCGACTGGTACATTGATCTAGAGGCTAACTCCATCAACAGCTGGGATCAAATGGAGCAAGAGTTCCTCAACCGTTTCTACAGTACGAGAAGAACGGTTAGCATGATCGAGCTGACAAATTCACACCAATGGAAGGAAGAGCCTGTCATCGATTACATTAATCGATGGAGAAATTTAAGTCTAAATTGCAAAGATAGACTGTCCGAGACATCCGCGATTGAAATGTGCGTCCAAGGGATGAAGTGGGGTCTCCGATATATTCTCCAAGGTATCCAACCGCGAACCTTTGAAGAGTTGGCCACAAGAGCTCACGACATGGAGCTAAGCATGATTGCAAGTGGAGTTGAAGGACCACCAACACAAAAGTCTCGCGACAAGACTTATGTCAAGCCTTCAAGTAAGGAATACATAACAGATCTTCCTCGCGATAGGGGGCAAAACAGGTTCACTCTAAAAGAGATGCGTCAAAAACAATATCCTTTCTTAGACTCGGACGTCTTTGGGATATTTGATGACTTGATTGAAGCAAAGCTCTTAGAATTGCCTAAGATGAAGCGGCCGGAGGAAGCTGGATGCACTGACGATCCAAAGTACTGCAAATACCATCGATTAGTAGGCCACCCAATTGAAGACTGCTTCATCTTCAAGGAAAAGGTCATGCAATTAGTCAAGCAAGGAGATATCGTGCTCGAAGAAGCTACCTAAAGTTATTCAAATGAAAATGCTCCTCGACAAGAGCATAAACTGTTTGAAATGCTCCTTGATACGAGCATAAACTTTCTGTGATGTTCCTTGATACGAGCATAAACTGTCTGTGATGTTCATTGATACGAGCATAAACTGTCTGTGATGCTCCTTGATACGAGCGGAAACTATCTCAAAGCCAAATCAAATCTCATTGACGAAAGACAAATCTGTCAGAAGCTCTCAAGTCGAAGATCGGATTGAAGTCTCCCCAAGTTAAATGAAACTCTCCTTGTTAGGAGATAAAACTGTCCGATGCTCCCAAGCCGGAAATCAAATTTAAGTCTCCATCAAATCCATTCTCCTTGATAAGAGATAAAACTGTTTGAAGCTTTCAAGCCGGAGATCAAATTGAAGCCTCTCCGAATCAAATAAAGTTCCTTGATACGAGCGAAAACTATCTCAAAGCCAAATCAAACTATCCTTGATAAGAGACAAAACCATTTGAGGCTTTCAAGACGGAGATCAAATTGAAGCCTCCTGGATCAAATGATGCTCCTCGATACGAGCCTAAACTATTTACAAATTTGAAAATGAAGTCTCCTCGACAAGAGATCAAACTGTTCAAATTTGAAGTTGAAATACTCCTTGATACGAGTATAAACTATCTAACAAATCCAAATCAAGTCTCCATGACACACGAGTTAAAACTGTATGTCACTCCTAGTCTACATGAGTATAAACTGTTTATGGCATCCCCTTGAACTACGTTATGACTTGATCCTCTTAAAGGGGTACGTAGGCAGCTTAGACATCTTCTAAGTTCAGTCACGATTCAAAACTTCAAATTCATATGAGGGCGTAAAATACTTTCGTGCTTCATTCACATCAAGTCCAGAAATGACCGTGAACAAAGCACGAGGGGGTATTTGTAAGCAAATAAATTTGCACCCAATTAAATGGTGACACGTGTACAAATCAAATATTAATATCAAATAAAATTTACTATTTTATTTTGAGAATTTAATTAAATTAATTCTTGAATTAAATAGTTAAATTGATATTAAATGTACACGATACAAGTCGGACAAATTAAATGAGTGTTCGATACTTATATTGGGTAATAAATACGCCTTATTTACCATTAAAACGAGAATTAAATGATATCTCGTAAAAAATGGAAGCGAATTAAACTAATTCGCAAATCACACCAATCAAATGTTGTGGGCCAATCAGGTGGCGCCACGTGGCATGACAAGAATGGAAAGTCTTCCATCCTTCACCCTATAAATAGGGTCTTCTTCTTATTCATTTGGGAGGACAACCAAGAACAACCAAGGCGCGAACGAAGACAAGCACAAAGCGAGCAAAAGCGAACGAGCATCCAGCGAAGCCTCTGCAACTGTTCTTGAAGACCCAAGACGTTCCTCGCCGTTCTTCGTGGAAATCAACCAGAAGCAGCTCAAGATTGAAGATCAAGGCCCGAAGCCCCTTCGATTTGGTGTTTTCTCCTTGAAGATTTGAAGATTCTTCAAGGCGTTCTTCGCTGTTCTTCGTGCAAGTTCATCGGAAGCAGCTGAAGATTGAAGATCAAGGCCCGAAGCCCCTTTGATCCGGTGTTTCTACTCGAAGATTCTCCAAGAACGTTCTTCGCCTTTCTTCGCTGTTCTTCGCACCAAATCCGCCAGAAGCAGCTCCAGGTTGAAGATCAAGGTCCAGAACCCTTTCAATCCGGCGTTTACCGTTGAAGATTTGAAGAAAACTCCAAGAGCGTTCTTCAGTGTTCTTTTTCCAAAGCAGCTCCAGATCGAAGATCAAGGCTCGAAGTCCCGTCGATCCGGCGTTTGCATTTGAAGCTTCAAAGAGTGTTCTTCCCCAAATTCGAAGGCGTTCATCCAGAAACAACGTTTAATCCAAAATAAGGTGTTTTCACCCTTGGATTAACGTTATCAACATTCAAACTCAAGATCGAAGTCAAAGCTCGATCCAAAGTCAAGGTCAACAAGAGAGAAGAATCAGAGGAACAAATTCAGAGTCAAGAACCCGAACAAATTTCTCGGTTCGTTCCGATTCAAATTCAAGTTGTAAATTGTATTCGTGTTTATTATATTAATAAAACGAATTCTGCAGTTACAATGGTAATAAATATAGGTTGAAAATCACAATCTAAAATTTCACATGTCTCATTCAAAAAAAAAAATTCACATGTCATTTGGTTTGTAGATCACCACGTATTCATAGGAATAAATATATCTTTCAAAAGAGACAGTTGTCATAACTTTATTCAACCTAGTTTCATTATATTTGATACGATGTATTAAAAGTGTAAGAAATTAAGAAAAAACAATTTACTGAAAAACCTTAGAACATAAAAATCTCATAAAACTGTCTATAATAATTAAGACATTTCAACACTAAAATATTATCAAACAAAAAGGACATCACTTCAATTAAAGCAGGTGGAGTATGTCTTTAAAAGTGCTCACATTAAACTTTTTTTCTAAGCCACTATTTTGTTAAAAGAAGAATTTCAAAATTTTAATTACAAAATAACAGTTTAAATCATGACAATAGATGCTTATGTTCTAACTGAGTGTTATATAAAGAGGCTTATTCAGTACGGAGGAGGAAACTATTATAACAAATAAGCACCATTAAAAGTTGAATTTCATGTTAATGATTTTTTTTTTTAAATACACAGATTTGTCTTCCTTATACATGGAGATGCCTAAAAAAGACTAACTTATGCATCTTGGTGCAAACAACATCAAATACAATTTTTAAATGAGAATATTATATATGCTAGAGTTTTTTTTTTTTTTTTTTTATCTACTAATTGCTACAAATGTTCACAAAGAGGTAATATTTTTTTTAAGACTTTTAGTAATTTCACTTTAGAAAAAACTCATATAGTAAGAATATCGAGAACCTAACTTGATATAGGTATTTGTAGCTTCGTGTGAGGCCTCAAACATTAGAACAAAGTTTAATTCTTATTTTATTTGTATGCATCGTTTAAAAAATCTCACGTCTTAAAAATAAGTTAATCACACATGAAATATAAATTATAAACTTTTAATTGTGTAATATTAGTTTTCCATGATAATAAATATATATTAAAAATTATCAATGTCATTTAGTGTGTAGACCACCACGTACTAATAGGAATAATATTGTCTTTTAGTGAACATTTGTAGCAATTAGTAGATAAAAAGTCTAGCACATATAATATTATTGTTAAATATATAAACTATTAATTCTTAATTGTAAAACATTAATTTTTCATGATAATGAATATAGGTTGAATATTATGACTTAATTTCACATGTCATTTAGTGTATGGACCATCATGTACTCATGGAAATGATATTACCTCTTAGTGAACATTTGTATTAATTAGTAGATAAAAAATCTAGCAAATATAATATTCTCATGACATATACAAATTATAAAATTTTAATTGTAAAACATTAGTTTTTCGTGGTCGATATTTATATTTATTTGAACTTCTATTCTATATAAAAACATAATATTTCCCTACTGGTCCATATTAATTTATATACATGATATAAAATTTAAAAAAAATACGAAATTCTAATTAGTATATATAATATACATCCATCCAAAAATTAAGAAATATGGAATACACATATAAAATATTAGACCATGTCAAAATGTATTTTAAAAAGTCTAAATTAAAAATATCTTAAGTATGAACATGTAAAAATAATTGTAGATCCATAAATATATGGAGGACTAATATAATAAAGATTTAGTTCCTCTTTAAAATATTATGTATGTACGTATACAATATATTTATTTAATCTTCTATATGTATAATGATCCATTTTAATTTATATACATGATATAGAATAAAAAAATGAAATGTGTGTTATTATATGTAATATACATCCATCAAAATCAAAATCATATAAATATTATTCTAAAAAATTTCAATTTTTTTTTAAATCACATGACATGTTAATTAAACCACATATTTTAAAAAGAGTCAATTTTTCCTTATAAAAAAATTATATCTTAATATAAACAATTACTTAAATTGAGTTTTTTTTTATTTGGATTATGCATAACATTTTTTTATTTCAAAATATATTAAAAATTATTTTTTAAAATTATGTTAACATGTATAAGGTATATTATTACTACAATGTAGGGACTCAAGAATCAAGATACACACCTATGGTAAATTCAAAAATCATTATAGATTACTTAATATATAATTATGCCACTTTTTTTATAAAAAAAAAGTCAAATTTTTCTAATATACTAATATTTTTATTGAATGATATGGAATATAATAGAATATAGTCAACTATAAATTTGATCCTAATAATAATAAGTTCATATATAGATTGGTATATAACTTGTTAATTAAAACACATGTCCATTTTTCCTAAAACATATAATTAGTATTAAATGTGTCATAATACTGTCTGTTTGTCTCTGCATCAGTAGTTTAGGCTTAATTCTTATGGTATTTCTGATTTTAAACATTTTCTAAAAGAAACAGGAAATTGTAGTTTGATAGTAGAGTGTATTAATTAACCAGAATACCAGTACATGCAATACATAACATATCACTTTTTCTCCTATTGCCCGACGGCTATAACTTAATAAAATTAAATGGAATGAACCCATGAATAAAATAAAGATGAAAAAAGAATGATTTAAAAATGACAATTATCATAACTGGTATTGATTGGAAATAATTAAGTAATGAAATAGCATTAATTCCAAACATAATAATACAATAATTAAGTAATGAAAAAAAAATTCTTTACTTAATTGCACACAAAATGAAATACTTAAAGACAGGGGGGAGTGAGAGGAGTTATAATTCTTTATTTTTTATAATGACTATTCCTTAAAGAATAATGATTTCAATTTAATAAAACATACCAAGCACGAGATATAGAATGTATCAAAAAATGTTGATTATATTCTAAGTCTATTATCTTTTTACCAAACACATTTTTTTTAATGTCATTCTTATTTCCCACCTCTATACCCCAAATCAAACATGCCCTTAGAGTACAATCAATATAATTGAATCACATAAGTCAAGTACATAACTAGAAAAATTGATGGATGATTGACATATGACTTGTTAATTTATTCACATGTATAAAAATAGTCAATTTTTTCTAATATAAAAAGATTATATCAAAAAATATTATTTGCATACTATAATAAAAAAACATATCAAATTTTTTTTTTATTGAAAAATCGTGTATATACATAAAAAAATGTCTGATTAATAGGATGTGTTAACCATATCTTATATTTTCATAGGCATTCGGAACTAAGTAAACTTCTCCTAAAAAAATAGTCAAACTTCATCTAATATGGAGTAATTATTTTATATCTAATTATTCAAAAAATATAATTATTTAGACAATATATAAGATAAGATTGATTAAAACACATATTTTATAAAGAGTCAAATATTCCTAATATAATCCTAATTTCAAAATATTATGGATTAAATCATCATATAAAATTAGTCAACTTTTCCTAATATAATTAGTATCAAGTAATTTCTTTTTTTAAAAAGATATCCACCATCAAAAAATTAAGGAATATGAGATATAACTTACAATCATAGAATATATGAGATCAAGTAAAAAACCTAATAAATTTGAACAATTCTTCATCATATTCGAAACTAAAAAATAAAATTATTATTTATAAAATAATATTTAATATACATTGAATTTTAAATTATACATTAACATAGAATTGTAATCACATAAAGGATATTATTTATAGAATTGTAAATAATACATTGAATTGTAAGTAATACATTGGAAAATAATTTACACTGACAATATTTAAAAAAAATCTCATTTTTAAATAATCAACGATTCTTCATCTTCACGATAAAATTGATCTTACACTTCATCTTCATATTAAAAATTGATCATCCACTTTATCTTCATTGTTGATGTTCAATCCTAAAAAAAATCACACAATAATACTACCTCCGTCCCGCTATTATGTTCATGTTTGACTTTTGTTGACTTTTAATGTGAGGCTCGATTTGTTGTATTTAAATTGATAAAATATTTTTTCAAAAATGACATATTATTCATTTTAAGTCAATGAAACAAATCGAATATATTTTTCTATGTAATCATTAGTGGAATGAGATGTAATTTAAACAAGTTTGAAGGGAATTGAATAGTGCAACAGGAACATAATAGCGGGACGGAGGTAGTAATTTTCATATGAATAAAATAAATTTAAACAATAATTAATAAAAAAAATAAAGAAACAACATAATTAGTAAATAGAGTAAATACCTTTAAACGTTTGTATTCGGCCAAATCACAAAAAAAGAAAAAAGTGATTTTAAGGAAAAGATCGTTAGTAGAAGAGATTAAACAAAATATGAAGATTAAATTCATACAACGAAACTATAAAAAATATAAAATAAAATATAAATACCTTAAGATGAAGATTCTGAAAAAAAAAAAAAATATGAAGATTGAATATATTGAGATGAATATCCTGCAGAAAAAGAAAAAAGAAATATGAAGATTTAGACGAAAGGAGAATCAATACAAAACTCCATAACAAAATTGAAAAAAAAATAAAAAGAAGAAAGAAACGAATTAAAAACCATCGAATGCAAGATGAGAATATGAAAGACATAAAATCGTGGGTTATGCATCAAAATATTTTTTAGAGAATTGAATGATTTCTTTGGAGAGATTATTGTAATTGATTTTTGGTTGTGTGAGATACATGGTATATATAGAAGGGTTGTGAAAAAATCAACGGTCAAGATTAGATTAGATATTAAGATTTAATGACTGATAATGGTTTTTAAAGTCAATAAATTGGGTGAATGAGAGGAGAGTATTTTTAAAATAGAGACTTGAGAGCTTGCCACATAGGCTTTCAAAACTTTGTCTTTATATTATATTAAGATTAAGATACCCAGTGAGAGAAGATAAACAGTATTACGTTGTTCGTGGAATTCTTTCCAAATAAGACAACCATAACTCCCAATCACCAAAATAAATGACCTATATAAGTTGATTTCAATTAGGACAGAAATTTGATGTACGGCCAAACACTTCTATGGCTACCAAAAGAAACCTGTCTATACATTTATATGCAAGGAGTTGAGAGAGAGATAAAATAATGTTTTAAAATTTCAACGATTTTCAAAATCAATATCACAATTGAGACTCAATATCAGATAACATTTAATACATTATGAAAGCGAAGATTGGGACGACGTCCCAGGTTGACGTTTCTTTATCCTTCAACAATGCAAGAGGAGTTGTGTCTGGAAATATACCATTATCAACTAACACTGGCAGCAGCATAGTTTAAAAACCAACTAATCAGTAAAAACTGTAAAGAGTAGAGATACTATTATTTCAAACTTCTACATGAAAAACTGATTGATTCAGAAACAACCTGATGTAAACCAAGCCTCGCGTTATTGCAACTCCTCCAGTGTGCAGTGCAGAGAAATAATACTTTAAGAGGGTAGACCTAAAACAATATTATTTTATATTATAAGTTCAAAGCACCAAGATTCGATTGAAATTTAGGATGTAGACATGTTCATTTGAAACTTTGAATTCGAAACCTATGTACATATATGAAATGAAATGATCACATAGCACAAATTAAATATGCAATTTCATGAGATTTCAAATTTCATTGGGTATCTCTAACAGGATAACCGAGATGTCTCTCAATTCTTGAATCTTCTACTGTAAATTTGGGAAAATAAAATTTCACTTTTGTTTTCAAAAGGTTGGACAAAAACCCATGTCCTTAAATCCCATCTTTCACCTTCAGCCACACAAACAAACACCAAACGCACTAAATAAGAAAATAAAAAGATGGACCAGAAAACATAAGAAAAAGAAAAGGGGCTTTTCAAAAACTTATTTTTGATAGAGTTGAAAGTCGTTCGAAACTCACTAAAATGGAGATACGAGATAATGGAAAGTTGTTCCATCCTATGCCTTACTCCTTGAAGCTTTCGATGATTTCCTAATATACTTTTTAGTAGCAGGTGGATGGGCAATGAAAATTGGATCAGCCTAAACAATGACACTAATTAAGTAGCAGATGAAGGGACAAAGAAAATTGAGTCGACTTATATTAAAGATGCAGTACCCCTTCTTAATTGTAAAGCCCAACAAGATGCAGAAAAAAGAAATTATAACACCACATCTCGTACTCATCCACAAAAAAGGAAGCTAAATTTTTTATTTTTTATTCCTCAATTTATAAGACTTTAAAACAAGTCTAAATTTGATAATTCACTGAGAAAAGAAGACTGTCTCAACATTCTTTGTTTACAATGTATCTAAGGTTAGCTGGACATACAAAATAATACCTTATACTCGAACGCGTTCTGTAAATTGCGTAAGCGGATTATTTAGGCAGAGTCGGGTATCTATAAATGCCCGCGATTTGCTTTGAACCACCTATCGTGTATCATTTTGCTTAATCAATGAAATCCCACTGGTCTTTTTCTCTCAGTAACCACTTCTTCCCGCGAATTTTGAGCTCCATAATAATAGTGTCCTCAGAGCCAATTCACACTTAAAACCCTGCACAACAAAGTACAACAAGGGTTAATAATAACACCGAGTATATTGCGTCATTAGAAACACAGATTGCATTCGTGGAACATCGAGTCAGGAAATGGTACATGGACAGAATGAGATCAAAGATGAGTTTTCAGGAAAGATTGACAGTATTATTAAAGTCTTTATACAGCAAACTCAAGATGCAGATTGCAGAGCAACAAATATTTGATATGCTTAAGCAAATGAGTATGTATCACATCAGTAAAGACTGCAAGTGAAATAGTATTAAATGAATTAATTTCAAACCTCTCTACAAGTTCGGACTTTTAGATGAGGCGAAATTCTTTCACACAGCACAACTGGCTAAGTGCGATCATGACAATCTGAAATTGCCAAGCGATGGTGGTGATCATGTTCCTTCGGGAACAGGTGTTCATTCATTTAGCCGAACAGATGCCGGGATTTTACCCACATCACCATGAAATACAAATGCACCAAGATTTAAGGGAATTGGTGCACCTTCAGGCTCAGTTGTACATTCATTTAGCACCAAAAGCTGGAGCTATACCAACACCAATGGCTATCCACAAATGGCAAAAACTGGTGGTCAGAATGCTCCTAATGCTTCGGCTGTTAACTCACATGGACGAGCTGATGGAGTTGGTCTCCAATTATCATTTGGACACAATAATGAGGTATTCTCCAATACTAGACCATCTAAATTTTGGAGTCAACATCGTAGCAAACTAGGATTGATTATCAAAGATTTACTGGTGAGCATCCAAGGTTATGGATCAGGAAATGTTTTAAGTATTTCAAGTTATAACCGATGCCAAATTATGATAAAATACTGTTAGCTGCTCTCAATATGGAAGAAGTAGAAGATTTGTGGTATATGGACCACGTAGATGGAAGAGAGAATATGCAATGGAGTCAGATTGCAGATATGGTATTGCATAGGTTTTCTAACACAGAGGATGATAATTCATGGAAGATTCAACAAACTAAGTCAGGAAGGAACAGCGGGGGAGTATGTGAAGGAGTTTGATGAGCTGAAACTTTTATGATGATGAAACCTACTCAGCTATCAGAAGCTGTTCAAATGGCTATTCAACAGGAATACACGATTACCTGTAGAGCCAGAGGTTGCAAGCATACTTTGAATCCATTATCCACCTATGAAAAGTCAGTGGCAAAACGATGGAAATTTCAAAGGCAAGACCTCTGGTAATGGATCTCCACTAAATGGAGAAATGGAGAATCCTACAAGGAAAAAACAAAATATAGTACAGCAGAAAAATAGCCACCTGCTAACAGGCTCACTCCAGCTGAGATGGATGCAAGGAAGAAGCAAAATCTATGCTTCAATTGTGATGAGACATACCACATAGGGCATAAGTGTAAGAAAGTATTTATCTTTGTAGAGGAAGAATTGTGAACTGATTATTTGAGGAAGTATCAGATGAGTCGATGACACAAAAGAACCTATGGCCTCTTTGAATACCCTAATTGGTCATCAACATCCAGACACTATAAAGATAGCAGGAAAAGTGGGAAAGCAGCCTATCTCTATTCTGATAGATTCGGGAAGCACTCATAGCTTCTGGGATCTTACCACAGCTAAAAGGCTGGGAAGAATATACAAACCAATTTATAGTAGCTGTTGATGATGGGAGGAGGATACAATACAATACTAAGTGCTCAAAATTAGAATGGGAGATGGGAGGGTGGGTGTGATATGGTCTTTGGAGTTGACCTTCTGAGTCAAGTAGGCCCTATTACTTTGGATTTCAAGCTCCATAGTTTGAAATTCCAGAAGGACAGAAGGGTAAATAGTTCACAAGGCAACAATGAAAAGATACAAATAAGGGAAAAGGGTCAAATAAACTCCTTGACTTATTGGGGAGGATCAAATAGACCCCTCAACTATATTTTTGTACACCTACACCCTTTTCCTTTTTAGTTGGGATCAAATAGACCCTTCATCTTTATAAAATAAAAAAACTAAACAATTCTGTCAAAATTAAAAATTAATTCCGTTAAGTATGGACCCCACTACATCAATTATGCCCTTACAGATTTTACAGACGAGCTTTCAACTATTACTAATTTTAACCCTTTCAAAACCCCAATTAGGAACTAAAACCACTCAATTGAAGCAATTACATATTGCTCGTTTAGTGAGCCATTAAAATCGAGCTTATCTACTCTTCTTTCCAAAAACACTCTTTCCCTCACCCCGAAAAGCTAAGCTCGACATTTCAACAACAGATCTTAAAACACATACATATGCGAATAGATCACCTTTGGGGTGGAGATTTTGGGAGACTTGCAGCGAAAAGATAACATGCCTAGGAGAGATTAGGTTGCTGCAGAGACTTGAAGATGACATTGAAGATGCAGATGTATGTCTCTGGATTACAACTCTAATTGAAGAAAATTATTTTTGTTTCTCAAATTGTTGCTCTTCAATCAGTTTAAATTAGGGCTAAATTGAGTTGGATTTAATGTGGGAAGAAAATGGAGGTTAGAGGTATGCAAATATGATGCAGTGGGGTCCACATTTAATGACATTAACTTTTAATTTTGACAGAATTGTTTAGTTGTTTGATTTTATAAAGATGAAGAGTTTATTTGATCCCAAGTGAAAAGGAAAAGGAAAAGGGTGTAGGTGTACAAAAATATAGTTGAGGCCTGAGGGGCCTATTTGATCCTCCCCAATAAGTTAAGGGGCTTAGGTGTACAAATAAACATGATTTCAAGCAAGCAAATCAAATTGAAAAAAGAGGAAAATGTGAAGATATAGGTATGTGTGCATTCTCAAAGGGGAATCAGAAGTAGAGAATGTCCAAACAGCACCAGGACTGAAGAAAATTCTCAAGGAATCCTCAAAATACCTACCAATTTATCCACAACGAGCTATTGATCCATAAAACATATCCCTACTTGCAGAGGCAAGAAATAGAGAAATTGGTCAGGGTGATGCTTAATTAGGGGAAGTTTTGCATTGATTACAGAAAGTTGAATGCTACAACTATCAAAGACAGCTATCCTATACCACTGATTGAAGACCTGTTGGATGACCTTGATCAAGCCAAGCTATTCTCAGGGATAGATTTAAAGCTTGGCTACCGTCAGATCAGGGTACATCAATCTGACATACCTATGACAGCCTTTGCTACTGTCTCAGGATTATATGAATTCACAGTCATGCTGTTTGGGCTTACTAATGCTCCTGCAACATTTCAGGCATTAATGAACAAGGTGTTTGCTACATATTTGAGGGATTTTGAGCTAGTTTCTTTAATGACATACTCATCTATAGCCAAAATATGGAAGACCATAAAGGCGCAAGTATTGAGTGATAATCAGTTAATGGCCAAGGCATCTAAGTTTGTATTTGGTCAAACACAGGTTGAGTACCTGGGTCATGGCATTTCAGAAGGTGGTGTTAGAGCAGATCTTGAGAAAATTCATGTGATGAAGGTCCAGCCACCACCAACAACAGTCATAGTGGTGACTAACAGATTTCACCCATACTGCAACTAACAGATTTCAAAAAAAACAATCATAGTGGAGAATGATGCTTGCTATTAAGGTTTGGGAGCAGTGCTTATTCAAGGAAAACATCCCATAGCTTTCTTGGGAATCAAGAAAATGGGTAATCACTTTATGAAAAGAAGTTTCTTGCAATCATAGTGGTAGTTGAGAAATTGAAAAGCTACCTAATACAAAATGACTGCATTATATACAATTATATTTTGTAAATGATCTAAAATGGCAATATATGTAATTATGTAATTTTCTTCAGTAATATTATATATCCTCCCTTAGGTTTAAAATCTTCCTAGTATGGTCAAATTTTTGAAGAATTTCAGCGAACATTGCAGCAGCTAATTATATTGTCCATTCAAATGTCAGGTCATGTGAAATCCATCTCTTTCTAATACACCAGTTGTTTATACGCGCCGGTCAAAGGCAGTTTAAGTTTTGAATTCGAGGAAACCTGACGTTTTTGGAGGCCTGGGACGCCTTGTAAGAGATGTTGGCGACCGTCGAGGTTGAATTTCAACACTTGAGTATTCCAGTTCACCATAATATCTCCCAAGGAAGCCAAAAAAGTGACGCCAAGGATCACGTCCACTCCGCTCACAGGAAACACATGCCCAGAAAAAATAAACGACGTTGTACCCAAATTTAGCTCAATATTCGGGTAACCCCCCCCCCCCCCCCCCCCCCCCCGCGTATTAGCTGTTCCAGATTTTGATATTCCTTTTTACATCGAGTGTGATGCGTCGGGCAGAGGGCTCGGCGCTGTACTTATGCAAGAAAAACGACCCGTGGCTTTTTTCAGCAAGGCCTTATCCGAAAGAAATGCTGCGAAATCAACTTATGAAAAGGAGCTTATGGCCTTGGTACTATCTGTGCTTCATTGGCGCCAATATCTCTTGGGTAGGCGTTTTGTCGTCCGCACTGATCATCACAGTTTAAAACACCTTCTCCAGCACAACAATATTGGGTGTCGAAACTTATTGGTTTTGACTTTGTGGTCGAGTATAAATCTGGGAACTCGAATGTGGCAGCGGACACGTTATCTCGCCGTGATTATGATGTATCCCTGGGGGTCATTTCCGTTCCTAGATGGTTGGAGTGGACTGCCCTTCGACGGGCCATTCAAGCGGACACGACATGCGCACCAATAATACAAGCTTTGGAACAAGGAGAAGCTGTCTCGAAGCCATACACTCTTGTGAACGGCCTGCTATATTTCAAAGGGAGGCTGACCATTCCTAATGATCCCCAATGGAGCCAAAAGTTGATTTCGGAGTTTCACTCGACTCCGGTGGGGGGACATGCAGGGGCTTTCCGAACGTATAGGCGGTTGGCATCTAACGTATTTTGGCCGGGAATGATGAAAATGGTTACTAAATTTGTAGCGGAATGTGTGGTGTACCAACGCAATAAATCAGATACGTGCGCCCCAGCTGGTCTCCTCCAGCCCTTGCCATTCCTGCGCGGGTTTGGGAAGATGTGAGTATGGACTTCATCATGTGCCTTCCAAAATCCCGTGCGTTCGACGTAATCTTGGTGGTTGTGGACCGTTTGTCGAAGGCTGCCCATTTTATGCCATTATCCCATCCTTTCTCCTCTCGAAATGTGGCAGTGGTGTTCTCTCGAGAAGTAGTTCGATTACACGGAATTCCTTTGTCCATTGTATCTGATCGTGACCCCATTTTTTGCAGTGTATTTTGGCAGGAATTATTTCGGGCTACAGGTACTAAACTTCGGATGAGTTCGGCTTATCACCCCGAGACGGATGACCAATCGGAGGTAATGAGCAGGTGCTTGGAGACCTATTTACGGTGTTTCGTCTCAGACCATCCACGACACTGGATTGATTGGCTCAGTTGGGCTGAATATTGTTTCAACACCAGTTTCCATTCGTCCACGGGATTCACTCTATTTAAAGTGGTTTACGGTCGGAAACCGCCGGTGTTATCTCAGTTCCTTCCAGGTGAAGTCCGTGTAAAGGCTGTCCTTGATGATTTACAGGAACGGGATTCGATCCTTAGCAATCTACGTTACCATCTGGAACGCGCGCAATAGCGCATGTCTCGTGAGGCGAACAAGCACCGGGGGGTTGTTCACTATGAGGTGGGGGATTACGTGTTCCTCAAGTTTCAACCCTATCGACAGGCTACCCTATTTCGGAAGCTTGGTGTTAAGCTTGCCCCGCGCTACTTTGGCCCGTTTGAAATTGTGCAACAAATTGGGCCTTCCGCATATCGTGTACTTCTTCCGGAGGGGTGTCGTTTACACCTCGTTTTCCATGTTTCCCAGTTGAAGGCCTTTGCGGGAGATGCCATCGCAGAAGCATCCATTCCACCTGATGTTGATGGGGTTTTTTGGAGTTCATTCCAGCTTGAGTGCTGCAATACCGTGATATTTGGCGGGGGGATGTGCGAGTTTCTCAAGTCTTGATTGCATGGGAAGATCGTCCATTGGATGATGCGGCTTGGGTTGATGTGGACCTGTTCAAATCACAATTTCCTGAATTCCGCCTTGAGGACAAGACAGTTCTTGAGAGGGAGGGAATTGATACACCAGCTGTTTATACGCGCCGATCAAAGGCAGTTTGAGTGGCAGCTGAAGGGAAGGCAGGTTGAGTGGAAACTGCTGCCATTAGTTATGTTTTATTTATGTCATTAGTCCTCTATAATTTATTTCCTTTCCAAATATTGTTCTTGCCTTGTTTTGGCCTATGAGCCGGGTGGACTATATATACTCCTTGATTTCTAAGGCTAGAGATCAGAAATAAAATTGGAATTCAGCTTATAGGTGTGGGACGGAATTTTCCGTTGTGTTTGTGTGTGTGTGTTCTTTTGCCCTTAACTCCAACACTTTCTTTCACTATTTACCGACTACTTTTCCCAAACATCCTAGTGTTAGCATATTGAAGTATAAGTATAACTGGCAGAACTCTGTACAGCCTCCCTCCCTGTTTCCAACCTTTAGGGGATTTGATATTTCTTAGATTCATACTCATACTTTAGTCCAAGCACAGTATTTCAAGATAAAATCCTCCAATATTCTATTTCTAATAAGAAGTAGTTGCATGACATTAAACCAAAAATCATATGCTTAATGCTTCTCAAATGAAATCTAGATGGAGCATTGATGATGCACATATTTAATATGACTAATGATAACTCAACATCCTGTCCTGCTACAGCATTTCAATAACCAGAAAGCATGAAATATTTTGGTAAAAAAGCACAAGGCAAAGGCCACAACGCTGGAAGTTCAAAATTAATATTTGAATCAAGGCAGAAAAGGATAACACTTGAATCTAATGTCCAGAAAAACCTAGTTATCATCAGATTGTTGCACTATCAGCCCTAAATTTATAGCTAGAGCAAAAAATAGCTAGGGCACACGAGAAAACCAACCTTTTGAGACCGAAGGAAGCGACTTCGCAGACGAATTTAGACCGATTTCTGCTCTGCTAATGGAGCCGCCAATCCACAGTCCACTCCATGACATCGACAACGGGGATATCTTCATCTCGTAAAGGAAAGGAAAGGGGGGAAATAAAATAGTCATATTTCGATTCTCAGCCATTTCCATCGAGACACTACAGAAATTACCGTTTGTTTCAAAATAAGTGTCGTTTTAACTATTTTTCCACGTATTTTCCCAATTTATCACAAATTCAAATTCAAATTCAAAATATAAGATAGATTTTAGGGATTATATTAAAATATGACAGATCTGTTACATATTATCAAAATATAATAGATATTTTAAAGATTTAGGTGGGGTATATATGTCAAAATTTATAATTTTTAATTTGTCCTAAAAAATTTACAACGACACTTATTTTGAATCAGAGAGAGTAATTAATTTAGATACGGGTGCTAAATAATTATGAAGGGAAAATTACTTTTTTTGTCCTATAACTTTACCACTTTTTTAGTTTCGAGCTGCAGACTTTCAAATTTTAATTTTAGTCCTGTAACTTCACCTCTTTTTTATTTTTGTCCTGTTGAATTTTATATTTTGATTTTCGTCTTGTAACTTATATTTTTTTTTATTTTGGTCCTACAACCTATTAACCCTTATAGGACTAAAATCAAAAAAGCGATAAAATTACAAGACTAAACTCAAAATTTGAAAGTTAGCAGGACGAAATTAGAAAAAGGTAAAGTTATAGGACTAAAATCAAAATTTAAAAGTCAACAGGACGAAAATCAAAATGAGGTAAAGTTACGGAACGAAAAAAAATCATTTTCCCTAATTATGAATATGTCTTGTATGAGACCGTCTCATGACATGAGACAATAGGAATTGGTATAAGTAGGGCATTGACTCATTAACACTTTGGTAGGGATAAATGTTAATTTGTATTATTTTATTTTATGAGACGGTCTCATACAAATTTCTGTCAATAATTATGTATTGTTACTACGAAAATGTTGGTCAAGTCAATTTTGAATATGATTTTACTCCAGTTATTGTTGAGGTATTTTTACTCAACACTAGAATATAATATTTACTATATATTTTTTTTAAATTTAGATATGTATATAGGGGGAGTTACATATAGGTTCACTCTTTATGTGTTTATTAGTAAGTATTTAGTTTAAACCCTTTATACAAAATACAAATTAGTTCACAAGGTGGTGGGTCCCTCCTTCTTTTCCATTCCATCTGCGCGACCATACCAAAGCCTTCCCCCTTTTGATTTGACTGTGACAATACCCATGTCATCCCCCCCCCCCTTTTATTTTACTTTTTAGTTTTTGTTTTTTTTTCTTTTGTTGATTATTCTTTTTCATATGATTTGAGCTTTTTTATTTTATTTTTTTTAGATTTTGCACAGATATTTTACAAATTATAATGAATATATAATTTATATTTTTTATTAATAGTGTGTTTCATCTTTTATTATGTACAGATATATTTTGCACAAATATATTACACATATATACTTTTGCACAAATATTTTACACAGATATATTTTACGTAAATTATATTTTTTATTAATTATGTATCCTTCCATATTATAATTATATATTTTGCACAAATCTTTTACACAAAATACTTTGCACATATATTTTGCACGAATAATTTTTTTTAATTAACTATGAAATATTACATATTTCATCAGTTACATATTTAAAATTAAAAAAAATACATATTTAAATTTGAAATTAACAAATTCATGACTAAAATTAAATATTTATGACTAAATGCAAAATCAGTGTTCAAAAAATATAAAAAATTAGGACACTATCTTCATCTTCCATTCTTAATCTTGTTTGAATCGTATTGTCATCATCTTCATGCTTCTTCTCACGACCTTCATCTTCATATCATCCAACATTTTTAATGAGAAATTCAGATACACAATAAACACACGCTATCACCTATTGATGTGCATACTTTATGCACTGGTTTCTCATCAAAATTCACAAAAATAACAAAACATGACTTGATTTCATAGTCAACGCTAAATTCGTGCAGACCTGATTTGTGCTAATTCTCCATTTCTACGGACTATATACCATAAACCAACACTTCAGAAATAAATAAATAAAACTATTCTTTCAATCATCATCATCATCTTTTCCTAGCCTTTCATCAAATACACACCATATCAAATACACACGCATCATCGTCAACATACTAATTTTTTCAACAGCCAAAAGGATTTCTTTTTTCAAAAACAGATCAGTGGTTTTAGATCTGGAAGGAGGCGCGACGGCGGATCTGAACGTTTAAGAAAACATACCTGAAAGATGGATCGAAGAACAGATCGACATCTATTTCTTGGTGTACTCATGGGCGGCACCATTAATTAATCACCGCCGAATTCCATGGAGAGATTGGTGACGGGTGGAGCTGTGGTGGTTTGGCAGTTTCGCTTCGTCGCCGCCGGATTCCATGGCGGTGTCTCTGTGTGCTTCGGATTCCATGATCTTTCGGCCTCCGTGCGCTAACCACCGGATTCTATGGAGATTGGTGACGGGTGGAGCCGTGGTGGTTTGACGGTTTTGCTTCGTCGCCGCCGGATTCCATGGCGGTGTCTCCGTGCACTTCCTCCACTTCTCGTCGCCTCCAAGGAACGACCATGGAGAGGGTGTCGTCCTCCAACCCACCGCCCCTCCATGTCTCGATTGCAGCCTGCGGATATCCAACATTTGATTTGCGTCGTGACTTGAAGCGACTACACTAGCTTCTACTAGTAGCTACCCCGCAAGAGTACGGGTTCACTGTAGTATGGGCAAGTATAGGGACCAAGTAGTATCGAACCCAAGGGATAGTGTATATGCGAATAGATCCCTGAAGATCTACGCGTCGTAGTTAATATGAGTGTAATGTTTTTTTGGGTTTTTGAAAGATTAATTAAAAGACTGAATTAAACTAAGTAAACTAAAGAATGAAAAAGAACGAATTAACTACGGGTTGTTTTCTAATGAGAGATGGTGATGCTCAGGATAGGAATCCCTACGTATACTAACGGAGCAGGTACATAATCAAAGTAATCGTGACAAACAAGAATTAACCTAAGTAAAAGAATGCAAGGTGAAAACTCAAGATTCTAAACCCTAATACTTTACCCTAACACTCGACTTCACTAATCCACTAACAAGTTAATGGATTGTGCTCAATTAATGAGACCCTAATTTAACTAAGGTGATGCGGTCGTCCTCCTTCGCTAAACCGGTAAATGAATTAACCTTTCCTAAACCTTCTAGTTAAGACTACTAATTGTTATTGAGTGATGCGGTCGTCCTCTCTCTAACACTTTCGTACGAAATTCAAAGGTAGAGTTAAGATTAATTATATGAATTCATTAATTAAGAGAATTAAAACTAACGTCACCAATTACCTTAATTACGTACCCACATCCTACTTCTACGAGTTCATCCTAACCCAAGCATGCAAGGGTTTTAGCCGGACATGGTTATAACAAAAATAAAAGCAATAGAAGAAACAACGAACAAAAACATAATGAATTGAACGAAGAAAATAAGAAACATGAACTAGGGTTTTAAAAGAAAATAATTCTAAGAACTGAAATTTAATTAACTAAAACAAAGTTCAAAGCGTTTAAAGTAATCAAGCTAATGAAAAGAAACTAAGAAACGAAAAGAAATTAAGAATTCGTATGAAAAACCTCAACAACGTAAAAGTAAAGCTTGCTCGTTCTTCTCCTCTTCCTCTCTCTAAAAACTAAGTCTAAAAGTGATTTCTAAAGTTGGGGATCCTTCAAAACGTGTTTGGAAGAGGTATATATAGGCACCGGGTCGAAACGGGAGTTAATGGGCCGAAAATACGCATCCGGAGGCGAAAATACGTGCGCGCTCGAGCAAAACGCTCGAGCGGTGGCGCTCGAGTGATTCGCTCGAGCGCCAAAACTGTTCTGTAAGTTTTTGGGCGCTCGAGTGATTCGCTCGAGCGCCGGCGCTCGAGCAAATCGCTCGAGCGCGGGCTGCTGTGCACTCGTTCGTAAAATCTTCATATCTCCTCAACCGGGAGTCCGTTTTGGCCGATTCAAAGTCCTACGAACTCCTCTTTTAGCCCTCTATCCATCTATAAAAACCAAAGAGACAAATTAATAATTTTATAAAAATGATACTCATTTGACTCCAAGCACTAATCGAAAACACTCAAAACATGAGTAAATTGGGCACCAAAACATAACAATTTCACGCCTAATCAACCCCCCCAAACTTACCATGTTGCTTGTCCTCAAGCAACGAAATAATAAGTCAAGTGAAATTGTTAGGAATGAATCAAGAATCAAATCATGCAAGTAATTGAACTCGAGTTTCAAAGATCAATCACCCGTATACTCACTCACTTTCTTTTATCGTACTCATGCAATAATAACAAGAAACACCAAGATCAAGCATGGATGTGCACTCAACGGTGTGTTTCACTCCCTCGCAAGTATATAAAAGTGTTTAAGGGACTCACTCAATCAATCAATCACACATATTGGCAGCCATAGGCTTGTAAATGCTCTCAACTTCGACCATACTCTAGAAATCCATGCCGAATCAAAAAGGACTTTCAAAAGGTTGTAATGTAGGCTCTTTGGACAGGTGGGATAACAATATGGTGTAAGTGACTCAAGTGAATGGAGAATAGAAAAATCAACTTTGGCACTTTGAGATTAAAAACGATCTACTTCAAACATATTCAATCACTACACTTTCGCTTTCAATTCTCTCAACACTTCAATTTTTTTTTTCTTTCTCTCTTTTTCACTTTTTCAATCACTTCATCATTTTTTTTTTTTTTTTTTTGCACAACACATGAGCTCATTTTTTTCTTCTTTTGCTCATTCTCAAATTTTTTTGTTCTTTTTCCCACATCACAAAACTTCATCACACCTTTTCTCATATTCACTCAACATACAACCTTTTCCTTTTTTCAACTCAATTCACTCCCTTCATATTCACACTTTCCTATTCTCCACTCAAATTGGGACAAAAAGGCTTAGGAATTGGAATAGTGTTCATATGTGCTAGCAAATAAAATAGGCTTTAGGCTCAAAGGGGCTAACAAGGGATCAATGTCATTGGTAAGGAAAATTCTGGCTAAGTGACTCAATTAAATCAAAGATGGCCTAAGATCACATTCGGCATATCAAACTAGACACAATCAAGAAGCAAGAGCACATGCAAGTTCTAGCATCCTCTAAGGTGACGATTCACTCACAAACGAAGAGATTAATTCATGCATTTAAATCTCGTAAGGCTCAAATCTCACGGCTTTCACACCCATGCTAGTCCTAGTGAATTCTCACAATCATCACTCAAGTACTCAAAAGAAAAATTTACAAGCATACAAGTTCTTTCTCAAATCAACTCTAACTCAAACACTCACACAAGAAAAACTCCTAACTCAGCCTCACAATTCACCCTACTCATCAAATCATACTCAAAGATAGCAATCAACAAGCATAAGGTGATTGATAGGCATAAAATATTGAGTAACAAAACAAATTAATAATAGCCCAAGGAGCATCTCAAGGCACAAATAACTAACTCAACTCAAAGATAAGGGCGTGCATGCATGTGCAATGTAATCATAAAAAAAACTCCACCCCCCCAAACTTCGACCTTGCTAGAAGTCTAAGTTTGGGGTTGTGGGTTACCTCAACCGAACAATTCAGTTTCTCTCAAAAGCTTTGCACACTCCCTTGTCTCAAGTTGGTTCCTTCAATCTAAATAACTCCACTTCTTTGGTTCCTTTCCTCCTTTAGAGACAAGCCTACAAAATAAAGCTCTCGAGTACGAGGTTAGACATGCGACTCTAAACACCCTAATAATATAAAAAAAAAAACACTAAAAATAAATGAAAGCAAATAAAAATGGGTTGCCTCCCATTCAGCGCTATTTTTAAGGTCCTCATGCCGGACCGTGCTCAAAGGAGCTTATGGGACATCATACGCAAATTTACCTCCCTTACTCTCATAAGAGTGGTGTTTGAACTCCTTTCCTTGATGCCCCACCATCATGAGTTCCTTTCCTCTTTTCTCATTCCCAAGTGTTATGGGTCTCAACTCCTTCTTGCCTCTATCTGGAGGAGTCTTACTAAACAATTTCTTGAGTTTGGACTTTTTCTTCTTAACTCCTCCTTTCCCTTCTAACTGGACCACGTCCACTTTCTTCACCTCTTCATCCTTCAACTTCTTCACTTTATCCCTATCAAAATAATCAAGAACATAATGTTCATGGGTTAAATTATCAATTGAAGGACTAGCAAAATCATGAATATGAGATGGATTAGGGAGAGAATGTGTGTCTTCAACACGAGGATCAATTGCATCCATGCAATACAAGCTCTCATCCTCCTTCGGGTGCTTCATGGCTTCATATAGGGAGATCTTCACTTCTTGATCATCAACCTTCAACGTGATCTTCCCATTCGCCACGTCTAGCACCATCCCCGCCGTAGCTAAGAACGGTCTTCCCAAAATCAGGGGCACGTGCTCATCTTCCTCCATCTCTAGCACTACAAAGTCAGCTGGAAAGATGTGATCTCCAACTCTCACTAGGACGTCTTCAACAACACCTTGAGGTCGAGTAATAGACCGATCGGCTAGTTGAAGCGTCATCATTGTGGGTTGAAGTTCACCACCTTCCAACTTCTTGAAAAGCGATAACGGCATCAAATTAATGCTCGCCCCGAGGTCGCACAACGCTCCCTTCTTGATCCCGTTCCCAATATCACATAGGATCGTGAAGCTCCCGGGATCCTTCAGCTTAGGTGGAAGCGCCTTGTGCACTAATGCACTCACCTCGTGGTTCAGCTGCACCAACTTCGGCTCATCCACTCGCCGTCTTTTCGCGATCAAGTCCTTTAGAAACTTCGCATAGTGCGGCATCTGTTCCAAAGCATCATAAAAAGGGATATTAATATGCAATTGTTTAAACACATCAAGGAACTTAGCGAATTTCTCCTCAAGCTTCTTTTTCATGAAGCGTTGTGGATACGGGACGGGTATCACAGATTTGGGTACCCCCCACTCATCTCTTTCTGTTTCTTTCACTTTCTCCCTTGCTTCCTTTGCCTTTTTCCACTTAGGAACTCTCTCACTCTTCTCAATTCCTTCACTTTCAATCCCCTTCTCAACTTCATCTCCTTTAGGCTCAATCTCTTCTTGGGGCGTCTCAGAATCAGCAGGCATCTGAGGACCTTCATAATTGGTTCCACTTCTAAGCTGGATCGCCTTGCACTGCTCTTTCGGATTCCCCTCCGGCATTCTATTCACTGATTTTGCAATCTGGCTCATCTGGAGCTCTAAAGAGGTGAACCTTCGATTGTTCTCTTGTTGAGTTCTAGTCCACTCAACATTCATCTTCTGGAGCTCTTGATCTCGATGATCACCCTTCTTATGCAACTCCTTCACATCGTACTCCAAGGATGACAATCTCTTGCTCCCTTCCTCCACCTTCTGAAGGATCGCTCTCAACATCTCCTCGGTTGATGCACCGCCTTCTCCACCAGGAGGTTTAGACCCCGGATCAACACCTGCAGGAACAGTAACACCAGCTTTTGGGTTAGCATAAGAAAAATTATCATTCCTCCTCCATGTGTTTTGAGGAGGCTGCTGGCTTCCTTGAACTCCTTGTGTGTTCCTCCATTGATTTTGAAGTGGCTGAGGGCCTGGAGGCACAAATGGTTGGCCATAAGAAGGCCTTCCATATTGATTTCCACCTTGGTAGCCATTCTGATTGTAATATGGACCTCCCATGTAATTGGCTACCTCTTGTTGTCCACTGGGTTGGTCTACTCTCTCATTCTCCACTGCATGCTCTCCACCCAAATTCTTCCCCAACTCGAGGTTGTTGATCTTCTCCATCATAGCCATCAGCAGCCTTCTCGTTCCTTCTCCCTCCTCAACTTGATGCACTCTTTGCAAATCTGCGTCCACACCCCAAGCACCGGCATTCGTGACAATGTTGTCAACGATCTCCCTACACCTCTCTATGCCTTGGTTGAGGAATGCTCCACCCGCACAGGCGTCTAAATGGGCTTGACCATCCTTGCTGGCACCACTATAGAAGAACGCCATAATATCTCCCTCATTGTACCCGTGCTGCGGGCACTCTATCAGCATGTTTGAGTATCTCTCCCACGCTTGGCGTAAATCCTCTCCAGACTTCTGGCGAAAGGACGAGATCTCAATTCTAGCCTTGATCGTCCTAGATGGAGGGTAGAATCGCTCGAGGAACAGACGCTCGAGCTCGGCCCAAGTGGTAATACCTCCCCGCGGGAGCGTATTATCGTACCACTCCTTGGCTATTCCTGTCAGTGAGAATGGGAACAGCCTAAGCCTCTTGGCATCTTCAGACATGCCATTATAATTAAATGTGGAGGCTATCATGAGAAAGCTCCTCAGATGTGTGTGAGGATTCTCCTTCCCGATCACCCCTTTGAACTGATTCTCGGTCAGCAGCTTTAAAATCCCCGGTGATATCGAGAAGTTGTTTGCCTCAACTGGAGGTAAAGCCACTCCATCATAGTACCGCTGTGGCTGCGCTGCAAACCTCCCTCTAATCGCTATGTTATGATCTACGTCCTGAGGCGCAGGCTGAGGAGCGACAGGTGGTGCTTGTATGTTTTGAACTGGAGGTTGTTGGTACACAGGTGGTTGGTTATAGACAGGAGGTGGAGGATACGGGTATGGTGGATAAGGGTATGGTGGGTATGGGTAATGTTGGTATGCTGGGTTATGGAAAGGGTTATTCGGGTTTTGTGGGTAAGCAGGGTTGTTCTGAGTATTTGGGACAAGATTCTGAGCTGGATTGTTTACATTTTGTGCACCCGGGTTCTGGCTACTACTATCTATGAACTGGTCTTGATTCTGACCACCACTCCCTCCAGAGCCATCAACCCGGTCTACTGCCTGATTGAACTCGTTAGCAGCATTGTCCAACTCATTATTGAGGTCCATTGGTCCCTTCCCTAAGTCGGCAGCGTTCATCCTTCTCAAGAAGGCTCGGTTCCTTCTGGCTATTGTCTCAGGGTCTGCAGGTAATCTCTCTTCACTCGTATTCCCTTGTGAGCGTGTTTTCATAAACCTGACACACTAGCAGAAAGGTCAAAACGCAACTGCCGAATGAATACAAAAAATAAAAATAAAAACAGAAATTAAATCACCCACTACTAACTACTAAGCTATCTACAAGTCCTATTCAAAAGCATACAACGCCATCCCCGGCAACGGCGCCATTGACTTGAAGCGACTACACTAGCTTCTACTAGTAGCTACCCCGCAAGAGTACGGGTTCACTGTAGTATGGGCAAGTATAGGGACCAAGTAGTATCGAACCCAAGGGATAGTGTATATGCGAATAGATCCCTGAAGATCTACGCGTCGTAGTTAATATGAGTGTAATGTTTTTTTGGGTTTTTGAAAGATTAATTAAAAGACTGAATTAAACTAAGTAAACTAAAGAATGAAAAAGAACGAATTAACTACGGGTTGTTTTCTAATGAGAGATGGTGATGCTCAGGATAGGAATCCCTACGTATACTAACGGAGCAGGTACATAATCAAAGTAATCGTGACAAACAAGAATTAACCTAAGTAAAAGAATGCAAGGTGAAAACTCAAGATTCTAAACCCTAATACTTTACCCTAACACTCGACTTCACTAATCCACTAACAAGTTAATGGATTGTGCTCAATTAATGAGACCCTAATTTAACTAAGGTGATGCGGTCGTCCTCCTTCGCTAAACCGGTAAATGAATTAACCTTTCCTAAACCTTCTAGTTAAGACTACTAATTGTTATTGAGTGATGCGGTCGTCCTCTCTCTAACACTTTCGTACGAAATTCAAAGGTAGAGTTAAGATTAATTATATGAATTCATTAATTAAGAGAATTAAAACTAACGTCACCAATTACCTTAATTACGTACCCACATCCTACTTCTACGAGTTCATCCTAACCCAAGCATGCAAGGGTTTTAGCCGGACATGGTTATAACAAAAATAAAAGCAATAGAAGAAACAACGAACAAAAACATAATGAATTGAACGAAGAAAATAAGAAACATGAACTAGGGTTTTAAAAGAAAATAATTCTAAGAACTGAAATTTAATTAACTAAAACAAAGTTCAAAGCGTTTAAAGTAATCAAGCTAATGAAAAGAAACTAAGAAACGAAAAGAAATTAAGAATTCGTATGAAAAACCTCAACAACGTAAAAGTAAAGCTTGCTCGTTCTTCTCCTCTTCCTCTCTCTAAAAACTAAGTCTAAAAGTGATTTCTAAAGTTGGGGATCCTTCAAAACGTGTTTGGAAGAGGTATATATAGGCACCGGGTCGAAACGGGAGTTAATGGGCCGAAAATACGCATCCGGAGGCGAAAATACGTGCGCGCTCGAGCAAAACGCTCGAGCGGTGGCGCTCGAGTGATTCGCTCGAGCGCCAAAACTGTTCTGTAAGTTTTTGGGCGCTCGAGTGATTCGCTCGAGCGCCGGCGCTCGAGCAAATCGCTCGAGCGCGGGCTGCTGTGCACTCGTTCGTAAAATCTTCATATCTCCTCAACCGGGAGTCCGTTTTGGCCGATTCAAAGTCCTACGAACTCCTCTTTTAGCCCTCTATCCATCTATAAAAACCAAAGAGACAAATTAATAATTTTATAAAAATGATACTCATTTGACTCCAAGCACTAATCGAAAACACTCAAAACATGAGTAAATTGGGCACCAAAACATAACAATTTCACGCCTAATCACGTCGCAGAGAGAAAATTTTTGAAATTATGAGAGAGAGAGAGGGTGGGATTTTGTTGGGGATGGGAATGGACGCACGCGTGGAGGTTGGGTTGTTTGGGGCCAACCATTTAAACCAAATTGTATTTTAATAAAGATAGAGAACTAACTTGGTTTTTTGTTCTAAAAGTTAAACTTATCTGTAATATTCTCATGTATATATATATTTAAGGAGTTTTGATGTGTGAGACAATTTTATATATAAGACGAGACTTCATTTTTATATCTATTTCATACTTACTTACATGTAAAACATGATAAATGAGATTGAGAGATAATTTAAAATACTCATTTTCAACTTCAAGAAATTTATTTTACCCACTTCAAATATAAATAATTTTTTATACTCATTTTCAACTTCAAACAATTTATTTTACCCACATGACCCATAACACCATCATTTAAGTCAACCCCCATATTATTGACCCTACATCCTCCATTTTATATAATTTAAACTTTAATAAATTAATAAATTTTGCAATAAGATCTTAAATTACATATACTAATTTATTTTAACATATTAGCTAATTATGTACATAAGCTGTGATGTTAAAGTAGTATGTATTTATTAAAGTTTAAGTAATAATAAGGGGGATGCAGTGGAGAGGTGGACCCAATTCAAATTTGTTAACTCTTTTATACCCATTTTGTAGGGGTATTCTGGTCTTATAACATGAATTGGGTATAAAAGATTTTTTTAAGTTGATGTGGGTAAAATAAATTTTTGAAAGTTGGAAATGGGTATTTTGTAATATTTTCACAAAATAGATAGTACAAAAAGTTGCATTAATGTTCTGAAATTTATTACCCTTAACTTTATAATTTTTTTAAAGGGTATGTTTTATATGAAAATGATTTATGATAAAGCTTATTATGAAGTTGTTTTAAAGAATAAGATATTTGACCAAGAGTATCGATAATATCATCAGAATTATCATTAATCTGGGCTCAAGAAAATTTAAAACAATTACAATATAATATGTACAAACAATGTCATCGCTAGTAAATAATTTAAATAACACATTTTTTTAGGAAATTAATTACATTTAATTTTCTACTCTCGTATATTTAGACAAATAGTACATTCATTTTATTTATAAAGAATTGTGTGAACAAAAGATTATGTAGGGACTACTTAAAAAAATGTCTAAATTTTGGTAAAGTATTATATGAAAATAGTTCATGATAAGCTTATCATGAAATAATTTTAAAGTATCATTAATCTCATCGGGAGTATCATTAATCTCATAAGGGGAATCATTAGTCAGAGTTCAAGAAAATTTATCTTGAACTCAAACTAATGATACTCCTGACAGGTTTAATGATACTCCCAATGAGATTAATGATACTCGAAAACTATTTCATGTTAAGTTTATTATGAAGCGTTTTCATATAAAACCTACTCCTAATTTTTTGCTCATTTGACACTTTCTAGTCCAACTGCATGATTCTTAAAGCCCTGCTTAATTGTTAGTATTATTTTTTAATTTTATATAAAACCTTTTTAAAACTCATTAATTAATTATTTAATGGATATTATTTTTAATTAAAAAATGTGAAAATCTTATTAACTCTCAAATCAATCCCTACCCTTATTCGCAGTTTTGCACGCCTAAGTCCAAACCCTTCCTTTGTTTCTTCTCCAACCCTTCCTTTGTTTCTTCTCCAACCCTTGCCTTCGTCCTATCGCTGGAGTCGTGAATCTAGTTGTCGTCTCCCCGAACCGCTGGACTCGCCATAATTTTGTTGGTCTCGAGAGCCTCGTCATATTCTCCCCGGACTCTTTGTCTCAGTCCCTTTGCCTTGAGTTGACCCTAAGGACAGAGGCGTCGCCTCTCACAGGCTCAATCGAGTAAGTTTTGTGTATTTTTTATATCAAGAACACAGTTCTAATTTAAAGTTCCAATAGGATAATAACTTCTATTTAAAGTTCAATTTTTGTCTCACGGTGTGAGTGTGCCTGACCTGAAGAATTACTAAATGCCAATTCCATGAAGAGATTTAATTTTATTTTAGAAAAGAAAGGTTTATAATCTGATTTGCAGATTAGATTTTAATTTCAGACTGATATTTTGAGCTAATCCTTTTCTTCTAAAATCTTGTTCAGTTGTTCATAAGGACTGAAGTTCGGGCTTATGTGACCACATAAGGTAGGGATTTAGAAACTATGTTATACTTCATCTACCAAACTCATGAAATAGTTTTTATAGGTATTCATCTTCATTGTTTCAAAATATTGTTATCCATATCTTTAATTTTTATCCATTTATACTATGTTGTTTATGCGATGTTTCAAATCACAACTATGAAATGCTGATAGAATTGTCATGGTAATCTAAGTTATAGAAATTTGTCATTTTCTTCTTAACAGTGTTCCTTCTTGCTAATTATTGTATTTTGCAGATGTTTATCCTTCAAAGTGGTTTACTATATCCTTTTGTTGGTTCATTTGTGTGAGCATTTTCATACATTTAAAATTCACTTCAACAAACTTTGTACATGTTTTTAAGTTGATATGTATGAAGTTGGAAAGTGATGACCTTATGTTTATAAAGGAGATAGACAACAATATTTTGAAGATAAGATGATATATGTGCATACATTCGACACTGTTCTCAATTTTTTTTTTCTTTTTTTACGCTTGTTACTGTTGGGAAAATTAGGGTGCCCGAATCTATTCGGGATGAAAATTAAATACGAATTTAAATTTAATTATTACTAGCATGAATTAATCCTAAATTAATTCAAATAATAATTACACCAACAACAATTAATCATGCATATGAATATATTCACGTAAAATTCTACGGCGGAAAAACTAAGAATTTACGCGATTACGTACCTCTTGAAGCGATGACCGTTGAGAAGAACGGGACAAGCTACTATCAACCAAAAGACCTTCTCAAGTATTCCCCTTAGCCTTGCTCGTTCACCAGTGGGAAATGCTTAACGAACAATTTAATAAAACAAGGAATAAAAAAAAATTATTGTTGCTGATTTTTTCCAACACGTGGAATTGTAAAATGAGGATGAAAGTATCACCCCTATTTATAATGGGGAATTTCGAAATTTGGGCTTGAAATAAGATGGGGAAAATCATTTTCTTGATCTCCAAGAAATCTTGAATATATCTCATATATTTTTTTCTCCATAATTAAATATTCCACAAAAATCTCACCTCCTTATGTTATGGTAATTTTTGAAAATTAGAGATAAGAATCAAGATTTGGATCTTCTTGAATTTATGAGATAATCTTGTATTTCAAGAATACATATCTTCCATAATATCTATTCAAGAAAATTAACAAAATCTTTTCTCTCCTAAAATTATAAAAAATTCGAAAATATCTATACAAGAAACCAAGTAGGAGATTTCTTGAATTAATGAGATAATCTTGTATTCCAAGAATACTTATACGCAACAATATTTTTCTTTTATTTTAATCACCTTATAATTATTGGGCTACTTGAGGGGCCTTTAGGAGAATTAAGATTGGACCTCAAATGAGCTACTAAATTACAATATTGAGCCCCAATATTATTCAGCCCATTAATATTAATTAATACCACTAATAAATTAATATTGCACTATCCATCTTAATTCATATTACGATAATATGGGCTCCCGGTTATTATTTCCCGTGTTTCAGATTATTTAGTCCATTAATTAATTGAGCTTCTGAATAGCTGTAAATTAATTAATATTTATTACCTTGGAGTAAAGCCAGCTCAATATTATTATCCGTACCGAAAAAACTAATTCTTCACTTGCAAGATTTGGTACGATAAAACTTCTGAGCCCACCAAGGGGACAAATCACACGAACCGTACTCGCACACGTTTCTCCGTATTAAACCTTAGCAATCGTCATATGATTAATATTATTGCCCAAAATACAAGGTTCGAAGTCACGATGATTCTCACCCAACATGAATCAAAGCAATAACTATTAACCACACACGGTCCTATTTAAGTGACAGAGATTAAGAAATCAATAACCATTGAGGTCTAATTCTTCACATTTCATAACAAAAGAATGTATCCTCGTTGTAGGTCCTCTTCAACACATACTAAATGTGCTAGTGCAATCTCTTGGTCAGGATAGACCAATTTGAGATGTATACATCGACCTTTCACGGCGGATTGTTCAATTCCACCTAGGTTGTGAATTCGTACGTTTAGTTACAAGAAAACTGTTAATGTGATCTTCCGTGATCTGGTATCACCACATTAACTACAATGTAACACATACTATATATATTGAACGGGTTGCAATAAATATTTAACATTTATTCATATTCAAAAGCAAATGTGATAAAAGAATTATTCTCATAAAACAAAGTGTTCAATACATGAGTTATACAAAGTAAAACTATACTTTCACGTATAACTTTAACAGTTACGTGATCTCCGTAGTTGGCTTTGAAGGGGTTGGGTGGGTGGTGTTCCATATTTCATTATCGATTCTAGTTATGTTCAACTACATGGGTTGTTGGGTCTATTCACTATTGTGACATCAACATGAAGATGCATTGAAACGATGTTCATTCCCCGTCTTCTAAAGGATTTAGTTTACAAATTATGATAGATTTATAAGTTGATAAACTCCTGTATGAGATAGTCTCATAACTCCCATCACATACTTATAGGCTCATGACTTTGTATGAATCATATTTTAAAGCTAGTGAAACTAAAATATTAGAGGGGAGCTTTATTTCAACCACTTAGGCCTGTACTTTCAAGTCCAAGTTCTATATTATTCGCCAATATTTTTATCTAATCCATTAGTCTCTGTCTGTAGGAACAATGACCTCACTAACCAAGTAGTCCCAATCAAGTCTCCTCTATAACCTTGTCATGTGTGTAGTGTGCATATATATGTGTATTTCTGTATATATGTGATGCCTAGAGGCTGGAATGGATTATGAATACAATATATAATATTTTTTCGAAAGAGACATTATATAAAGTTATGTTTATAACACTGATAGACGATATTATTGAAGATCAAATAATATATTAATAAGTATATGCATTTTTTTTACATACCTTCAACACTGATTGATTTGAAAATTATATCGCTTCCTCATTTTGATCTTCAAGTTCTTTTGTTGCCAGTCTTCATCTTCTTGTATGCAGGTGACTCTCTATTAATTTTCTGAAATATCAACTATGCATCAAGTAAAAGATCAATATAGAGTAGTTGCCATGATTATGCGTTTACACAAAAAGTACCTCCTACTTTCCATCTTTCGGATGCTTATGATCGGCGTATGCAAGCCATGGAAAACTGCAAATGTTCTACAGATGAAATGGTTTATTGGATTCTTGAGTGTATAATGTTAAATAGTCATATTATTTCAGTTTCAATCATTGTGTTAGAATTGAATAGTTTTAGACGTTTTTATAACAATATCTTTTAGATAGATAATATTTTTTAGTAATATTTATTTTTTAGTGGGAGGTGAAGATGCTCACGGCGGATCCAGGATTTAACAGTGGGGTGGACTGAATTTTTTATTTTTTTGACACATTTAAGTTATAGGTGTGTGTGTTCACAAAAATTTTGCCCTATGAAACTTCAACCATAATTTTTCAGGAGAAAATGAGTGTAAAACACTTTAGGCACCTATGTGCAAAAGTGGTCTTTCTTTTTGTCTCATCTGTTAATTTTCAGGACCAAGACTATAAATTTACAAATTTTTTTAGGACCAAAATTGCAATTTATACATTCTTTTGGACCAAACTTATAATTCTCTTGGGACCAATAGTGTTAAAAAATTATGGGACCAAGAAGTTCCACAACTAAAAAAAAGGTTTCTCCTTATTGTTCATTATTCTATTCTCCATGTTATTTGTTATAAGTGACACTTTGATTATTCATTTAATTTGAAAAATTAAATAATGTTCTACACTTTTCAATATAAATTAATTGTTTTTTAAAAAATTATCCTTAAAGTTGTTCAAATATTTAAATCAATGTGTTAGTATAATAAAGAATATAAATATTTATTAAGGGCATATCAATAATTCAAATATTTATTTGCAATACGTGTACATTGATCTAAAATGATACTCTCCCCGTCTCAATTTTATTTTCTCATTTGAATTTTTTTGACTTTTAATGTGAGACTCGATTTGTATTATTTAAATGGATACAATTTTTTTTTATGATGACGTATTGTTCAATTTAAATAAATGAAACAAAATGAAAATATTTTTTTAATGTAATTATTAGTGGAATGAAATATAATTTAGAAGTGTTTGAAGGGAGGTGAATATTGAAATGGAAAATCAAAATTAGAAGGATTATATATTTTTAAATATAATGAAGTATATTATATTTTGAAAAAGAAAATTTGAGAGCGGTACTGTACAAAACTTTCACGCCAATCTCAAATTCTCAACCAGAATCGAGGAAGACAGAAGTGTGGTGTGTGGATATGATAATATTTTAATTTCTTTACCCATTCTCCAACACTTAGTAGTGAGCCGTGATTTGCCTAAATTATATTGTTGGTGGGCTCAGCTTTCATAATTTCATTTGGGCTGGGCTCAGATCATAAAATTAACTTAAGACGTGTAATACATACTGGTGATTGTTTTGGGTTGCACTGGGCTCTGCCCTCATATAGATCCGCCCTGTCACAACTATAATCACGATTCACGACAGTTTTCTTTTCTTAACAATAGCTATGTTTAATTGTTGTGGGAAGCTGAAAAGGCTTTAGTTTTTAATAACTTCGTTTTTAGTCATCCAAATTTGGAAAGTAGGAAATTTTGATCAATAAAAATTTCCAAAAATGGAATAAAATTTTGTTACGTATTATATAGTTAAAGATTTCTGTACATATCTTATCTAGTGAACTAAATTAAATTTTCTTACCAACAATTTATTAAGGTAAGCATCCAACTGATTTATAGTACCAACTAATACTATGTAAAAGTATCTACAAATTGCATAATAATAAAGAGGTTGAAAGTCTGGTTTTAGTGGTCAATTTATGTTCTGCTCCTAAGAATAAAACTCGTTTCCTGGCTGAACGTGACAAATAACTAACTAAAATTTAGTGTTGTGTGTATTAACCAACCAAAATTGTTGAATGATTCGTGGCATCTCATCTGAAAATTAGTTGCTGGTAATTATGGTAATTCTTCTTTTCTAAAAATTAGAAAACAATTCCTGAAGGTCGACATTAGGAATAGAGTCCCAAAAAAATGTTTAAAGAATATCTTGCAAAAGTAACATTTCACTTGAATTTTAAGTTCAATATTAAATTAATTTTAATTTTTTTAAAATTTATTCAAATGTATGATATGTAGTTAAGTGTACCCAACAATCACTTGTAAACGACATGTTCAAGTTTTATCCAAGAACTTAACCCTTGTTAAAAAGAAATTAATTTATATTAATTTATGAAATTGTTAAGTGAAATTAGCTTATAGTGTTAAATAAAAACAATCAATACTAATTAATAATAACACCTACTCCCTCCGTCTCACCTTTACTTTTACATATGAAAGTTATACATCTTTTAAGAAAAAATAGAGTATGTGAGTGTGAAGTTGAATAAAACAATGATAACTTTATGTTTTCTTGCTTTTTGTAAGAGAGACTTATTTATTTTAATTTTTTTTTTGATGTGAAAGTAATTGTGAGACGTTTAAATAAGAAAAATGTAAAAGTAATTGTAGAAAGGTGAGAGTAATACTTAATAAATACCTATCAATTGAGTTAAATTTGTCTCTTCCTGAGATATGATTCCTCTGTATTGTGAGTTTGAATCACCGAGTGTAAATAGTGAAACGTTAAATTTAAAAAAAAAAAAGAGGACTTTTAAATAATAGTAATACCACCATTAAATAATATTTAATGTATATATATATAATATTAATTTATTAATTATATTATATACTATGTATATTATTAGAAAAGGTATTATGGGAATGATATTTACAGTAAAATTTGCTTGAAAGGTATTAATAAATTACACTAAAAATATTAGTGAATTGCATTTATGGTATTAGTTCTAAAGTGTATTAGTTGTTTTCACTAAATATATTAGTTTAAGTATTAATTAATTTCACTAAAGGTATTAATTGTTTCAATATAAGGTATTAGTAAATTGTTGTTCAGAGTTATTGTTATTCTATTGTATGTATTGTATTTTGACAAAGTATTATGTGAATGATACTCACGACAACTATTACTGTGAACAACAATTTAATAATACCTTATGTTGAAACAACTAATACTTTTAGTGAAAATAACTAATATCCTTCGCAGTTGATACCTTTAGTGCAATTCATTAATACCTTTAGTATAATTTATTAATGCTCTTCAAATAAATTTCATCGTGAATATCATTTACATAATATCTTCTTTTATATTTTATTCATATATATTCATATATTTATATATAGATAATAAGTCTACTTGTTGGGCTTAAAGGGTTACCAAAAGGTTTAAATCTGGCTTATTTAAATTAATGAAATTTAAAAAAATAATGTATGAGCTTAACTAATATATTAAACGAGTAACGTTGAACTGGTGCGACTTTAGTAGGTCGAGTTGTAGACTTATATCAGTTAATTTTACTTATTTTCAGCCTACTTTGAAGGTAAGAAGTATTATTATTTAACATATTAAAATAATATACATACTATAGTGTTCTGCACATCGAAAGTGTGGAGTATTATTATTTAAAATATTACATAATATATATACTATAATTTATATTGTTCTTGTGCATGCTTTATCCATTTCCAACATAGAGTATTATTATTTTAAATATTAAATAATATACGTATTAATTTAGACTACTTTTATTGGCAGATTGTCACGGCCATTTGCATACTAAGAGACAAATAATGAATTTAAGAAAAAATTCAAAATACAATGACAAAAGCACGATTCGATTGGCCAATCTAGATTGTGAGGACTTTTTAATCTATTTTATTATCCTAAAGACCACATATCTATTTATGACTTTGTATATTGTTGTATTTTACATATTTATTTGTAACTTATTTATATTTATTTACCATTTTGTGTTCTAATTTTTGTAATTCAAATTTTATTATTAAGATTGAAACTTATTTATAATTTTTTTATTATAATTAAAAATATTAAAAATTAAATATTTTAATATATCACTTTATAAATATAATAAAAATTGAATATAGATAAATATAATTATTAAATAATAAAAAAGTAAAAATTATTTTAGGTTGTGTTGGGATGTTGATAAAGTATGAAAAAAGATAAAATTAGATTGGCAGATAAATTGTATATATGGAGAAGAGAGAAATAAATTATTTATTAAGAGATTAGATTGTGAAGGATTGTTGATAAGTATAGTCTTATAGTGTTATGCGCATCGAATGTATGGATTATTATTATCTAAAATATTAAATTATATATATACTATAATTTATATTGTTCTTATGCACGCTTTATCCATTCCCAAAACAGAGTATTATTATTTAAAATATTAAATAATATACATACTAATTTATACTACTATTATTGGCAGATTGTCACGGCCGTTTGCATACTAAGAGACAAAAAATTAATTAAGAAAAAAATTCAAAATACAATGACAGACGCACGATCCGATTGGCTGGCCAATCTAGATTGTGAGGACTTTTTAATCTATTTTATTATCCTAAAGACCACATATTTATTTATGACTTTGTATATTGTTGTATTTTGCGTATTTATTCGTAACTTATTTATATTTATTTACCTTTTTGTGTTCTAATTTTTGTAATTCAAATTTTATCATTAAGATTGTAAATTATTTATAATTTTTTTATTATAATTTTAAAAAAATTAAATTTTGAATATTTTAATATATCACTTTATAAATATAATAAAAATTGATTATAAATAAATATAATTATTAAATAATAATAAGTAAAAAATATTTTAGGTTATGTTGGATTGTTGATTAAGTATGAAAAAAAATAAAATTAGATTGAGGGGTAAATTGTATATATGGAGAAGAGAAAAATAAATTATTTATTAAGAGATTAGATTGTGAAAGATTGTTGATAAGTACATAGTCTTATAGTTTTCTGCTCATCGAAGATATGGACTATTATTATCTAAAATATTAAATAATATACATACTATAATTTATATTGTTCTTCTGCACGCTTTATCCATTTCCAAAACAGAGTATTATTATTTAACATATTAAATAATATACATACTAATTTAGACTACTTTTATTGGCAGATTGTCACGGCCGTTTGCATACTAAGAAACAAAAAATAAATTTAAGAAAAAAATTCAAAATACAATGACAGGCACTGATTAGGCGTGAAATTGTCATGATTCGTCACTCGAAATGCCCTAGTTTTGGTTGATTTTGTTGAGTATTTAGAGTCATTTGAGTATCATTTTCATAAACTAATGAATTTGTCTCTTAGATGCTCATAGGTGAATAGAGGGCAAAAAGAGGAGTTCGTAGGACTTTGAATCGACTCAAACGGACTCCCGGATGAGAAGATATCGAAGAAATACGAAAAGTACTAGTTCGAGGGCGCAAAAGTATCATTGGAGTGCACAAGCTAGAGGAGCTCGAGCACTAGTGCTCGAGCAGTCGTGCAAGGCGCACGAGGAGATGCAACTCGTGCACTAGTGCACGAGTACTCGTGCATAGCGCACGAGCAAGAGAGGAGTCGTGCACAAGTGCACGAGCGCGAGTGCTCGTGCAGTTTTTTGGCCCTGGAAGAATGAGGCGCTCGAGTTGAAGTTGCTCGTGTACTAGTGCACGAGCAAACGTGATTTTTGGCCCATACGTTCCCGATTCGGCCCGATGCATATATATATTCGTTCCGAGCATGTTTTGGAGGATAACCACTTACCACCACGAGATTTAAGAGTGTTTTAGAGAGTTAATATTCGGAGAGAAGGAACGAGCGATTTTACTTTACGTTTTTTAGGTTTTCTTACGAATTCAAGTCACGATTTTACTTTTTAGTTTCGTTTCTTCATATTCTTTGTTCTTGAACGAGTTGAGACTTAGTTTTGTTGATTTAATTTAAGTTTACTCCTTAATTTCTTAAAACCCTAGTTTATGCTTGATCGTTTCTTCGTTAAGTTTGTCATGTTCATGTTTGTCACTTATTCAATTGTTCATGTTTACGTAAAACCGATGTCTAGCTAAAACCCTTGCATGCTTGGGATAGGATGAACTCGTAGAAGTAGGTTGTGGGTATGTAATTAAGGTAACGTGTGACGTTAGGTTTTAATTCTCTTGATTAATGAATTTTTTAAAATCAATCTAGACTTTGCCTTTGAATTTCGTTCGAAAAGTGTTAGAGAGAGGACAGCCGTATCACTCTTTAACAACGAGTAGATTTAACGAGAGGGTTTAGAAAGGGTTAATTCATCTACCAATTTAGCGAAGGAGGACGACCGCATCACCTTAGTTAAATTAGGGTCTCATTAATTAAACACAATCTATTAACTTGTTAGTAGATTAGTGAAGTCGAGTGTTAGGATAAAGTATTAGGGTTTAAAATCTTGAGCTTTCATCTTGCATTCTTTTACTTAGGTTAATTCTTGCGCGTCACAATTATTTTGATTATGTACCTGCTCCGTTAGTATACGTAGGGATTCCTATCCTGAGCATCACCATCTCATATTTGAAAACACTCCTTAGTTAAATTGTTTAATTCGCTCTTTAGTTTAATTAGTTAATTTTAGTTCATAATTAATTATTCAGAAAATCCAAAAACAATACACTCATATTAGCTACGATGCGTAGATCTTCAGGGATCTGTTCGTATACATTCCATCCATTGGGTTCGATATACTTGGTCATTATACTTACTCATACTACAGTGAACCCGTACTCTTGCGGGGAAGCTACTAGTAGAAGTTAGTATATTCGGTTCAAGTCAATGGCGCCATTGCCAAATGGTTTTTCCCATATAAACACCTTTCTTTCACAATTTTTACACACACTACACACAATTGGGGCGAAAAGGCTGCGAATCGAGAAACCTCCTCCATTTTCACTTTCAATCTTTCATTTTCCTCAAATTTCATTCGGGTTCTTCAACCAAAGGTAAGCATTCTTCCATTATTTTCATTCAATTCGTAGTTTGCTTCGAATTGGGCATGATTTGAGTATGCTAGAACTAGGGTTCATGATGTAATTCGAATCTTGGGGATTTTGTGCCAAACTTGTTGATTCTTGATTCCTTTTGAATGAATATTGATAATTTGCTATGGGTTTGCTTGTTAAACTCTCAATTTTGGAATTGTTTGAGTAGAATAGGTAAAATTTTAGAGTGAGGAAGTAGGAATTTGAGAAAAGGAAGTGGGTTTGGCATGTTGAGATGAAATATGTGTGAATTGAGAAGGTATTGAGCATGAATGAGTACGAATTGAGTCTTGAGCATGTAAATTGCATAATTTGTGTAATGTACTTCATGATAGACTTGGTTATAGGCATTTTTGAGGTTGAAAGGAGGAATTATTTGCCGAGTGCTTGAGAACTTTGAATGAAAAACATGGCTTAAGTGTTGGTTGCTTGAGAACTTGGATAGGGAAGCTTAAGTGTGTGAATTGATTTGGATTACTTGTTTTGATGCTTGAAAGGGTGTATGAATTGAGATTATCTTTGTTATTCATGAATGTGGTTGGTGATTTGTGTGATGCTTAGGAAATGGCCCCTCCTAAGAAGTTTGAGGATAGGTTCGTTGAGGGGGATGAGTTGGAAGCTCTGACAGCGGACTTGACGAGGAGGGGAGTGATGCCCTCTCATTGGGAAAACCTGACATACGGGGATAGATGGTTCGCTTATGCCTACCGATGGAACTTGGTTGCGGGCAAGGTGGAAAAGACAAGGCGGCCATGTGTTGAGTTTATGAGGCACCTAGGAATTGAGGACGAGATAAGGAGAATTTTCGAGAAGAATAACATGTTGCAGTTCTACGAGATCTTGGTCTCTATGACAACGCACCAAGATCTGGTGGAACAGTTTTTAGCCTCGGTGAAGTTGCAAGGGGATGGCAGCTTCAAGTTGATGATACGGAATGAATGGTACGCCTATGAGATAGGCATGGTGAACACGGCCCTGCACTTGCCCCAACCAAACGAACGGAACACCCGATCAGGAAGATACAAGGCAGATGCATTTTGGCAAGAGATCACTGGTGGTTTGGCAGGAAAATACTCTGCGAGGATGTCTCGAGCCTCGGCAATCAGAAACCCGATGATCCGATATCTTGAGCGAATCTTGGGGAACACCATCTATGCGAGGTCTGAGACGGGTACAGTGACGTCTAAGGAGCTGTATGGAATGTGGTGCCTACTTCATCGAAGACACCACGACTTTGGAAAGGACTTTCTTGAGATGCAAGTAGAGGCCCCGTACAAGTGTGGGATGAGAACTTCTAGGATCCGAGGAGGAGGCCTCATCTGTGCATTCTTGGGGAGTTTGGATATCAGGCCCGTGGGAGCTCCTTGTGTTGGAAGGGACATCGATTTCGAGTACATGTACAACACTTGGATGTGCGAGCATTGGAGCGGGAGGTACTGTATGAGGATTAGTGATGAAGAGTTATTCCCGATGCCGAATGAGAAGTTGGTGACCCTGAGAAACATGAAGAAGGAGAACATACAAATGAATGTTGCGAACCACAAACGGGAAATAGAAAAACTCAAGGCGAGATTTGTGAGTTGTGGACTATGGGATCAGAGGCCGAAGAAGAGGCAGAGAGGTACAACCGGGACGAGTGCAGCTGGTATGAGCGGGGCCGGATCTAGTGGAGTACGGGATTTGGATGAAGAAGAGGAGGAAGAATATGAAGAAGGCGGGGACATGCCCGAAGAAGAAGAGGCAGATGTGGGTGATGGAGGTCAAGGACCTCAAGAGATGGAGATGGAGGCACCGTACGTGACCACCCCCGAGCCGTGGTACCCAACTCAGATTGAGTGGGACGGTATGAGGACCGACATTCGGGATCTGCGAACCGAAGTTACGGATATTCTTACTACGCAGAACCAGTGGTACACGGAGGCTATGGGTGTACGAGGGGAGTTTCAGGAGGTTCGATCGGAAGTTTCTGATCTGAGGAGATGGATGGAGGCGCTCTTTGTCTCCCATTTAGGATCGGACCACCCTAGCTATCGCCCACCACCGCCTCCTGATGCTTGATGATCATGGGATTTTCCCCCAGTTTCTGCTCCTTTTTCTTATCTTTATCTTTCCTTTCCTTTTCTTATTTTACTTTTGAGTATGAGCTTCATTGTTTGAGTGGTTTGAACTGATTATGGGGATTGTGATGAATTGTTATTCAGAATTTCGAGTTGTGATTGTTAATTGAACTCAGTGAGCTATATGATGTATTTCATGCTTATTGACCCCTTCTACTTGTGAGTTATTATTCTCAAGCATGTTTTGGTGAGTAGAGTAGATTTGTGGTTTTGATTTAGGGACTCTTTTGTGTGAGTGTTTGAGTTAGAGTGAATTTGAGAGAACTTGTATGCTTGTGGATTTTTCTTTTGAGTACTTGTGTGATGAGAGTGAGAATTCACTAGGACTAGCATGAATGTGAAAGCCGTGAGATTTGAGCCTTATGAGATTTTGACACATGAATTAATCTCTTCGTTTGTGAGAGGATCGTCACCTTAGAGGATGCTAGAACTTGTGTGTGCTCTTGCTTCTTGATTGTGTCTAGTTTGATATGCCGAATAGGATCTTAGGCCATCTTTGATTTTATTGAGTCACTTAGCCAAAATTTTCCTTACTAATGACATTGAATCCCTTGTTAGCCCCTTTGAGCCTAAAACCTATTTTATTTGCTAGCACATATGAACACTATTCCAATTCCTAAGCCTTTTTGTCCAAATTTGAGTGGAGAATAGAAAAGTGTGAATGTGACAGGATCGAATTGAGTTGAAAAAGGAAAAGGTTGTTTGTTGGGTGAATATGAGAAGAAGGTGTGATGAAGTTATGGGATGTGGGAAAAAGATAAAAAAAAATTGAGAATGAGCAAAAGAAAAAACGAGCTCATGTGTTTGTGCGAAAAAGAAAAAAAGTGAAGTGATTGAAAAGAAAAAAAAAGTGAAAGAGTGAGAAAGAAAAAAAAATTGAAGTGTTCAGAGAATTGGAATTGAAAGTTGTTGATTGAATATGTTTGAAGTAGTCTGTTCCTTATCTCGAAGTACCGAAGTTTGATTTTCTATTCTCCACTCACTTTAGTCACTTTACCATATTGTTATCCCACCTGTCCAAAGCGCCTACATTACAACCGTGAGAAAGTCCTTTTTGATTCAGCATTGATTTCTAGAGTATGGTCGAAGTTAAGAGCACTTACAAGCCTATGGCTGCCAATTTGAGTGATTGATTGTTTGAGTGAGTCCCTTGATCATTGATATACACTTGCGAGGGAGCGAAACACATCGTTGAGTGCACATCCATGCTTGATCTTGGTGTTTCTTGTTATTGTTGCATGAGTATGATGAGGGAAGGTGAGTGAGTATACTTGTGATTGATCTTTGAAGCTCGAGTTCATTTGCTTGCATAATTTGGTTCGTTGACTCATTCCTAACAATTTCACTTGACTTATTATTTCGTTGCTTGAGGACAAGCAACATGGAAAGTTTGGGGGGGTTGATTAGGCGTGAAATTGTCATGATTCGTCACTCGAAATGCCCTAGTTTTGGTTGATTTTGTTGAGTATTTAGAGTCATTTGAGTATCATTTTCATAAACTAATGAATTTGTCTCTTAGATGCTCATAGGTGAATAGAGGGCGAAAAGAGGAGTTCGTAGGACTTTGAATCGACTCAAACGGACTCCCGGATGAGAAGATATCGAAGAAATACGAAAAGTACTAGTTCGAGGGCGCAAAAGTATCATTGTAGTGCACAAGCTAGAGGAGCTCGAGCACTAGTGCTCGAGCAGTCGTGCAAGGCGCACGAGGAGATGCAACTCGTGCACTAGTGCACGAGTACTCGTGCATAGCGCACGAGCAAGAGAGGAGTCGTGCACAAGTGCACGAGCGCGAGTGCTCGTGCAGTTTTTTGGCCCTGGAAGAATGAGGTGCTCGAGTTGAAGTTGCTCGTGCACTAGTGCACGCGCAAACGTGATTTTTGGCCCATACGTTCCCGATTCGGCCCGATGCATATATATATTCGTTCCGAGCATGTTTTGGAGGATAACCACTTACCACCACGAGATTTAAGAGTGTTTTAGAGAGTTAATATTCGGAGAGAAGGAACGAGCGATTTTACTTTACGTTTTTTAGGTTTTCTTACGAATTCAAGTCACGATTTTACTTTTTAGTTTCGTTTCTTCATATTCTTTGTTCTTGAACGAGTTGAGACTTAGTTTTGTTGATTTAATTTAAGTTTATTCCTTAATTTCTTAAAACCCTAGTTTATGCTTGATCGTTTCTTCGTTAAGTTTGTCATGTTCATGTTTGTCACTTATTCAATTGTTCGTGTTTACATAAAACCGATGTCTAGCTAAAACCCTTGCATGCTTGGGATAGGATGAACTCGTAGAAGTAGGTTGTGGGTATGTAATTAAGGTAACGTGTGACGTTAGGTTTTAATTCTCTTGATTAATGAATTTTTTAAAATCAATCTAGACTTTGCCTTTGAATTTCGTTCGAAAAGTGTTAGAGAGAGGACGACCGTATCACTCTTTAACAACGAGTAGATTTAACGAGAGGGTTTAGAAAGGGTTAATTCATCTACCAATTTAGCGAAGGAGGACGACCGCATCACCTTAGTTAAATTAGGGTCTCATTAATTAAGCACAATCTATTAACTTGTTAGTAGATTAGTGAAGTCGAGTGTTAGGATAAAGTATTAGGGTTTAAAATCTTGAGCTTTCATCTTGCATTCTTTTACTTAGGTTAATTCTTGCGCGTCACGGTTATTTTGATTATGTACCTGCTCCGTTAGTATACGTAGGGATTCCTATCCTGAGCATCACCATCTCATATTTGAAAACACTCCTTAGTTAAATTGTTTAATTCGCTCTTTAGTTTAATTAGTTAATTTTAGTTCATAATTAATTATTCAGAAAATCCAAAAACAATACACTCATATTAGCTACGACGCGTAGATCTTCAGGGATCTGTTCGCATACATTCCATCCCTTGGGTTCGATATACTTGGTCATTATACTTACTCATACTACAGTGAACCCGTACTCTTGCGGGGAAGCTACTAGTAGAAGTTAGTATATTCGGTTCAAGTCAGGCACACGATCCAATTGGTTGGCGAATCTAGATTGCGAGGACTTTTTAATCTATTTTATTATCCTAATGACCACATATCTATTTATGACTTTGTATATTGTTGTATTTACATATTTATTCGTAACTTATTTATATTTATTTGCCGTTTTGTGTTCTAATTTTTGTAATTTAAATTTTATTATTAAGATTGTAACTTATTATAATTAAAAAATTTAATTATTAAATATTTTAATATATCACTTTGTAAATATAATAAAAATTGATTATAGATAAATATAGTTATTAAATAATAAAAAAGTAAAATTTATTTTAGAGTGTCTTGGGTTGTTGATAAAGTATGAAAAAGATAAAATTAGATAGAGAGGTAAATTGTGTATATGGAGAAGAGAGAAATGAATTATTTATTAAGAAATTGGATTGTGAAGGATTGTTGAAAAATATAGTCTTATAGTGCTCTGCGCATCGAAGGTATGAAGTATTATTATTAAAATATTAATTAATATACATACTGTAATTTATATTGTTCTTCTGCACGCTTTATCCATTCCCAAAAATAGAGTATTATTATTTAAAATATTAAATAATATACATACTACTTTAGACTACTTTTATTGCAGATTGTCACGTCTGTTTGCATACTAAGAGACAAAAAATGAATATAAGAAAAAAAAATCAAAATGCAATGGCAGACGACCGATCCGATTGGCTGGCCAATCTAGATTGTGATGACTTTTTAATCTATTTTATTATCCTAAAGACCACATATCTATTTATGGCTTTGTATATTGTTGTATTTTACATATTTATTCGTAACTTATTTATATTTATTTACCATTTTGTGTTCTAATTTTTGTAATTCAAATTTTATTATTAAGATTATAGTTTATTTATAATTAAAAAATTAAATATTAAAATTTCTAATATATCACTTTATAAATATAATAAAAATTTAGTATAGATAAATATAATCATTATATAATAAAAAAGTAAAAATTAATTTATGTTGTGTTGGGTTGTTGATAAAGTATGAAAATATATAAAATTAGATTGATAGGTAAATTGTATATAGGGAGAAGAGAAAAATAAATTATTTATTAAAAGATTGGTTTGTGAAGGATTGTTGATAAGTATAGTCTTATATTATTTTGCGCATCGAAGGTATGGAGAATTATTATCTAAAATAGTAAATAATATACATACTATAATTACAATAAAAAATGCTTGTAACTAATATTATAACCCTCAGAAGTAATACCAATAGTTGGACTCTTTAAACTGAATTCACCCTCTTGGTTCACATTAAGATCTACTATGTACATACGCGATCGGTCTTCAGATCCCTTCGGTTTACACCAGCAAATCAAATAGATTTTTTATTGTTCTTCCAAGTCGTCCATTCCTCTCTTTCTCTTTCGCCTTTTTGAATTGTGATCGACTCTAGGGTTAGGTTTTATAAATTATATATGGTAGTATGTATATTATTTAATATTTTAAATAATAATAATACTCCATACCTTATAATTTGATCGTCTTCTAATTTTTGAAAATTTTGTAATTTAATGATTATGGTTGCGCAAAAGAGTGACAAAGGATGTGAGTTAATATTTAATTTACAAGTTGGATTATAATTAATTTTTTATTTAAAGGACGTAATTATATTTTTACACTTTATGTCACGAGGACCAAACAATTATATTAAATTAGTATACATCTCACTATATCATTATATTTCACTATTTTGATACTAAATTAATATATAATACTAATCTTATACACGCTACCAAATAGAGTCTAAAGGTATTAGTTGTTTCAATATAAGATATTAGTAAATTGTTATTCACGGTAATAGTTGTCGTGAATACCATTCACATAATACCCTGTCAAGATACAATACATATAATAACATCTATAATACTACTAAGAGCAAGTATACACATGCTTATGTGTCAAGCTCTTATCAATTATAATTCTTCTTTTAACCTTTCATATCTCCAAATTTATAGAATCTAATGTTCTTATTCCTTCTCATATATATGGTATAGTTTACCAAGTTTACCATTTAATTCATTCATATTAGTTGAATTAATTTCTCGATTATGATGATAATTGGATGGCTAGCTACATGTTAGGAACTATTTTCTTTCTCCCTATTTATACTCTCCACTCCATTGCTTATCTTCACCAAACAATAGCATATCTCCGATATTGGTTCAAGTTTTTCATGTTGTTTTTATTGTTTTCCATTATATTCTTCAGAGATTTGAAGACATTCGTCAAATATTTGAAGATATTCATCGGAGATTTGAAGATTGTTGAAGATATTCATCAAAGAATTTTTTATTATGATTTTAGACTTTTTGGATTTCTTCATCATTCTTATGTAATAAAAAAAGTGTAGATGCTATTTAGAACGAATCTCTATTTTTCATTGAATTTCTATTTTAACGCTTTTATGTTTGTAGATTTAAACATTTATTTATAGTTTATATTTAGTTGTTAAGTAATTCAAAAAATCTTGTGTGTTTTCTTGTGTATTCGTAAGTTGGAGTAATTCAATGAAAAAATATATTAGCACCCTACATCACAATTATATTATTGCACGAATGTAGATAATTATAAATGTGATTAATTTATTAGTGTCTGTCAAATAATGCAAAGAGTGAAATTTCTGTTGATTGGAATTGTATATTATCAAACCTAATCTTCCAATTTTGGTACATATATATTCATTTTAATTGCTAAATAATTTTTTTTCTAATGAACTGGTTACAAGATTTAGATTGTACTAAAAGATGTAACTCTTTAAACATAAATATTGCATATATATAGTTATGACCATTTATTTAGCATTGCCAATTTGAATATCAAAATACAGATTTATGTAATTTAATATTATATACTTTCTAAAGTTAATATTTAATCAATTGGTAGTTTGACATGATTTAGACAATAAGTAATCACATAACTAATAATTAATTTTGAACTTCAATTAAGCAATTTTAAATGTCAACCAGCTTATCAATTAACAGTTAACACATTAATGCTAGTTAATTTTTATCACACAACAAACTATTAGTGTATGCTATACATGTCAATTAAACATCTTAAATATCAATTCTAAAAATAAATATTATTCAAATTTAATAGTAGTACTCCCTCTGATTCATAAAGATTGATGTTTTAACATTTGTTGAAATTAAGAATTAGTGTATGTTGATAAATATACCATCACAATTCCTTAATTACAGCTCCTAATAAATTTATTAAAAGTAAATTTCAATATGAGTGAGTTTTTTGGGGGAATTGATTAGAGTATAATGGAGAAGTAAAGTGAAAAATAAGTAAAACATCAAATATTTTGAAATAAAAAATTTACCCTAAAATATCAATCATTTTGAATCGAAGAGAGTATATAATAATATATATTAAAAGTAATAACACTTAGTTTTCTTCAAATTTGTTATACACGTCAATAAAATATGTATATTATATTAATAAAATACAACTACTTAATTACAATTATAAAGAGCGTAAAATACCGAATTAATATGTATACATATGAATAATTATTTATGATTATAAATATTTCATTGATTGTATGTAAACTTAATTTTTTTTTATATTTGAGTTATCAGTACAAATCATGAATTAATGTGATTGATATATTTATCTCCAACATTAACTAAACTGACTTTAATTATTAGATGCCAAAAAATAATTTTTCCAATATATTAACAAGTAGTATTTGTTACTAATTAGGCGCAGTTAGTTAGTCATTATTAAATAATTTTATAATCATTGAAATATATATTTTTAAATTTTTGTGGAATATTTTTCTTAAAATATTGTCACCGTATATATTCAAATCTTATTTTTTTTAAATACTATAATTAGATATCATTATGTAATATTTATATTTTAAAAGAAAATTAAATGATTATATTTTTGTGTCAATTATATTTTCAACTTTACAGATTAGGGATCATGACATAAAATTATGGAATATTGGCAAAATATGGGCATAATTGATTTCTTATACTATGTAAAGTATTTTGAATGTACTTAATTATTTGAAAATAATGAAAATATTTAAATTTGTGCATTCAAATATTCATATAAATCTCTTTTTTTTTAAAAAAAAAATAACCGCATGCATTGAGGTATTATTGGTGCATTCTTATTATGCACTCTAATCACAAGCCATAACACAAGCTTTGTATGTATATGAATTAGAGTAATATGGATACGAGATTATGATATATCTATTTTAATAAAACAAAGGATAAAAAAGATAGATAAAATGAAAGATATGAAGGAATTACATGTAACTTTTTTTTAATGTTACTAATGTTAATAAAATTTATGATTTTTTTTTATATTAACTATTACCCACTCCGTCTCAATCTCGACTGCCTCTTTGCTTTGGATACAAGTGTAATGTGGTAACTGTTTATTAGTATTTGTAGAGATAAAATTATTTTTAATGACATTGTGGTAAATTAAAGAGAATAAAGTTATTTTTATTGTTATTTGGTAAATAAAAATTGATTATTTATAGAAAGGGCAATCGAGAATAAGACGGGTCTTTAAGGAAAGGGACAATCGAGATTGAGACGAAAGTAGTATATCAAATTAGGTACATTTGATTTAGAATTAACTAAGAGACTATCACACTACACAAGTGTAAGTGTTTCTTTTACATTATTACAAGTCCAATTTTTTTTTTTTTTTTTTTAATTCAATTAAAAAGTAGAACATGAAATTTTTTTTCTTTTATTTTATATAATTTTACATATGAAATGAACTCTTCTTAGCATGTAAGAATGGTTAGAAAATCAATCATCTTAGAAAGCATAGTGTATATTCAACAATTTGTAAGTGTGTATTATTTTATTTGTGATATTAAATATTACTTTTAGATTTACCCACATATATTGTATTTTTATTTCTAATCTATTGTATATAGATCCAATTGGTGAAAATAGAGCAAAAAATACAAGATTCTTGGGAAGACAATATTCTTACAAATAAATGTGTTGCTACATAAGAAGGATAACAAGTCAACTTACAACTTTAATAATTTGTATCCATTGAAAATAATTTGATATTCAAATTTTTTATTTTCATTAAGTTTCTTGATAAGATATTATTCTTTCATATGAACACATATGTTATTAAATATATTTTGAATTAGTATTAGTCAGATTATTATATTTGCATCACTGTTTTTTTTGTTTTCATGTTGATGATCTATATTTTTGAACAATTTACAATTTCTTTTTGACTCTCAAGCATATCAATATTTTATTATTCTTTTTTATGCTTCAAAGTATTACAACTAAAATTTGTTCATATTATTTTTTTATTAAAAAACTTAAATATGAATATATTTAAACAAAATTGATCATACGACTTTAAAAAAATATATTTATATAAATGTATTTTAGAAATCATTTTTTAAAAAATTATACAAAGGTTCATGATTTCATATAAACTGTAAAGATTCTTGACTTCTTGAGTATTCGATTTTAATTTTAGTTTATACACATTAAATTTATAATATATGTAAACCACATCAACTTAAAATCTTCAAACTTAAAAGATTTTTTTAACCATCCCGCATTTTACGCGGGAACACACACTAGTGACAAAGTATTATGTGAATGATACAGTAACAATAGCCCTGAACAACAATTTACTAATATGAATTAATTAATACTTCAACTAATATATTTAGTGAAAACAGTTAATATCATTTGAAACTAATATCTTAAGTGCAATTCGCTGATATCTTTAGTATAATTTATGAATACACTTCAAGCAAATTTTACTGTAAATATAATTCTCATAATACCTTTTCAGATATAATATAATTATAAATTATTATTATATATATATATATATATTTACATTAAATATTATTTAATAGTGTTATTACTAATATTTAAAAGTCCCTTTTTTTTAGTTCAACAATTACTTTCATACCCCCTAAAAGGAAATAATTCTCTTTCACAAAAGATAGATTAGCATACTCCATTTTTTCTTAAAAAATGTGTAATTTTCATATGTGAAAATAAAAGTCGGACGGAGGGAGTAGTTGTTATTATTAAATATTGATTGTTTTTATTTAACACTATAAATTAATTTTATTGAAAATTATTAACTATTTTCATAAATCATTACTCCCTCCATCCCATAATTGTTTGCACACTTTCATTATTCGTTCGTCCCAAAATTGTTTGCACACCCATAAAAGGAAACATTTTTATAAACTTCACCCTCACAATATCACATATTTATAAAAATTGTCATTACCTTTTACCTTTTGGGCCTACAATACACTCAATTCAACCAATTTCTACACTTTATACCCCACAAAACACTACTCATTACACTTTTGTCTTAAAAGTTGTGCCCAAACTATGGTGCAAACACTTGTGGGATGGAGGGAGTATTAATTATTTTGATTTAATAAGGATTAAGTTATTGGACAATTCTTGTGTTAACTCGAACATGTTGTTTACGAGTGATTTTTGTGTGTACTCAAGTGCATAATATACACTTAAATGAGATTTGAAAAATTAAAATTAATTTGAAATTAAACTTAAAATTCAAGTATATATTGTTCACTTAAGCGCATACAAAAATTTGTGGTCGTTTACATACTTTAGCAAGACATTTCTTTTTGGGACTCTATTCCTAATGTCGACCTTCAGGAGTTGTGTTTTAATTTTTAGAAAAGAAGAACTACCATAATTAAAAATACGTACATCTTTAAAATTGAATAGGTTACATGCACTACAAAAAAAAAGGAAAGTGACGGATTTTTCTGTCAATATATTTTAAAAATCCATCATTAATAATGTTACAGACGGACTTCCGTCACTAATTTTTTGTCTCTATTTTCATCGTCGCTAATTTTTAGTGACAGATGAAATCCGTTAGTAAATTTAGTGATGGAAAATTTGTCACTATTTTATATTTTTCGTCTTTAATCTTTATTTTTTTAAAAATGTCAATTTTGACATAACTTTTATTTAATGACGGAAATATCCGTCAATAAATAATTTTAGATTTTTCTTTATTTTCATTTTAAGAAACATACTGACCGATGTTTCCGTCAATAAAATATTTTTGAATTATTTAAATATATTTTTTAATATTATTTTCTATACATATAGTGACAAATATATCCGTCAATAAATTATTTCCATTTTTTTTAAATTTTTATATTTTATTACAATAATAAATGAATAATGATGGGTATTTCATTAGCAATAAATTTTCATTTATTTACCTGATAAAACGCATTTTTATATTGAACAAAATGAAATCAATATTTTGGCAGCTTGATCAAAAGTGTAGTATATATACATAAAAGTTACATATACACAAGTCTTGGTTTATTTCATAATTGATGAGAACTACAATCATATATACAAGTTTTTGTATCATTATTCTCAGTTCATCAACAAAAAGCCATGCATTGTGCCCTCATATCAATTCAATTTTTTGGCTTCAAATATATGAATTTTCTGCACCACGCAGCCATCCTGTCAACCAACACAATCACATTTATAGCATTCTCCAATTTTGGCTTCAAATATATGATTTTTGCAATAAAAAATAGGCAGAGAGTCAAGTATTCAAGGCCAATGCTCCTAGTGACCTTGACAGAGAACCATGTGTATATATTTTAGTGCCTAAATTGGAAAAGATGATAAAGGATACTTACAAAAGTCAACAGAGTCCATCCATAAAAGAATCCATGTTCCCTGATAGCCATACCATCTGGAGACTTGGAAGCACTAACAAGTAAGCAAAGGCTCCCAATTATGGACATCTCCACAGTCATCAAGTAAGATGCATGTTTCTTAACCTGCATAAAAATTGACCCAAATGAGCAACATAAATTTGATTATCTGATAAAACTTCCAAATATCAACATGAAGGTGGTCTGATTACTTGAGAAGCCCACTGACATAACGCAGAGGCCAGGCCAGAAAGTACAGAAGCCACCAGTATAGGAACAATTTCATAGAACAAAATTGCATCAGGAATGTGAGAACTAGATGCTTTATTGGAGCCTTCACCAATGCTAAAAAGAACATCAGCAATTATCAACAAGAACAATGCCCCAATATGTTGAATAGTCCGCTTCTACCTATTAGTAGTATCAAAAGCAACATGACTAGAGATCTTAGGATTATTGTAATCATAAGATACAACATAAATCAAATTGATTTATAAGTGTTGATGCAATGCCACCAGCAGAGATATTCTATAACCATATCTAAGTATAAAAAATAAGTAAATAACTCCACATTGGAGAGCGGAAAGTAGTATTTGGATGTAAGCAAATCACAACTGTGTAAACTAGAAAAATATGAAATATATGGAATCAGTGATATGTGATGCAACAAAAGTTACTAAACCGCTGACTTCTTAGAAATGTAGCTCATCCAAATGAAAATGTACCTTAATATGATGAAAGTGAACAATGTTGTGAAAAAAAGTTTTGTCCGGTTCAGCATCGAGAATGTAAGTGAATCTAGATTCTTATATGAGATCTGCAACAAGCTATTTTCCAGTGCATATATGGCTGCTGGCAGTCCTGATGCAGTCAAGGAGCCAACCAACGTCCACTCTTTGAATACCTTTTTGTATCAAATTCACCACCTTATATCTCCAATTTTGGCTTCAAATATATGAATCTTCTGCACCACGCAACCATCCTGTTAACCAACAAAATCACATTTATAGCATTTTCAAATTCAAATGTCAAAAGTACAAATTTCTTCTTTCTATCCAACATTTTCACTTCCAGAACATGTTCATATAAAGTTAAAACACCATAAATAATAGTATATCTTCACACCAACTGTATTTAAAACACTATCTACTAAATGAATGTATAATTAAATGGATATTGTACCTTGTAAAGCTGTAATACTGAAACTATAGATGCACACGAACTGAAAAACTAAGGTAATATGTCAAGGATTCTTCCAGGTATCTGCTCCACCATGATTTAGAACAAGTTAACTAATGTTCTTCCAATAGTAAAATAAACTTCGATTCAACAGAGAAGCAAAACATTTCAATCAATCTTTATTTACTTCTCCATAGGTTGTTTTCCTTCTTAATTCTTATCTCATATACAACGAAATACTATAATAGGTGCTAGAACATTTAAACCTGTTATAACTATATTTAAATGAATGCTATAACAGGTGTTAGAACTTCTGACCTACTAAGCAATATACAGAGATAAGAAACATGGTATGATGCAAGAAAAACAAGCATAAATACCAGATGAACATAAAGTTGATATCAAAGTAATTGGACTAAAAAAACCATCTGCCTAGCTAGACCTCATTTCTTGGAAGGAGATCATCCCTACCTCATCATGATTTGCTAACATTTTTTATTATAAATAAAGCAAACAATTAATTTTAGGTTGTGCTTGGATCATACGTATATAATTGAAATTTTCAAAATTTAGTTCATAATAAGTTCAGAATTAGTATATGACCATGTAGCAATCACTGCAGATCCAGAAACAGAATAGTACTAAAAATAAACATTAAAATTCAACCTGTAAAACTAGAAAAATTCAACAATAGATTTAATCAACAAAAATCCCCAAAATTAAGAGAACACAAAATTCAGAAAGGTGTACAAGTGTTCATACCGAAATCATATTTCCCTTGACCTGATCAAGCAAAGCGCCATCAAAATCCAATCCATTTCTGATCTGAGCGAAAGTCAACAAATCCCTAGTCAATCCCTTGAGCAATTTCAACTTTTTTTTCGTCACCTTCTTCACGGTCTTATCATTACCCCTCTTCTCACTAATCACACTCATCCTCCCCATAGAAGAACACTCAGACCTAGAATTATAGCACTGCAAATGAATCTGATCACAACACCTAGACGTCAACATCTCACTACCAGATCTAATTTGCCCAATACAAACCGACCCAGACGAAATCTCCGATCCCGTCGAACACGATAAACGAGCTGTAGAAACGTAATAAGACAAACAGAAAAGAAGCTACTGACCTACATCCATGGCGGTGGAGTCCAATTTCTCTCTCTAAAACCAGGCAATCAATCGAATTGAAGAATTACGAACCGATGCTACAAAACAGGACGATTCACTGAATAGGCTGGAGATTTATCAACACTCTTCTCAGCTACCAGCTAAGGGCATGAAATTAGAGTTAATTAATGTCTCTCTCCCACTCAGCCACTTCAAGCAACAAAAGAGAAAGAGAGAAATAAAAAATTGAAGTATACCTAGATTGTAACAGTAAGAAGAGAATACAAAAGCGAGGAAGAAAGTTGCAGAACCTACAATGGAGTGAAAGTGATTTTAAAGGAATTGATTATTTCCTTATATTGTTGTATCAATTAGCCTCTGTTTTTTAGGCGTAGAATAGTCACAGATTAGCCTTTAGTCTGGTTCTTTTCCTTATTTAGAAGATTTATTCATTGTAGAATGTATTATTAATATTCACTCAGTTGTAATGAAAATTTATTCGCCCAAATATTCTCATGGCACCAGAGCGGGATTAAAACGATCCTGGAAAATCTTTCAAAATAATAATAAAAAAAAAACGGCCTCCAACATGACAAAAAATTCTGATGGGACGCCGGGAACATCGACCTTGCCGGCGGTCGATCACAACTCACCATACTATATCCACCCATTAGATTATCCACGACAGATGCACGTGAATGACCCCTTAAATGACAGCAACTATGGTGATTGGTCAGAGGAGATGAAGAACTTTCTCTATGCAAAAAATAAATTTGGGTTCATTGACGGAAGCATCAAGACACCGAAAGACGGCTCGGACTTGATGCTATGGAAACGTACCGACGCTATGATCAAAGGATGGCTGAGAACAGCCATGGAAAAGGACATCAGGAACAGCGTGAAATACGCTGAGACGGCTGAAGAAATCTGGAATGATTTGGAGGAACGTTTTGGAAAGGAAAGCGCTCCTCGTGCATATGAACTGAAGCAGGCGCTGACATTGGTGCGTCAAGAGAAGGCGTCAATCTCGGCGTATTACACTAAACTGCGTGGATTGTGGGACGAGATTCAATCTGTCTCACCAATGCCAAAGTGTACTTGCGGATTATGCAAGTGTGAAATAGGAAAGAAATTAATTGAGAGAAAAGAGAAGGAACAACTCTATGAATTCTTGATGGGATTGGACGATAATTTTCAGACCGTCAAAACCCAAATCCTGACAACGAAACCAACGCCATCTCTAGGGACTGCATACCATATGGTGGCTGAGGATGAGCAGCAGAAAACAATCTCATCAGGAAGAAGGATCGGGTTTGAAGGTGCAGCACTCCAGGCACAACAAAAACTCATGTCTCAAGCCCAATCAGCTAGTAACCAACATGTTCATCAAACCCAGCAGAGGACTAATACAAACACCTTTGCTTGCAAACCACATGGGCGAAGCAATGAGACGCGACGTACAGTGCCCGTTGAAGAAATCCGCTGTGAGCATTGCAACAAATCTGGCCACACGATCGAAGGTTGCTTCAAAATTATTGGATTTCCAGAATGGTGGACGGAAAGGAAACGACGTGATGGAGGCAAAGGTAGTGAGCGAAGGAATAACCCAAGAGCCGCACATGTAAACACGGATTCTAGCCCGATACCCGGGCTAAATATGGAGCAATATTCCAGGTTAATCAAACAATTCTCAGAGACAGAAAGCTCTATTTCCTCCACAGTAAACATGGCCGGTAAGCTTGCTTTAAATAATACTTGGGTGGTCGACACAGGTGCTACCGAACATATTGTCTATGATGCATCTTTGTTACAAGAAAAACGAGAGTGTGGGAGTGAAATGTCGGTCACCATACCGAATGGTGAAATAATTCCTGTTGAAGGAATTGGCAGTGCAATTCTTCCTAATGGGTTGAAAATTGATGGGGTTTTATATATTCCTAAATTCAAATGCAATTTGCTGTCAGTAAGCAAGATGACGAAAGATTTGAACTGCTCACTCACATTTTTTCCGGATTCTTGTATATTACAGGACTTACACTCGAGGACCATGACTGGCGTGGGTAGATGTAGCGATGGTCTATATTCTGTAGAGCCGAAAATTAATAAAGGGATTGCTATGAAGGTTTCGGTGGAAGCAGAAACTTGGCACCGAAGATTGGGTCACGCCTCAAATTCCAAACTTCGTGAGATTGATTTTTTGAATAAATCTATCAGTAATTGTGATTTAGAGCCATGTGACTCATGTGTGAGGGCAAAGTTGACTCGTTTGCCATTTTTTGATAGCTCTATTAAAACAATTGCTTGCTTTGATTTATTGCATTGTGACATTTGGGGACCTTATCGTGTTTCTTCATTTTCGGGAGCACGATATTTTTTATCCATAGTGGATGATTTTAGTAGAGCAGTTTGGATCTACTTGATAAAATATAAGTCTGATGCTAGCAATTGCTTGATCTCTTTTTGCAACATGGTGAATACTCAATTTAAGAGGAAAGTCAGAAAAATAAGAAGTGATAATGGTGGTGAATTCACTTCTACTTTTATGATGAACTTTTATGATGAACAGGGAATTGTTTTAGAAACTACATGTACACACCAAAACAGAATGGTGTGGTCGAACGAAAACATAGACACATTCTTGAAGTTGCTAGAGCCTTGCGTTTTCAAGCGAATTTACCTGTTAGTTTTTGGGGGGAGTGTGCTTTAACTGCAACATATATAATTAACAGGCTACCTTCCAAAGTTATTGGGAACAAAACACCTTATGAAATATTGTTTGGTAAGAAGCCGTCATATGATCATATGCGTGTTTTTGGTTGTTTAGTTTATGCACGAGAAAATAAGACAGGGGGAGATAAATTTGAAGAGAGGGGGAGACCATGCGTCTTTGTTGGATATCCACACGGGCAGAAAGGCTACCGTGTGTATGACTTATTTGATGGAAAAATCTCGACATCTAGAGATGTCAAATTTGTTGAAACAAATTTTCCGTTTCAAGTGGTGGAGTTGGATAAAACTTTACCGGCCAAAAATATTGTGGACCCAATTAGTGAGACTGATCATCAAACAGACCTTAGTCGGGGTGTACAAAGCAGTCCAACAATAATTGGGTATGATGAGGTTACTCAACATGATCGGATCGACTCAAAATCTAATGAGATAGACGAGCAGAACAACGGTGTTGTGATCGAAAATGTAGGAAGAGGACATCGTACGAGGACTCAGCCTAAACATCTCGGCGACTATGTTACAGAGATGCCACCTTCTATAGACCATTCGCAACCCACGTCCACTCAAGGTTCCTCGACGGTACACCCTTTATCTCTTTTTGTTTCATATAAGAAGTTTTCTCCTTCTCACAAAGCTTATTTGTCGGCCATCACCTCGCTTGATGAGCCTAAACATTATCACCATGCAGTGAAGGATCCAAAATGGAGAGAGGCTATGGAGAAAGAAGTTAAGGCTCTTGAACAGAATGGGACATGGACTCTTGAATATCTACCTCCTGGAAAACGTGCTATTGACTCGAAGTGGGTATACAAAATTAAGTATAAGCCCACAGGTGAAGTAGAACGATTCAAAGCACGCTTGGTTGCGAAAGGCTTCACGCAAGTGGAAGGAATTGATTTCCATGAGACATTTGCCCCGGTTGCAAAATTGGTCACTGTCCGAAGTCTACTTGCAGTTGCTGTTAAGAAAAATTGGGCAATCCACCAATTAGATGTGAATAATGCTTTTTTACATGGAGATTTGCATGAAGAAGTGTATATGAAAATCCCACAAGGATTTGCAAAAGAAGGAGATTCTCGAGTGTGCAGATTAAGAAAGTCATTGTATGGGTTGCGACAAGCCTCTCGGAATTGGCATCATAAATTCACAAGAGCACTCTTAGACATTGGTTTTCGACAATCTCGTGCAGATCATTCTCTCTTTATACTTAAAAGAGACAATATCTATGTAGCAGCGCTTGTGTACGTTGATGATGTCATCATTATGGGGAACGATGATTCAAAAATCGACGAGGTAAAAAAATATCTTGATCGGCTCTTTAGTATAAAGGATTTGGGACAATTGAAATATTTCCTTGGGATTGAAGTAGCCCGTACACCAGACGGGTTAGTGCTTAGCCAACGTAAATACACGTTGGATATTTTAGATGAAAGTGGGTTGCAAGGTTGTCGTCCCAGTTCGTTTCCCATGGAGCAGAATATTCGACTTGATAAAGCCCTTGATAGTCCGTCTGTTGATGCTGAGCGTTTTCGAAGGTTGGTGGGAAGATTGTTGTATTTGCAAGTGACCAGACCTGACATCACTTATTCCGTCAATATGTTGAGCCAGTTCCTGTCTGATCCACGACAACCGCATATGGATGCTATTTTGCGCATTCTGCGCTATTTGAAGTCCACGCCTGGCCAAGGAATATTTTTGCCAAGAGATGGTGGACTGACACTTGAAGCCTTTTGTGACGCCGATTGGGGCGGATGCGTCTTTACACGACGGTCACGAACTGGTTTTTTAATTATGTTGGGCGGCGCACCGATATCATGGCGCACTAAGAAACAAACGGTTGTATCAAGATCCTCAGCTGAAGCAGAGTATCGCGCCATGGCCAGCACAGTAAGTGAAGTTTTATGGTTGCGATGGCTATTACGGGACTTAGAGGCACCACCTGTTGGTCCTACACCATTATTTTGTGATAACCAAGCAGCTCGGCATATTGCCAACAACCCAGTCTTCCATGAGCGGACCAAACATGTTGAGATGGATTGCTACTTTGTCCGTGAAAGGGTTGAATCCCAAGAGATCAAACCATTTTATGTTGACACTAAGAATCAGGTTGCTGACATTTTCACCAAACCACTTGGAACAGATCGTTTTCATTTTCTCTTGGGCAAGTTAGGCGTTCGTGATCTTCACGCTCCAACTTGAGGGGGAGTAAAGGAATTGATTATTTCCTTATATTGTTGTATCAATTAGCCTCTGTTTTTTAGGCGTAGAATAGTCACAGATTAGCCTCTAGTCTGGTTCTTTTCCTTATTTAGAAGATTTATTGATTGTAGAATGTATTATTAATATTCACTCAGTTGTAATGAAAATTGATTCGCCCAAATATTTTCATTAAGCAAAAGAAGCTCACTTACACATCATTATCAGCAACAAATTTCCAGATGAGATGCAAAGAATCATTCAACAATTGAAGAAACAGAAGATGAACTAAGGTTCAAGGAAAAATACTAAAAAACAGAGTATTCAGCAATGACTTAGTTCAAAATAGATAATTTTTAAATAGCAGTAAAGAAAGATAGAACATCGAATGTATCATCATCAGATTCTTCATCAAAACTAAAGGTCCATGTCTTTAGAAGTTCTGTACCAGGCAGGATCTTGAAATCCGTCTTGTAATACATCTTGAATAAATCCATCTTCAAATTCTTCTCCCTCATCATCTTCATCTCCTCAGCATACTTCTCCCTCTCCATCTCTCTCTCATTCAATATCTCAATGGCCGTCTCCTCAGCATACACTTCAAGGTTCAATACGTACAAATATATAATATAGTAGGGACGAAATTTTGTATTAAATAGGACTTCTGAAATGGAAAATAGGCAGTGACTCTTCTGTTGATGCAAAAGCAGTATGGTCCGATTAAGGATATGATTCTGCTTTTCCAAAGCACGCAATCCCGGATACACCAAATACCTTTTGTTCCTGGGGGCTTGGATGTTTAGGGCCACCTGGCGTGTGAGATACAAGTGATGATCTGGAAAATAAATGAAGTACCCACTGCAGTCAACCGGTGGAAGAGGTTCAAGAGAGTAACCGAGGTCCAGTGGATGAGGTTTATGAAAGTAACTGTACACCGCATGAGTGGCATATTCATAAGGTTTCTCCAAATCTATTGAAAAGAATCCAAACTTAGTTTGGAGAAACATCGTGTGATGAAAAAATGAATATGCTTCAATATAGAGTGATTTAGATTTTCTCCAATCTGGGCTTATGCCAGCTAGTGTTATCCATTTCCCATCGCGGGGATCGTAGAGCTCGAAATCACCGTAAGATCTATCCCAGGACACCCGAACCAGATTCCTGGAGAACGCCAATAGCCTTCCGTCGGGTGTTGTGGCGGATTCAAACCCATATTTGGGATGATTCAAATATGGTGCCCTAACCAAATCCCTTCTCTTCAACTTTACATCAGAAACAAGCGTTTTAGGAAGCTCAAAGGTGAGTACTCCCGTACCCCCGTCAGAATCATGCAATTTTGGGGGAGAATAAAAAATATATAAAGTAGACCTATAAATACAAAGATGCTTTTCCTCAAAGTCATAATCATCACAGGTAATACCTATAGTTGGAGGCCTGTGAGCAAATTCACCCTGTTGCTTCTCATTAAGATCGACGATATAAATTCGTGTGTGATCTTCCGAATCCTTTGGCCTGCACCAGCATACTAGACAAATTTTTGATACACCTTGATCAAAATTTGAAATCTCCATCGGCGTCGGACTTCCTTCTTCCCCTTTCCCCTTCCCCTTCCCCTTCCCCTTCCCCTTCTCCATCGATTTTGATTTAGTTAGGTTTTTGGTTTCCAGTTTAGATTAGGACTGGAATGAGGGATGGATAAAGCATTCAGAAGATTTATTATTTCAAAATACTAATGGACCAATAACCCAATGGACTTCGTATCAATAAGTCAATGGGCTTCATATCTTAGACTAAGATTTTACTCTTAAATATATATTATTGTACTTACAATTGTATACTTTCATATACAAGAATATTGGTGAAACTCCTGGTTCCAAACGTAGTCGTTCCCGACGAACTGGGTGAACAAATCTCGCATTTATTTTACGCATCTAATTACAACATGTTATCAGCACGACACTCTGCCCGAGACTAAACGGTACGCCCTAAAATTAATTTTCCACAAATCATGTAAATTAATTGTCGTATCGAATTCTTTGATCCATGCGTTATATGTTTTATATGCACTAGAATTATTGCTTCGATTTTATTTTCGTATTTACGATAATTGAATCAATTTGTTTCTTGAATTAAAAAGAAAAAAAGGTTTGAGCATTCGGCAGCCGCCCGGAGTCGTTCGGCCGCCACCCCTCGCCGCCGCTCTTCGCCGCGCAAGCTCCGGCTCAAAGCCGTTGAGCGCGATGCCGTGCGCGACCCCGAGCCGCCACCACTCGGCCACTGGCCGCCGTCGCAAGCCTCAAAGGACGGCGCCTCCTCCGCGCGCCACCGTGCGCGACGTTGAGGCGGAGCGCCACCTTCGCGCTGCCCGCGATGCGCCCGCGGGAATCACCAGGAAAATCGGCCCCAATCGCGCCTGGAGGACGCGATCGGGGGTGGGAGTCGCTCCCTAGGGACGCGATCACCCACGACAGTCGCGACTGGCCGCAATTTTTCCCCTCCTCGCGTTTTGGCTCCCACCGTCTCTCGCATGCACCGCGCACACTCCCATGCGTTTGTAGTCGCACGCGGCGACGTCCCCCCCTCCCCCCCCCCCCCCCCCCCCCCCGAAATTTTGTGAAACCCTAACCCCACTTTTGGGCTCGTTTTTAGGTATCACAAAATACTAATTAATCTTAATCAAAAAATTCTGAAAATATTTCGTTAAATTTCGTTAATATACATGAAATATTTAGAAAGTTAAATTTGCATGTTTATTAAATCTGGAATTTTCTTTGAACTATTTTCATGGATTAGTTCTCAAGGAATTATATATGAATATTTGTTATGCATGTCTTTATGATTTTATTATCCTACATGCATGATTACTCCCGCACATAGTTTATTATTTATAGTCCGCATATCATGTCCGGGTAGGCGGCGTCCGGTACTTGTCGGACCATAATTTATATTTTGGGTAGACGACGCCTAATTCTTGCTTCTATGTGCTCTAGAATAATCAAATAAATCCTTATTTTTCCGTTGTCAATAAATTGGTCACAACCCTTACCATGTCACTTTAAAAATTGTAGTAACGTCTGATATTACCATGAACAATTCGATGAGCTTGCTTTCGATAGTAATAACTACATGACATGTGTTGATGATCTTTTCTAATCAAGGTGATTAGTGGCTGTTTTCTTTAGTTAAGATCACCAAACAAGATCAAATAATCATGGAATTTTGCTAGGTAATGTTCAAGAAATAAATTTGCAAGAGTTTGTGCAATGTTTTTAATTATGGAAAAATCCCCCCTTTCTTCATGCAAATGAAGGGGTATTTATAGTTTATAGATATACAAGAAAGCCATGTGTCACTATTTTGGTGGTTTAACCATTGGATCTATGCCAAGTGTTGAGACACTTGTACAACATCTAAACTATTATCACTTGGATGGGTGCCAAGTGTTTAGACACTTGGACTACATCTAAACTAGTGACTCTTGGAGTTCTCAATGTTGTATTTAGCTCTCATGACTAATCAGCTGTTTTCCTTGGTGGCTAGTTGCTTGTATATCCTTGTTGGGCGCTGTGGACCCCTTGTTCGCTCCTGGTCGCGTAAAAATGCATCTGACCACATCCCTGGTCGCGTAAAATGTCTTTTTTTAAAACTCTGATGGTCGTCTATTTCTTTATTTTAGTTCATCAACTCCTTAACCTTTGATCACTGGTGCTCGCCTGACCGCCCATCAACAATGCCCCCTGACTTGTTCTTTGTTAGGGAAATTATTGACTAATGAAGGACAAGGCACAATTTTGGTGTAATGGTTATTACATACATGATGCGAACAATTAGTTTTTGAATCTCATTAGGCGGGAAGACGGGCGAACATTAGGTCATTGAAGCGAGCAACGGGGCGTATTACGCGTGGGTGACGGTTGGTTTCCCGAGGTTTCTCGGAAACCGTAACGTCGTGGGCGGCGATGACGTCACTTCCCGCCCATGTGTATTTTTAATTTGCAAGTAGGGGCCTATGGAATTTTTCAAAAATTTCATTTTGGCCCCCGTTTTTTAGCCTTATAAAAACACCTTCCATTTCTCCCTTTTACTCTTTCGAATTTCGTTTCCTTCTTCCGCCATTGGAGTTTTTGTTCAAGATTTTTCATTTCGATTTCCACGAGATTCCTGGTTGATTTCGCGTGTTCTCTTCAGGTAATAATTGATCATAGTCTTCAATTTTGTTCTTGCTTTCGATTTTGTGTTTATTCTTGCTATTTTTCCTCGAAATCTTCTTCCGCCGTCGTGTCCTCCTTAGCGCCGCCGTGTTCCGCCGCTTCCTCTTGAAAATTTCTTCGTTCGTTTTTTTCTTGTTCCTTCCTTAAAATTCTTCGTCATTTCTGTTAATAATTTTCCAAATGGCCTCCTCTTCGAGCGAAACCGCTTCAATTGAAATTATTGAACGTAACCCCGGGAAGCGTCCCATGGAAGAAGTCTCCTCCCCTGCTCCTCGCCGATCTGTTCGCCAAGCCCTTGCTCGGAACCCAAGGACCTTATTGGTAGACGAAGAAATGGGTTCCGAAACGTCCTCAGTTGTTCGCTCCATTGAAGCTTTCGCTTCGGAGAATTCTGGCGAAGAAGAGATCCAACACTCTGCTGGTCGCTCAGATGCAGAGGAAGGGGCTTCCTCGGATTTAGGAGAGGATTCGGAGGAGGTGGCCGTAGAAATCGAGGCTGAGAGCGATCATCCCGAAGTTGCGCGACCATGGTTGGCCGTGACTTGGGAGTTTCTTGAAGAAATAGGTTTTCCTACTTCTAAGGTGACTCCTGCGTCCCAAATTCCTGAAGGTGTTGCTCGCCAAAATGAGTGGAAAGAGTATGCTTAGCGCTACTCAAAAGCCTTCCCTGCTCGCTCCCGTGTGATTATGTCCGCCGAAAAGAACACTTATACGGCGAGCAGGATATATAGCTTGGTCACTGAGGACGATTTGGTCAATATTAGGTCTCAATACAAGATCTCCTATGATATATTCTTGTATGCCCCCAAGGAAGGAGAGACTGCTGATCGCCCTCCGCCAGGTTGCACAGCGATCAACCTGGACATACTCAACACAGGGTTCCCGTTGCCGCTTCATCCCCTTATTGGTCGCTTCTTGGCGGACATTAATTTAGCTATCACTCAAATTACTCCTGTTGGGTGGAGTAATTTGCTCACCTTGATGACACTCTTTGGCCTCGAAGGATACAAGAACAAACTCAGCACGACCGAGATTCATTATGCCCTGGTTATTTCAGCCTGCAATGAGGAAGGTGTAGGCTGGTATTACGTCAAGGCGAGGACGGGAGTGAAGCTTATCGAAGGAGTCCCTAACAAAGTTAGAAGTTGGAATAACCAATTCTTCTTCATTGAGGGCGACTGGCGAGCATCGGCGGATTTCTCGGGCGGCCAAGCGCGCATTAATACTCCAGAGCGCTTTGGCATAATTAAACGTATGCCTTCTTATTTCCTTCGTGGGACGGCGTTAGGGACTAATTTTAATTTCTCATTTCTTTTTGTTTTGCAGGTCCAAAAGTTTTGAAGTGGGGTAATCCAGGCCTCAGTGAGGAGTTCTTGTACACGTTGGCAGTAATTGTACTTCGGAACCCGGCTGATCGCGATATTCTACATCTTTCGAAGGCTCATTGTCGAAAGATTGCTCAACTTTTCACGAGTCCTCATCATTTGGAGGCTCAAGCAGAGATCCCCGAAGGTAACTACTATTATTATCTTTACCTTATTGCTCGCTTGCTCGCTTTTTATTCGTAATTTCTTCATGTAATTTTCCTTTTGAATAGATCAACGGGTGACTGTTGCTGTTCCAACCATTCCATGGTCTTACCATTTGCTCGCCGATAGAGTAAAACAGATGGCTGCCGAGGAGCCAACCAGGAAGAGGCAAGATCCACCCTTGTCACTCATGCGCCTTAGGGCTGGAGAAGGCATGAACGCTCCTGCTCGCCCGCGAGCACCTGGTGGTCGCTCAAAAGGAGCCGCCATAACTTCTACTTTCTCCCAGGTTGAGGAGAGAGAGAAAACGAAGAAGAAGGCCCCGCGGGACGATACTCGTGGTGAGGGGAAGGGTGCTGATCGAGCATCAAAGCGTTCCAAGACCACTAAGGAGGCGAGCAATCGCGCTCCTCGCTCTCCCGCCCCTAAACATGCCTCGATCGAGGTTGTGAGTGAGCAGCAAACCGTTGCTGCCATTTTGAGCAAGAAGTCGTGATCGTCTGGTGATCGCTCATACCTTGGGTATGACCCCGTAAAATTGAGGGAGTAAGTCTTCTAACCGTAACTCTGATGATCGCCTCTTTATTATGTCTTTACTTAAGATTTTTCTTTCTTTTTCTAGGTACAAGCCTGAGGAGCACCCTGGGCGGGCAGAAGTGCTCCATCAGCTTAGCTGTGTGAAGACTCCGCCTCCTTATCTGGATATCCCGGACTCCCATGTCCGGCGAGCAACAGAGATGGTTCCCCATTCTTGGACCAAGACTTGTGAAGAAATCGTCCAAGGGCAGACCACCAGTGATAGTGCCCGCCTGATCGCGTACAATGCCAGCCATCAAGCTGTGATGGCTCAAAGGCTCCTTGATCAGATCGTGCTCTTGGAGAGGATGAATCGCAGTCTTGGTCGCAAGATTAAAGGCTTCGAGGCGGAGAAGGTTGTCGTCTTGAAGAAGAAGGACGAAGAGCTCACCCAAGAAAAGGCAGATCATGCCAAGGCGGTGGCTAATTTGGAGCAAATGTACAACGCCTCCGTGGCCAGCGAGCAATTTGCTCTGAATCAGTTAGAGAAGTTGTCTCTCGAGCTGGGGATGGCCGATGAGCGAGCAAGAGCACTAGAGGGCGAGAAGACGGCCATGGTCGCCCAGATCGAAGAGCTCCAGGCTGAAGTTGCCCGTCTCCAACAAGAAAAAACCGGTCTGGTCGCTTATGAAACTTATGCTCAAGACGTGGCCGACAATATCAACCTGGGGTACGTGTGTGCTTATGCCGAGAGTCTGAGGTCAGTGAAGTTCGCCTTGGACCACAAATTGGATGTCTTTGCCACTTCCAAGAAGGACTTCATCGACTATGTTAAAGACAACCCCATTGGTGCCGGGTTCTCGGTTCCAGTGGCTGATTTGGAGGAGATGGGTATTCCTTTGGACATCTTTGGGGAGGACGTTCAGATTATTCCTCCCCAATTTTCGGGCGACCAGCCGAACAAAGAGGCAGAGATCTTTGATGGCCTCAATTCTCTCCCCATGACCCCTATTGATGGGGCGGGCACCTCGGCTGCAGCGGCCACAATTGCTCTCACCTCTGACACGACATCTATTGTTCCCGAGGCCATGGATGCACCTCCAGCCCCTCCAGTTTGAAGATTCTTCGTTGCTTTTCTTCTAGATTTTTGTCAGGGTTAACTTGTACTTTTGCCTTCTTTTTGCTGTAATATCCTGTTCTCTTAATGAATGAAAGATTTGGACATATTCACTATCTTTTTTCTTTGTTTTTATTTTAATTTCTTGCTTGTTCGCTTCTTGCACTGTTGTTCGCTTCGAATTTTTTTTTGCAAATTTTGCAAACTTAGTGTTTTTCTTTTATGATAAGCATTTTTGTGCTTAGCGATCACGGCATCTTTATGCTTAGTGATCGCGTGGCCGGCTTAGATGGGCTCTTTTTGTCTTTTAAAAGACTTAGCCTTAGATAATTCAAGCCTCAAGGTCCTCTTTCGGACTTGGCTTTGGGTTTCTTTATTTTTCACGCTGTTGCTCGCCCCCTTTGCCCGGTTATTCTGAGTGAGCAACTTTGCTTTACACAGCGAACAACTTAATAAATCAAACCTTATAACAAAAATTTCATCTACAATGATAAAATCTTGAAAGTTGCAACGTTCTTACGACTTTATACAAATAAACTAACTTTTACATTTACTATACAACATTTGTCTATTGATAGTACTTTTTTAACAAAGCTGCATTCCAGGAGTATTGGGCCGAATGGCCTTTCATGTCTTCTAAGTCGTAGGTGCCGTTGTCCCATTTTTTAGTTATTCTGTACGGACCCTTCCAAGTCGGTCCGAATACTCCTGGTGGTGGTCCCAACACTTTTTTAAGCACAAGATCTCCAATCTTGAACTCTCTAACTTTTACTTGCGAGTTGTAATATTTCGCGATCCTTCTTTTGTATATTGCATTTTTCATCTCTGCCGAGATTCTTTTTTCTTCAGCTAAGTCCATTTCTGCAGCTAGAGCTTGTTCATTTGCCTGCTCGTCGAACATTGTTGTTCGTTCTGTCGGAACCTTCAACTCTACGGGCATCACTGCTTCGATACCAAATGCCATGGTAAATGGAGTTTCGTCGGTACTTGTTCTGTGAGATACTCGATATGCCCATAACACTTCTGGTAGCTCTTCCGACCATTTTCCTTTCTTATCCACTAACCGGATCTTCAGTATGTGTTTGATTATTTTATTAACTGCTTCGACCTGGCCGTTAGATTGAGGATGGTATGGAGTTGAAAAATGCTTTTTTATTCCCCATTTTTCACAGAAGCTTCTTATTTTCTTACCTTCAAACTGTCGTCCGTTGTCAATCAATATTGCCTACGGGACCCCAAACCAGCATATGATGTTCTTCCATATGAAACTGATCATTTTTTCCTGTGTAATTGTCACGAGTGCCTCTGCTTCGGCCCACTTTGTGTAGTAATCCACGACCACCATTGCAAACTTTACATTTCCTTTTCCTATCGGAAAAGATCCTATGATGTCGATTCCCCATTTTGCGAACGGACATGGACTATTGACCGCTATCATCTCGGTTGGTGGCTTATGGATACTGGGGGCGAATATTTGGCATATGTGACAAGTTTTCGCAACTTTGATAGCGTCTTTCAGCAATGTAGGCCAGTAATACCCTTGTCTCACTGTTTTGTAGGCTAACGCTCGCCCTCCCGCGTGATTTCCAAAAATGCCTTGATGGATTTCTAGCAACACCTCTTGGCCTTGTTTTCTGGTCAAGCATTTCAGTAGTGGGAGTGAGAAACCTCTTTTATAAAGCTGGCCGTCTATGATCGTAAACCTTGCTGCCCGCTTGCTAATCTTGGCAGCTTCCAGGGGGTTCTCTGGGACTTCTCCATCACTGATATATTTAACAATGGGAATTCTCCAGTCGTTTTCCTCGAATTCTTCATTCACTTGATTAATTTTGTAATCATATGTTGATGGTCGACCAATTTTTGTAATGATGACTTCTGACAACTCTGCCGGGCCTGTACTGGTAGCCAGGCGGGCAAGTGCGTCTGCTTGAGCATTGTTCTCTCTTGGTATTTGTTCGATGAAAATCTGCTCGAACATGGATGCTAGCTGGGCTACGATTTTTTGATAGAGCACCATGTTCGCATCCTTTGCCTCGTATTCTCCCCGGACTTGGTTGACTATCAGTTGTGAATCCCCGTATACCTGTAGTCTTCTGACCCCGACTGCCAGTGCCAGATGGAGCCCGGCTATCAATGCTTCATATTCGGCTTCGTTGTTTGTTGCCATGAAATCGAATCGGATAGCTGAAGTGAAGACTTGTCTGTCAGGACTTATCAGAATTATTCCTGCCCCCGACGCTGTGTTCGTAGATGATCCGTCAACGTACAAATACCAGGGGTGATTATGTCCTCTCGTCGGATCTTGGGGGAAGGTTAGCTCGACTATGAAGTCGGCTAATGCTTGCCCCTTGATTGCTGTTCGAGGAGCATACGAAATTCCGAACTGGCTAACTTCCAAGGACCACTTCAGGAGGCGACCGGCTGTGTCAGGTCTATGCAATAATTAGTGGAAATGTTGTGAGGACTTCCACTTGGTGATCGAAGAAATACGGGCGGAGCTTTCTAACACTCATCACTAGTGCGTATGCTAGCTTTTCTGTTGGTGAGTATCTGAGCTCCGCTTAGTGTAAGGCTTGACTTACGTAGTAAATGGGTAGGTGGAACTTCCCTTCTGCTCGAACGAGTACTGAGCTGATTGCGACTTCTGAAGCTGCCAGGTACAGGTATAGTTTCTCCCCTGGAACCGGCTTGGCAAGAACCTTTGTATCGCTGAGATATTCTTTCAGTTGTTCGAACGCTCGTTGACAGTCATCCGTCCATTGGAACTTTCCTTTCTTGATTGCCTCAAAGAATGGTCTACACTTGTCTCCGGATCTCGAGATGAACCTGTTCAAAGCTGCCAGACACCCGGTTAACCGCTGAACCTCTTTCACTGACCTGGGTGGTTGCATCTCCATGATCGCTTTCACTTCTACCGGATTTGCTTCAATTCCTCGTTGACTGACTAGATGCCCCAGGAATTTCCCCGAATGGACTCCAAAACTGTTTTTCTTGGGATTTAGTTTCATGTTGTAGGTCTGGAGTATTTCAAATGTTTGGGCCATGTGTTGCAGATGATCTTCTTTCTTTGGGCTCTTAACAACAATGTCGTCCACATACACTTCCATTGTCTTTCCAATGTGGTCATCAAATATTTTGTTGACCAACCTTTGGTAAGTAGCTCCGGCGTTGATCAGCCCAAATGGCATCCTCTTCCAGCACAACAAATTTTTATTAGTGTAAAATGTTGTGTGTTCCTGGTCGTCCGGATGCATTGCGATCTGATGGTATCCCGCGAATGCATCCATGAATGTAAGGAGCTCATGTCCGGCAGTGCCATCAACCAGTTGGTCGATATGTGGTAACGGGAAGTTATCCTTTGGGCAAGCAGCATTTAAATCGGTAAAATCGATGCACAATCTCCATGCCCCGCTTGCTTTTTTGACCAACACCGGGTTTGCTACCCATTGCGGGCACAAAACCTGTCTAATCAGATCGTTGTCCAATAACTTCTTGACTTCCACGTCGAGCGCTTCATACTTGTCGGGCCCAAATCTTCTCCTCTTTTGATGGATTGGCTTTTTCCTCGGGTCGATGTTGAGTCTGTGGCAGGTATGCTCAGGGCTAATACCTACCATATCTGCATGCGACCATGCGAACACATCGAGATTTTCTTTAAGGAACTCCGTCATTTTGGATCTGTATGGCTCCAGGAGCTCAGATCCAATGAAAAGTTCCAAACTCTCTTGGTTCAGGTCGACCTTTACTGCCTCTAACTCCTCCACCGGGGTAGCCTTCCGTTTTTGGTTTTTCCAACGCGGGTCAACGATGGGTCTTTCCATGCTCAATCTATTCTCAACCTCCATTGGCTCCGCACTCAGTCGTGGTTCAATATCTTCCATCTCACTGTTGGCCGGTGCTGCAGGCCCTACTCTGTTGTTAGCCGATGTGACTTCATGCCTTTCCTCGCTGGGTTGCTTATCTCGGCACAGTTGCTCATTCACCTCCATCATCTATGTATTGAGAGAATCCATGGTTTCGTTGGGCGTGGATGGTTTATTTTTGAAACAGCTACTCGACTGTTCGTCCACCATGTTGATTTTGTGGTCTTTTGGTTGAAGTTGCAAGAGGCACTCACGAGCTTTCCTCTGGTCACCTTTGATCGTGCTTGGGAAATTTTATACAATAATAGTATGTTGAAACGGCGGCCTTAAATTCATGCAAAAAGGGACGGCCGAGGAACCCATTGTAGGTGGACTGTTGATCTACAACTAGGAAGTCTACCATCCTACTCAGCCTCCTCTCAGGGTCCTCGACCGATACAAGTTCAACTGCTAGCGTAATCATTCCTAATGGGATGGTCACAACATTTCCGAATCCCACTATTCTATGATCACAATCCTTTATGTATTCGACACATTCTCCTAGCTGATCCACCGTGCTTTTGAATAGGACTAGTTTGAACCACGTGCGTTGCACGTCGGATGCAATTTATTTTAAAATTTTATTGCTAAATAATCATTGATCTATTAGATGATGTATCTAACAATCAAACAAAAAATATGAATCATTGGCGGGTGAGGACTATTTAAAAAGGGTTGAAAATTGAGTTTTAGATGATGTGTCTAACAAATAACAAAAAAAAAATTGAATCATTGTCGAGTGAGCACTTTTTAAGAAAAAAATGACGACATCAGAGGTCTAGAGGAGGTTTTATGAATGGAGTTTTTGGTTTTTGTATTTTTTCAAATTTTTAGGTGTGGTTTTAGAACAATAACTACTCCAGCTAACATTAAAACCAATAAGTTAAACCCAAGGCTAAATCCAACTCCCTAAATATTTAATAATCTTGCAACAAACTAAGAAAATGATACTTGATCAGCTCTTCCACTTTAATCAACCCCTGTTTAGTAATAGGGAACGATTAATAAACTATAAAATCTATCTCATCAAGATGATGGGATTTCATAAACTGTCAAGTCAATTAGTCCGGCCACTTCAAGAAAATAAAATCTAACTTATTGATAAGAAGTAAATACTTATATAACTAATTGCAATATCATCCATACAATTTTGTAATATTATTAGGAGTTGCAGATATTTGTAAAGTTAAATAAAATAACCTCTCCTAAAACAAAGTCTATACAATTAGGAAATAACATTAAGAATTGACCCCATGAACGCGTGAATAAATTCCATATATACATGCGACTACTACAAAAATAGGGTGTTTTAACCTCCCAAATACCATGTACTAAAGTAGGTCAGCCAAAACCACAATTTTTTTTTCTAGAAATAGAAACAGAATTTTAAAGCTAAGAAGAAAAGAGAGAGATGAGGAATTCCTCAAGAAATGAAATAGCATGAAAAAACAAGAAAAAGGTCCAGCTAGAAAGCAACTATTGCACAAAAAGATTTCGTTATCATTCAGCCCCTTTTCCAATATTCAATACAGTCCCACTTTCAATTCACAAAAGATGGATTCAAATTTGAAGTCATGAACACGAATTTCGATGCTAATTCCATTTTTAGGAACCATATAAATGATATGTAGGATTACCTGATGGCCATTTTGGTTAATAAGGTCAGGCTCAGGAGCAGAAGATATTGGTCTAGGAATGCTTTTGTGCTTCTTTTTCCCAAATGACTGCACAGAGCTTGCCCTAAGCACGTCGTCTTTTCTGGTTCTTCTAATAGCAATTGTTCCCTTTGGGCATCTCCCATTCATGTGTCTCTGCTGCGTTATGGGCTTCAGCCTGACTTCCAATTTCTCACTCTGACTAAACAATCCTTTTGGGTGATAACTCGGCCGCATCTGCCACAATTGAAAAAATCACACTCACAATCAACAACAAATGTCCATAATTTGGGGGAATATAAGACTGGGAGAAAATTGGAGACCTAAATTGTGTGATTTTTGAGATGAGGATGATCGAAAGCTGGTTGGTGGGATACATGGACACAGTCTATGATATCACCATCTAGGCTCTGCGTTTTTGCGCATAAATCAGCACAGTTTTTTCATGTGTACAGAAAATACTCCCTCTCTCTCTCTCTCACACACACACAAACACACACAAATTGAGCAAGCAGAATAATACCTTGATTGACTTTTGAGAAGGCTTGCCCAGGCGGGCCAATAGCTGCTCAACTTCAAGTTTCCAGCGACAGCCACTCAACCGGGCGGTAGCTCCAAATTTCGGCGCCGCTAACAGCCCTGATAAAATCCGAAAAACAAAAAACCTTAATTCTTAAACATCCCCAAAAAAATTCATTCACATCCTAAAAAAAATCTATTATTTCTCTCTAACCATAAAGACCAACGTTAACAATTATCTTCCATAAATGAGGTCCTACCTAAGAATGAACACGCCCATGAACACGTGAATATAGTTCATACATATAGGAGATAATTATAAAACACTTGACCTCCCATTTATTAGACATAGATCTACCAAAATTATAAGCTAACAAACAATATGGTAAAGCTAATGCAAATTTTCATACTGTAAAAAATTATCATCAAATAAAGAAAATTATATACCTTCTTCATTCCTACTTTCGACCAATCCGCATCATCCTATATGGGCAAAAATAAATGTGTGAATAATTTAATTTAGGTGATTTAGCATTGTTGCACAACTGAATAAAAGAAAGCAAATGCTTTAATTGTTTAGTGCTTAAGAAAAGATCAAAACTCGATAATATTTCAACAAATCACCCTCACTTGATGAACAATAGCTTATATACCTTCAATAAGCCACCTTTAACCATAACCTTTTGCTTTTAGGGTGAAACTCCAGTTAAATCATACAGCTGGCGCTTGAATAATTAGGGGTTTGGGTAGTTCGATAAATTTTACATTACTTCTACTACATCATAAGCTCTTCTACCATAAATTAGAATAACCTTTTTTTACCCTAGACATGAAAAATGCCTACAATATTTTACTGCATTGGTATATATGTATAATTTCAAGGCTGTAATTTTCTTCATTAACCATCCCATGCATGTTGCTCATTAATGAATCTATGTGCTGCCAAACTCCTGCAATTTCATTTAAATGAATAAATTTCAAATTAGAGTGGATTTCTAATTCACCTAAAAACACTAAAAAAAAATCAAATTCTTCAATAGGAGTAGTTATAATGAGAATAATCAAAATGGTGATCAATTACAATGGGAATAATGATGGGGTAATGATTAACTTATTTTGAGTCTCATTAGCTCCTTTCGGAGTATAATGAAGGTGAGTTGATAATCGTTTATTCATATGGAAGAATTATTAACCAATCGCCTCCAAATATGTCGTAAATCAAGGGTTATGTGCCTTTTCCAAATGAGCTTTTTTTTGTCCCTTATAAAAAGAGGGTAAAGGTTTGGCCTTGAAGTTGAGACTTTTTCTCAGCATTTTAATATTACACTCCTTTTCCTCCTGCATCAAATATCTCTTTATTTTACAAATGATTAATATAAAGTAACATCAATTGATTGAATATCAAACAATATATACCTTTGATTTTGCACTAAGTTGAGCATTTTGTGCCTCTTTCGCAATCGATTTCGCCTCCAATTTCTTTAAAAACTGGAATCCAAATTCACTACTTAGTTAATGGAAACAAGATTTATAGTTAAAGATTTAATGGAAACAAGAATAAGAGTTGGGTTTCTGGTAAAAAAATGTAACCTCTTTCTGTTTTTCGGCTCTTTCATCGCTTCTCATAGTTGGTGAGACGACCGTGTTTTTCCTATCGACCACTGAACTTGCATACGATCTGTTACAAACTCGAGAGTTAAACCAATGGGACCCAAATATAGAAAACTTTGATATAAAATAAAATTAAAAGATCAGAAACACACACAACAATTACATGATTCGACACTTGTATAGTCGCAACAACTGGTGTGATCTAGCTCTTGATTGATTCCTTTGACCAGATATCTTTTCACCATCCTTCTTCAATCTACAACCAAAAATCAATGTAATGAGGTTTAACATATATTTATCTTTAATGATGGATGATTGGCAGCATCGAAGAAGAAACTACAACACATGGGAACTTTTTTTCTGGGTTAATTATCCAATAAAATGGCAAACCAATATTGTACACCAAGTATTAATATTGAAGTAGATTATACATTTTTTCACATACAAAATATGGTCGATTTTTAATTGATTGTAATTCTATATTTGAATATTACTACCCAATATTACTCAATTTCCATATGCTATTTACTTTCATACATGATGTGTGAGAAAAATATATTACCGTTCGTTCCCCTTTCGAGGAGCCTTCTTTGGAGTATTAGATGTGTCACCATTGCTACGGACTTGGGAAGTCTTGAATGCTTGCCTAACAATGTCTTTATCCCCCGTTTACTCCATTATCAACGACTTCTACATTGAACAAATCCATTCGCCACTTTACCCTAACTGCAAAATTATCAAGCATGATTAACTGCCGCAAGAAAAAATCTAAAAGTTGAACATTATTCCAAAAAAAAAGAAAGAAAAGAAACATAAATTTATTTCAACATATTGAGATTGTGAAATCCCTTTGTTGATACTAACTACAACACTATTGTCTGGTCAAACGATAATGGAAGGGGATAAAAGCAACGTAGATCGGGAAGGGGGAGGGAGAAGAGGAGAAGGCTCACGGCGATATCGGGGGAGAATCGGACGAAATCAGATTCCAATCCGGAGTAGGCACAAATTGGCTGGAGGAGAAGAGTATAAGGCGATAAAATATTTTGAATTGTTTCTTTGCCACATCCAGCACTCAAATCAGCCCCTGTTTTTGTTAAATTGGAATAGGAACCTGATAAAAGATTTTGATTAGGAGATAGTGGGGAGGAGACAAAGAATTTGCAGATAAAAATATGTAAACCTGCAATGAAGAAAAGTAGAAGAAATGACAGATTAGGGTAAAAATGATCACTTACTGGGGCATTTATCGCCGTCGTCTACCACCAGCCGCTCCACCACGCGCCACACTGCTGGAGGTTTAGTGCTCGCCTCATTTAGAGCCGGTCGTCGCTTGAGTTCCGTCGTCGATCGCCACTTGAGTTCCAACAATGATCGCCACAAATTTCAGAGGCGGAAGGACGGAAAGGGAAGAAATTAGAATTAGGGAATAAAGGAGTAGGGGGAAAATGTCAAGGAAAAAAAGGTAAGGGCAGAACGGTCCAAAAATAATTTATGGAGGTAAGCCACTTTTAATAGTATTATAGATAAAGTGTAAAAAGTATTTTAGTCCATTTTTTTATCTAAATCTTGCATATCAACTACACTTGAAAATTTAAACAACTCAAAGTTCACAAATACAATAATATTCATTAAAATTCAAAAAATTGAAAAACATTGTCAAATGGACAAATATTCCCAAAATAAAAAAATTTAATTATTTTTGTGGGTTGTGAGACGTGATTTTCATTCAGATTTTGGAAGTTATAAGAATGTAAGCGTACCATTTGTATATATTTTATTTTATATTTAAAAATATTACAATATCAAATATAATTAATAAATAAAATTAATGGCAAAATAGTAAATATTGTGCAAGCTCGATTAGGCTTGCGAGCCTCGCGAGCTGAGTATTTATAAGCTCGTACTCGAACCCGTGAGCTACTCGAGTAGCTCGAGCTCAAGCTAGACTCGGTTAGATTCTAGTCGATTTCGATATTTTTTCGAGTCGAGCACGAGTAGCTCGCAAGTCGGCTCAACTCACTTACACCCCTAAGTATAAGGCCGTAATAAGACATCAAGGTTCATGCTAAAGAAAAGGAAATTTGAGTATAATTAATGGAAATATAATGATACGTACATCACATTCCTGTTGTACAGGTAGTTGAAGGAAAGTAGTTGGGGCCAAACCAAGATGCAAAAATAAAAATTGACATTAAAAATCAACTAAAAGAACACCAGATATGCAATCAGAAACTTCCAAAACTACTGACAAACTCAAGAGTAACACCAGTAAAATGGTACCATTTCAGTTTTCACAAGATTTTCCTAATCAAACAAAACATGCACCAGCTTATGGTAATAAAATAAAGATCAGTTTTCTAGATTATCAACCGATTCAAAAGGCTTCAAAACCATTTCACTTTTCACAAGTTTCCTGATCAAACAAAACATCCACCAACTTATGGTGATAACAATTATACTGAAAATGTAATAGAGTTAACAGTCACACCCTTTGCCATAAAAAATTGAGGATCAAATTTATTGAAAGCACACTATTTCAAAATTATCATTAAAACTCACAATTTTTCTGCTAAACATTAATAATAATATCAAAACACAGACACAAAAAACTCAAAATAATTCTATGAATTCTATTTACGCACTATGTGATTCATACCTCAGCGCGAGATTGGAGCTTGGCATCTTGGAACGGCCCATGGTGCCAAGCCATGTGTCGTGGGTCTACACGAGCATGTGGCAAAGTAGTTGGTGTTGGGAAAAAGGGGTGCCCGGAATCTATTCGGGATGAATTTTAAATACGAATTTAAATACAATTATTACTAGCATGAATTAATCCTAATTAATTCAAATAATAATTCCAACAACTAATTATCATCATGCATGTTGAATTAATTTCACATATTTAATTAAGCGGAATAAACAATTAAATATGCGATTAACGTACCTCTTGTAGAATTGACCTTTGAATATACGGGACAATTATAATCTCGCTTTATCAACCCAAAGCCTTCTCAAGTATTTCCCTTTTCACCTCACTTGATCGCCGGTGGGAGACGCTTTCAAGTAATTTAATAACTAAGGAAAAAGAAAAATATCTATGCTTCTTGATTTTTCCAACACATGGAATTATGTACTTGGAGATGAAATAATCATCTCCTATTTATAAGAGGTGGTGATCGAAAATTATAGGATTAATGGGCTTGGAGAAAATCTTTTCTTAATCTCTAAGAAATCTTGAATATATCTCATATATTCTTTTCTCCAAAATAAAATATTCCACAAAAATCTCACACCCCTAAATAAATATGATGTTTTCGAAAATTTCATAGAGAAAATCCAAGATTTGGATCTTCTTGAATATATGAGATATTCTTGTATTCCTAGAATACATATCTTCCATAATATCTTTCCAAGAAAATCAACAAAATCTAATTTCTCCTACACATGCATTTTTCGAAAATTAAGAGAGAAAAATCAGCAATATAATTTTCTTTTTATTTTAATCACCTTATCATTATTGGGCTACTTAATTGGGCTACTTGAGGGGCCTTAAGGAGAATTAAGATTGGACCTCCTAATGGACTTCTGAATTTCAATATTGAGCCCCAATATAATTCAGCCCATTAATATTAATTATTACCACTAATAAATTAATATTGCACTATCCATCTTAATCCATATTACGATAATATGGGCTCCCGGTTATTATTTCCCGCGTTTAAGATTATCAAGTCCATTAATTAATTGAGCTTCTGAATAGCTCTAAATTAATTAATATATTTCACCTTGGAGTAAAGACAGCTCAACATTATTATTCGTACCGAAGAAACTAATTCTTCACTTGCAAGATTTGGTACAATAAAACTTCTGAGCCCACCAAGGGGACTAATCACACAAGCCGTACTCGCACGCGTTTCTCCGTATTAAATCTTAGCAACCGTCGTATGATTAATATTACTGCCCAAGACACAAAGTTCGAAGTCACAATGATTCTCACCCAACATGAATCAAAGCAGTAACCATTAAGCACACACGGTCCTATTTAAGTGACGGAGATTAAGAAATCAACAACCACTGAGGTCTAATTCTTCACCTTTCAGAACAGAAGAATTTATCCTCGCTGTAGGTCCTCTTCAACACATACTAAATGTGCTAGTGCAATCTCTTAGTCAAGACAGACCAATCTGAGCCTTACACATCGACCTTTCACGGTGGATTGTTCAATTCCACCTAGGTCGTGAAAAATGTACGTTTAGTTACAAGGAAACCGTTAATGTCGTCTTCCGTGATCGGGTATCACCACATTAACTACGATGTAACACGTACTACATAATGAACGGTTTGCAATAAATATTCAACATTCAATCATATCTAAAGCAAATGCGATAAAAGAAATATTCTCATAAACAAGTGTTTGATACACGAGTTATACAAAGTAAAAGCATACTTTCACGTATAACTCCAACAATCTCCCACTTATACTTAAAGTCTGCTTTTAGTATACATCACGCATGTCTTAGTGTAGTAGCTCTACGTGACATCTCATGTCAACCTATACTAACCTAATAATTCCTCCCACTTATACTTAAAGCAGATTGGCATAGTCTTGACTCCCATTCCATCCACATGTCTCTCGAATGTACTCAGAGGCAGACTCTTTGTGAATGGATGTACTAGGTTGTCCTCCGACATTTATCTTTGCCACCTCTTTATCTCCTCTTCTTAACGATTTCTCGTATAAGATGGTGTTTTCTTTCAATGTGTTTGCTGGCCTTGTGGGCTCTCGGTTCCCTTGAATTTGCAACTGTTCCGGCATTGTCACAAAAGACAGTTATCATGTCGGGCAAATTCGGAACAGCGTCCAAGTCCACTAAGAAGTACTTGAGCCAAACCGCTTCTTTCGCTGCTTCACAAGCAGTTACTTATTCGGCTTTCATGGTCGAATCGGCGATGCATTTCTGCAAATCGCTTCTCCATATCATGGCTCCTTCTCCCATGCAAAACACACTACCCGAGGTAGGTATTTTGGAGTCTATGTCTGATTGGAAATTTGGGTCCGTGTATCCCATGGAATTAGATTGTCTGATTGTTAAATCAGCATTCCATACCAAGTTCTTTTCAGAAACTAAAGAACGCATTTAATTGCAATCTAATGTGCTTTCCCGGGGTTACTTTGATATCTTGCCATCATGCCCACGACAAAGCAGATATCCGGTCTCGTACACAACGTTGCATACATAAGACTTCCTACGTCCGAAAGTACGGAACGTCTTTCATGTCATCTATCTCCACTTGCGTCTTAGGGCATATTTCTTTGGATAGATGGATTCCGTGCCTAAAAAGGTACACAACCTTTCTTGGAATCTTGCACGCTGATATGCTTCAAAACAGTGGCTTTGTATGAAACTTGCGATAAGCCCAACATCTTCCTCTTGCGATCTCGAGTGAACTTGATCCCAAGGATGTGACCGGCCTTTCCCTAAGTCCTTCATATCAAACTAATTTGACAGCAATACCCTTACGTCTGACAATACCTTTACATTGTTTCCAATGAGCAGAATATCGTCTACGTATAATACTAAGAATACCACCGCAGTTCCGTCACATCTTTTGTACACACAACTTTTGAACTTGTTTTGATCACAAACCCATAAGACTTAATTAATTGATCAAAACACTGGTTCCAAGTACGCGATGCTTGCTTAAGTCCATAAATGGATCTCTTAAGGTTGCATACGAGGTGCTCTTGGCCTTTTTCAACGAAACCTTTGGGCTGTTGCATATAGATCCCGTCAAGACTTCCGTTAAGGAAAGCTGTCTTGACATCCATTTGTCAGATCTCATAATCTAAGTGCGCAGCGATCGACAAGAGAATACGGATGGACTTAAGCATAGCTACAGGCCACAGGCCACAAGCCTTGCTTTGAAGATCTCTACCCTTCCGTCTGGTCCTCTTTTCCTCTTGTACACCCACTTACATCCAATGGGTTCTACCCCATTGGGTGGATCGATCAACTCCCACACTTGATTATGATCCATCGAACCCATCTCGGTTTCCATTGCGGTTTGCCACGCCTCCGCGTCTTTGTCTTGGATTGCCTCGTCGTACGTTCATGGGTCTGATTCATCGCCGGGAATCAAATCCGAAGATTCTCCAATTCCCATGAATCTCTCGGGTTGCCTTGCAATCCTCCCACTACGACGGGGTTCCGGTTGTGAAGGTGTGACGTGTGGTATATCATCTTGTATACTTGGTATAGGAGTTTGCCCTCTTAACTCGTCTAAGGTAATCTCACTTCTGGGCTTTCTTTTGTTCATATAGTCTTCCTCCAAGAATTTAAAGTGCGAACTAATCACGGTCTTTTAATCCTTGAGACTATAGAACATACACCCTTTCGTTCCCATGGGATATCCTATAAACAACCTTAATTCCGAACGTGGATCCAATTTACCGGCTTCCTTGTCTAGCACGTATGCCGGACAACCCCAAATCTGCAAGTGTCTTAGACTGGGCTTGCGCCCCGGTCCACAATTCCATTGGGGTTTTAGGAACCGATTTGGATGGCACCAAGTTTAGAATGTAAGTCATTGTTTCCAAGGCGTTACCCCAAAACGACTTGGGTAAATCCGAATAACTCATCATGGATCTGACTATTTCTAAAAGAGTCTGGCTCCTTCGTTCCGCCACACCGTTCTATTGAGGGGTTCCCGATGTGGTCAACAGGGATACAATCCCTTCTTCTGATAGGTAGTTCAAGAATTCATTGCTAAGGTATTCGCCTCCACGAACAAATCGTAGAGACTTGATACTTCTTTCCCTATGCATCATAAGGTAGATGTATCCGTATCTTGAGTAATCATCAAATTACTCATACCTCTTCTTGCTATGATCGTCATTGAACCACACATATCGGTATGAACGAGTTCTAACACTTCCGTAGTTCTATTCCCCTTGGCTCCAAATGCCCTCTTGGTCATTTTACCCTCTAAACAGGATTCACAAGTTGGAAACGGTTCGACTTGGAATGATTCCAAGGATCCGTCTTTCACCAATCTCTCTATCCACTTTAGATTAATATGACCTAGTCTAAGATGTCATAGAAGTGTTTCGTTCATCTCCGAAGAACGCTTTCTTTTATTACTCGAAATAATCGATGTGTTATTAGATTCAATTTTGTGAGTGGTGTGCCGAAATAATGGTATAAAGATCATCCATTAAAGTTCCGGAACGGATAAACTCATCGTTTCAAGCAATAATAACATCCTTATTAAATGAAACTGAGTATCTATTCAAACAGTTTAGACACTGAAGGTTGAGTTCTTTCTAAACTAGGAACATGAGGAACGTCTCTCAAGACCATAACTCTATCTTCACAAGATAGGCGCACTTCTCCCACTGCTTCAGCTGCCACTCTCGTAGCATTGCCCGATGTGATGGGGATCTCACTTCCGTTAAGTCGTCGGGTTAGCTTAAACCTATGAAACAAATGTGATCAGTAGCTCTCGTATCCACTATCCACTAATAGACAGCATACGCCACTTCACAAGTTTCGACGACTAAGGTGTGTGAATTACCTAACTTTCCTAGCCTCTTAGGCTTGGAACAGGCAGACCTCCATTGTCCTCTCTCACCACAACTAAAACACTTCTCCTTCGATGCTTGCCTTTGCATTTGCCTTTCACAACAATTGGATTTGCTTGGATCCGGCCTTTGGTTCTCTTCCTCTTTTTCCCTCCCTTGGGACCAAAAGAGGTAGACGAACCATTAGCCACCATAGCACTAGACTGGTGCTCCATTATCACCTCCACCGAAACTAAAGCTTGCAAGAGCTCGGGCAAACGACTTGTCCGTTCATTCATCTGACAGTTCAGATGAAACTACTCAAAGCTTCTCGGTAGGGAATGGTATATGAAATCAATCAAAATCCGCACCAAGTACTTCCAACTTGTTAAGGTATGCTATTATCTCGAGAACGTGCTCCCTCACGGGCGTTCCTTCCACCATTTCCAACTTGACCGAGTCATGTTTGGTGAACTGATTAGTCATGGGATTCTGATGTGAAAACATCTCTTCAAGGTGTTCCATGATTTCAACAGCGGATACAATATCTTCATGAACGCGCCTCAAATCCTCAGACAGAAATGTCAAGATGATGCACTTCATTCATTGTCACGTTTCCGATCATAAACTGCCTCTTCTCATTGCTTGACTTATCATTAGGCTTGCCGGGTATATTAACATAAATAACCCAATTGTGTTTTCGTGCAGTAAGGACAAATTAAAAAAAAAACGTTTCCAATCGATATAATTCTCTCCAAAAAGTTTATTAACTTTAAGTATATTAAACAGTGGATTAAAAGGTTGCGACATGATGAAATGAGAATAAAACATACATTCATATCAATATCTAGAAAAATATGAAATTATCACATAATTCGATCACATCAATTATATTGAAACCTTAAAACAATATAATCATGCATCAGCCAACATCTCGAAACAATTTAAATGCGCCACGAGGGGTGGTCTATACATTTAAATACATTCAAGCGGATCACAAACTTAAAAGTTACAAATCCTTAATTCAAAATTAATAGTTGGCTCCCACTTTGACCACATAGAAATTGACAGGGACTCCGAGGGGAGTAAGTTAATATCAATTTCCTATGCCTAAGTAATAACCATAATTAAATACAGGATTATTATTTCGCTTTGAGCAAGCCACTCGTGGTGAGGGTCAATACCGCCACTAGTAATAATCCACAATCATCCTTTCGGAATTTATTCATGTGAAATCCGTTCTTTTGGCCGATTCGAGGGGGAAATGTATTCCAAAAGAACTTCACAAATAAATAAATTATGGAGGTCAAATTAATCCAATTTTAATATCCGGAATAAAATTGCGATTATAAAAACATACTTAGTAATTTTCGAAAGTAAGGTTTTTCTTGGACAATCAAATTCATGCAAACACATATTAACAAATAATAATAAGTGCACGAAATAAAACATCCATCAAAACAAAATTAAACACTTTGGAGCACTCAAATCCAATTGTCACGGTTTAATTTCTTCACGTCTTGATGCGAAAAAATTGTCCTTGTTGCTTTCCGACGTTCGTCTCGACGTGCTCCCACTCGAACAGCAACACTTCTTCAAAAACAACATCGTTTGGGGTTCGGGACGACGTTTAAAATCACACGTAAAAAAAACACGAAACGAAAAAATTCCACGGACTGAGATACAGCGCGCGTCGGCCCACGAAGTGGGCCCGCACGCTTCCCGGCCCGAGAAGCGCTGGAAAAACGCCCGAGGCGCGCCGAAGCGCAGCCCCGAGGCGCGGCCGAGGCGCACCCGAGGCGCTGCACGGAGGCGCGCCGAGGCGCACCCGAGGCGCTGCAGGCCCTCGCCGAGGCGCGCGCGCGCGGTGCGCGCGGCGCCGTGCGCCCGCTGCGCACGGCGTGCGCCGTGCACCCCCGTGCGCCGTTTTTTCGCCGTTCGTCCTCGTTTTCTTCATCCCTAGCATGATTTTACCTCCATACACGCTCCACGCTTGTATGCGTCGTCCGGGTACGCCGTTTTTAATTCTTCGTTCTTCGTCACGATCCGGTTACAATTTATTTTTACAAAAAAAATAAATACTAGATCTAGACTAGTCTATTACAATGATCGAATCAAAATAAAAACAACTAATCTACTCGTGGATTTTCTCACGAGAAAAACGAATTCGAACGAATCGAATTAAAAACCAAATTAATTCACACGCATGAAATTAACAACATTAAAAACCATGACAATTGGATACCTGCAAAAAAGATCTAACAATTCTACTATCCAATTTCAATTTAATGTTCAACAATTTAAATTCCAATTTAAAATTCAGAGCCCGAAACCGTGGCTCTGATACCAGTTGTTGGGAAAAATGGGTGCCCGGAATCTATTCGGGATGAATTTTAAATACGAATTTAAATACAATTATTACTAGCATGAATTAATTCTAATTAATCCAAATAATAATTCCAACAACTAATTATCATCATGCATGTTGAATTAATTTCACATATTTAATTAAGCGGAATAAACAATTAAATATGCGATTAACGTACCTCTTGTAGAATTGGCCTTTGAATATACGGGACAATTATAATCTCGCTTTATCAACCCAAAGCCTTCTCAAGTATTTCCCTTTTCACCTCACTTGATCGCCGGTGGGAGACGCTTTCAAGTAATTTAATAACTAAGGAAAAAGAAAAATATCTATGCTTCTTGATTTTTCCAACACATGAAATTATATACTTGGAGATGAAATAATCATCTCCTATTTATAAGAGGTGGTGATCGAAAATTATAGGATTAATGGGCTTGGAGAAAATCTTTTCTTAATCTCTAAGAAATCTTGAATATATCTCATATATTCTTTTCTCCAAAATAAAATATTCCACAAAAATCTCACACCCCTAAATAAATATGATGTTTTCGAAAATTTCATAGAGAAAATCCAAGATTTGGATCTTCTTGAATATATGAGATATTCTTGTATTCTTAGAATACATATCTTCCATAATATCTTTCCAAGAAAATCAACAAAATCTAATTTCTCCTACACATGCATTTTTTGAAAATTAAGAGAGAAAAATTAGCAATATAATTTTCTTTTTATTTTAATCACCTTATCATTATTGGGCTACTTAATTGGGCTACTTGAGAGGCCTTAAGGAGAATTAAGATTGGACCTCCTAATGGACTTCTGAATTTCAATATTGAGCCCCAATATAATTCAGCCCATTAATATTAATTATTACCACTAATAAATTAATATTGCACTATCCATCTTAATCCATATTACGATAATATGGGCTCCCGGTTATTATTTCCCGCGTTTAAGATTATCAAGTCCATTAATTAATTGAGCTTCTGAATAGCTCTAAATTAATTAATATATTTCACCTTGGAGTAAAGACAGCTCAACATTATTATTCGTACCGAAGAAACTAATTCTTCACTTGCAAGATTTGGTACAATAAAACTTCTGAGCCCACCAAGGGGACTAATCACACAAGCCGTACTCGCACGCGTTTCTCCGTATTAAATCTTAGCAACCGTCGTATGATTAATATTACTGCCCAAGACACAAAGTTCGAAGTCACAATGATTCTCACCCAACATGAATCAAAGCAGTAACCATTAAGCACACACGGTCCTATTTAAGTGACGGAGATTAAGAAATCAACAACCACTGAGGTCTAATTCTTCACCTTTCAGAACAGAAGAATTTATCCTCGCTGTAGGTCCTCTTCAACACATACTAAATGTGCTAGTGCAATCTCTTAGTCAAAAGACCAATTTGAGCCTTACACATCGACCTTTCACGGTGGATTGTTCAATTCCACCTAGGCCGTGAAAAATGTACGTTTAGTTACAAGAAAACCGTTAATGTCGTCTTCCGTGATCGGGTATCACCACATTAACTACGATGTAACACGTACTACATAATGAACGGTTTGCAATAAATATTCAACATTCAATCATATCTAAAGCAAATGCGATAAAAGAATTATTCTCATAAACAAGTGTTTGATACACGAGTTATACAAAGTAAAAGCATACTTTCACGTATAACTCCAACAGTTGGTGCCAAATCAAGCTGTGATTAAGGAACATATAAAATAACATCAGATATGCAAATAGAAACTTCCAAAATTACTGATAAATTCAGAGTAGCATAAACAAAATGGTATCATTTCACTTATCATAATATTTCCCTAACCAAATAAAACATTCAATTCATTGAAAGCACACCAATTCAAAATTATCATTACAACTCACAATTTTTCTTGCTAAACAGTGCTAATATCAAAACATACAGACACAAACAACGCAAAATAGTTCTATGAATTCTATTAAATATCAATTCGAACAGAGAAGCTAGATATCATTTCAAACTTGACCTTCTGGGTCCCATATAAAAGTTTCGAATCTGACACTTCAGTTTGACCAATTCAGCCCCACGGTAGGAACAACAAAGTCTAGCAAAGTGTATGAACATGTTTAAGAAATTAGAAGTACAATAAATTAATCATGTGGAATTAAGGGCTATGAGACTTCTAATTATTCTAACAAATATGGAAGTGCAATAAGATTGTCAAACCATAAAATATCATAGGATGATGTTCACCATCCGCACAATGAATAAGAACCTGCATTCAATAGAGAAACAAACTCAACTCATTTTCCAAAAGTGTAGGCCAAACTAACTTCAAAATATTTACATATATAAACTTTAATCAACATTTGGATTTACTAATAGTAGCATGCATTTAATTTCAGTTTCCACCCAAAAAGTTAATCACTTCAAAAAAAAAAAAAAAAACAATGAAATACTATAACGTTATAAGCCTAAATTTCAATTTCTAATACTAAATTTTAAGAATTAAGAGTGAGAAGATTAATCGAAATGGATTTGTGGTCTGTAGGTACGCTTCTGGGCCTATGTTCACAATCAAATAAAGGGTTATAAATCTATCTAGAATGAAGGGCACACCAAAGATGAGATTAGCTCCATAGAATAGGATGTTAAGTAGTACTTATCATTAACCTATCTACTTAAAGAAATAGTGAAGGTAATAACCTGGAAAGAGCTTTAAGCAAATTTTGGGAAGGCAAGTAAGCATAATCACTCGGGGAAAGAGGCGTCGAAGATGAGTCAATTAAAAATAGGCAGAACAATTTCACAAGATAAAATGTCCTCAAATTTTCAGTAATCAGTGAGAGTAATACTCGACTGTATAGTGTAAAAAAAAAATTATTGAACACTTCAAATCAAATTTATGAAGGTAAATAATAGATTAATGAGATAGTAATCAAATGATTGACAAAAATCCAGTACCTCAACTTCGAAACGGACGGAGAAAGCCAATGACGCTGGGAATAGGAAGAGACGCGCGGAAGTAGATGCTGATAAATATGACCGTCCAATGGAGAAAGAAGGATCGAGCGCCAGCGTGGAAGGGATGAAGAAGGAGAAGATTCCACCGGGCTGTTGGAGAGGAATATATGACGATTTTCGACCGAATCATGGGGTAAAGGTGCGAACCAGGGGTGGTGGTAGAGTTTTTCGTGAGAAAGGGGGAAGAATTGGAAAAGACAAGTATGATGATAAAAAAAATAAAAGGAAATGAAGTAGAAACATAAAGGTGGGACGAAATTGTATAAATTAAAAAGGGTAGGGGCAAGTTCGTCCGAAAATGATTTACAAGTGTAAGACACTTTTAAATATATTATAGATATTTGTGTAGGAGCCAGTGTCGACAAGCAGACGGTGTACCTTCGTTCCTATAATGTTAGCGCAAATGACTAACGAGTCGTTGTGGGGGGTGAGCACCCCGTCTAGATCCTTCTCTGAAAAAGTAAGGTTCCCGATTCGTTTGGTTGATGGATTTACACCGACTTCCATTACTTGCGCTACTGCTCGTAATTCTGCTTTCCTTTTCCTTTTTGACATGGGTGGTCCCCCATCAGAGCAACCGCCCACCGGCCCATATGGTCCTAGCATTAGGATCTCCGGGATTGGTCTCGCTGGGGTGGTTGCTGGGACTTTTCTTCCTTTCTTTCCTGCCCTGCTGGGTTGTTCGCCGCTATCATCGTCATCTGAACTGGACGAGGTTGTTGTTCTTGGCCTCTTGCCTGGTCCTCTTTTCACGAACTCAGACAATTTTCCATCCTCATAGAACCTCCACAATTGTTTTAACAAATCTCGGCATTCACTGGTGAAATGGCCGATACTCTGATGATATGCGCAGTATTTGTTCGGGTTTAATTTTCCTCTTTCCTGCCTTATCTTTCGTGGCTCTGGTAACATCTCCTTGTCCTTGACATTGTTGTACATAGCGTCCACCGACATTGTGAGGACTTGATTTAACTTTTCTTTTAACTCTGTTCCTTCGTTGAATGACTTCATGTTCTTCGGAGCCTTGTAGTCATTTCCTCCAGTTTTCTTTCCAAACTTCTTTGGATCAGCTTTATCTCCCATTTCTCTATGCAAAGCTTCTTGCATCGATACATGAATTCCTGCCTTGTGTCTGAACTCTGCGTATGTTTTTGGACAAGTCAAATGCATCTCCTTCCATAGTTCGGTTCCTTTTCTCAATCCGGCCATCACTGCAACTATCTTAGTATCTTCACTCACCATCTCGCCCTCCAGTAGAACTTTATCAAATCTCTCCAGAAATTGTTTATCTGACTCCTCGTCTCCTTGCCTAATGTCAGCCAACCGGTGCCTGTGGGTCAAGTAAGACCCAGCGGTTGAGAAATGGGACAAGAACTCCTTGCTTAGCTGGGTGAAAGAGTTAATGGATCCGGGAGCCAGTGCTGAAAACCATTTGTGTGGGCCATCTCCAAGGGTGAGTGGGAAATTTCGACATTGTGTGGCGTCAGTTGCCCCCACTGAGATCATTAAGGCCGAATACTTTGTCACATGAATATGGGGGTCCGAAGTTCCCTCGTACAGGTTGATGGCCGGAAATTGTATTTTCTTCTGGATTGGTGCATTGAGAATTGACGGGGATAATGGTGAAGATGGGAGAGAAGTTGATCTAACACCCCTCTGGGATTCTAACTGTTTTTGCAATTCCTCGATCGCTTTTTTCATTTCCTGCAGTTCGCTTGGGGGAGTTCTCCCATCGGAAGGTTGTTCATCGTGATTGGGTACGACCTCCTCACAATGCAGTCCTTCTCCGATGGCACGTTTCTCCTGGGTGGCTTTCCTAGCAATGTTGTTGGCCCCGTTTGGCCCTAATCGGCCAAAAGCTGATCTCCTGATCCTGTCGTGTACTGACAGGCGAGCAGTAGGGCGCGGTTGTTCTCCGTTCCCCCTAGATCGTTCTCTGCTAGCTACATTCCTCGTACCTAATCTTTCCAACGCACTTGTTCGAGACGTGCTTTTACTTGACTCACTTGCCTGACTTGGCGATGATTCCCCTCGATTCCCTAAACGTTCACTTATGGGAGCCTTTCCTTTATTTCTACGAACTTCAGCGTTATCAGCTTCATCATGGTGTGCATCCTCTCGCATTTTACTTCTCTGCTCGCCCACTTGGTTGGTTGTTCGCCTCCCTGCTCGCCTGCTCACCTGCTCGGTCCTAGACGGCCCAGCTAGCTCTTGCTGTTTTTGCAGTGATTGTAGCACGACTATCGTTTTTGCTAGCTCCTCGGGATTCTGGGCGAGGGCTTCTACTTCCGGTGGAATTGTGTCAATTGTAACTTGGACATTCTTCCAGGAAGTTGTTCTAACCGTTCTTGCATGGCCTTCGGTAGACGAAACCCTAGTTCTTGACCTATGACTTGGAGATGCACTTGAGGGACGATCTTCTTGTGATCTTATCATCTCGATTGTTAAAATATGAATGGTAAGCGAGGGATTTGAGGTGATCTTGCTCCTAACAAACACCTTTTTAAGAGTCACTAGCCTTGTATATTTGAATATGGTAGTTTTGAAAACCCTAGTTCATATACACATGCATTCAAACTCTTAAAGTGATGTGTATATGGATAACTTTGCTCCGAATAGTGTGCACATTTGATTTCCGGTGGCTTCTTCCCGGATTTCGTCCAACTCTTGCAGATTCTGGTGAATATCTTCAATCTTTCTACGATTTTTATAAATCGAAGGTTCGAACCCTCCTTCTAGCGCTAATTGTTGATAATCTTTTCTAATCAAGGTGATTAGTGGCTGTTTTCTTTAGTTAAGATCACCAAACAAGATCAAATAATCATGGAATTTTGCTAGGTAATGTTCAAGAAATAAATTTGAAAGAGTTAGTGCAATGTTTTTAATTATGGAAAAATCCCCCATTTCTTCATGCAAATGAAGGGGTATTTATAGATATACAAGAAAGCCATGTGTCACTATTTTGGTGGTTTAACCATTGGATCTATGCCAAGTGTTGAGACACTTGTACAACATCTAAACTATTATCACTTGGATGAGTGCCAAGTGTTTAGACACTTGGACTACATCTAAACTAGTGACTCTTGGAGTTCCCAATGTTGTATTTAGCTCTCATGACTACTCAGCTGTTTTCCTTGGTGGCTAGTTGCTTGTATATCCTTGTTGGGCGTTGTGGACCCCTTGTTCGCTCCTGGTCGCGTAAAAATGCATCTGACCACATCCCTGGTCGCGTAAAATGTCTTTTTTAAAACTCTGATGGTCGTCTGCTTCTTTATTTTAGTTCATCAACTCCTTAACCTTTGATCACTGGTGCTCGCCTGGCCACCCATCAATAACATGAGCGCTAGATGTAGAGATCCATCTAGCCTTAAATGAGTTGAGCGAAATAATTATCCTAGGTTCGAAATCCACTAACGCCCAAAAGCGAAAGCATTGATTTTTCTCATGAATCACCTGAGTGAGGAATTCATTTTTTCAGATCCTCATTCAGGGACCCCGGAATGTTGTGGAAGTCCTTGAAGAACCACTTCCAACAACAAAATGATATACTCCTCCCTCCGGTACAATACGATTGGTTGAGATACCGTTTCCAAGACCTTAAGTCTATAACGGAGTACAACTCTTCTTTGCAACGTATTGTAACCCAGTTGATGCAGAACAATCTGTCAACATTCCACGCTAGCAAACTTATACTCCAACAGCAGTATAAAGACAATTATATGATTGGTCGCAAACGTGGAAGGGGGAGATAGAGTAAGATGATCTGAGCTAAAGGCCGAGGTCGTAGTACATCTGGTGGTCACAGAACCTCGAATTTCGCTCTTAAAAAATCTGGCAATCAAAATAAGGTTGAGCATTCCTGCTACAGATGCGGATGCAGAGACCATAGGTCTCGCACGTGTCACACTCCCAAGCACTTGGTTGAGGCTTATCAAAAGCAGTAGAAGGACGACAAGGGGTAGGCCCCTAGAGTCAAATCTCACTATGCTAGCCTACCTGAAGCAGACTTTGACCAAGACAACGTCGATCCTCTGGGCATCGAGCTCAAGGACTTTGGAAATGATGAGTGATTTGCGTATTTGATTGTTTTAGTACTTTATTTTTTGGATAAAATAATTTATGTTTTTGGATCCTTTCTTTCGGATGCTTTATTTTATGGATGATACTATATTTTAGCTTTGATGTGTTTATCTTAGATCACTGTCCATTTCTTTTATCTGGATATTGTTGTTCTTATTCATGGCTTGTAAACATATCAGCTATAAGGTTTGGGCTATTTCCTCTGGCATGATGGATTGAGATTGTGATTGTGATTTATGTTTGGTAGATAGCGCCACTACTCATACAATCTTAAGAGATAGGAAGTATTTTCATAACTTGGTAGAACGTAAGGAGAATATAACTACAATAACAATGATAGTATGTTGATAGTGTGCTCCGGAAGAGCTTCCATTGTCCTCCCCGTGGGTACCGAACTCATAATCGATAATGCTTTATTGTTTCCACAATCTAAGCGTACACTACTCAGTTTTAGAGACATTAGGATAAATGGATATGAAACTGAGAACAATAACGAATACCTTTTGATGACTATTACTCGAGGTAGCCAAGTTATAGAAAAACTTTCTTCCTTCTCCCTCGGGTTGTATTATTCATACATCTGGCCGTCTAATCCCCATCTAGCTATGAGTATGAAATTTCATGACCCAAACTTCTTTAAATTATGGCATCAGCGGTTAGGTCATCCAGGACAAACTATGATACGTAAGATTCTATCTAATTCAATTGGTCATTATATTTCGAATAATAGAATTCATCCTGTTGATGAATTTATTTGTGATGCAAGTTCTAAGGGTAAGTTAATAGTACGCCCGTCGCGCACTAAGATTGGACTAGAGTCTCCGGTTTTCCTTGAGCGAATTCAAGGAGACATTTGCGGACCGATTCACCCAGCATCAGGACCATTTCGTTATTTCATGGTCCTTATTGATGCCTCCACTAGGTGGGCATAATGCCTGTTGCTGTCCACCGCAATCAAGTTTTTGCGAAGCTCATTGTCAAAACTATCGAGCTTAGAGCTCAATTCCCGGATTATCCAATTAAGTCGATTCACATGGATAATGCTGCTGAATTCAGCTCAAAGGTATTTACAGATTATTGTATGGCCCTAGGAATTAAAGTGGAACACTCGGTCCCCTACGTCCATACCCAAAATGGTCTTGCTGAGGCGCTAATAAAACGTATCAAACTTATCGCGAGACCATTGATTATAAACTCAAAACTACCCACTTCATGCTGGGGGCATGCAGTCCTACATGCATCGCACTTAATACAAATATGTCCAACTGCATATAATGATCATTCCCCCCTACAGTTAGTGCGTGGGAAAGAACCTAGTATTTCCCATCAACGTATTTTCGGATGTGCGGTATATGTTCCGATAACATTACCAAAGCGGACCTCTATGGGCCCATTAAGGAAACTCGGTATTTACGTTGGATTTGAGTCTTCATCCATCGTAAAATACCTCGAGCCTTTGTCCGGGGATCAATTAATGGCCCGGTTCGCTGATTGCATGTTCGATGAAGATTACTTCCCGGCATTAGGGGTGATCCAAATTCAAAATTGAATGAATGTCGGGAGCTTACGTGAAACGTAAGTAATCTTCAGTATCTAGATCCACGCACTAGTCAATCTGAACTAGAAGTTCAGAAGATCATTAACTTGCAAAATTTAGCAAACAATCTGCCAGACGTGTTCACTGACCATAGAGGTGTAACTAAATCGCATATAACTGCAGTAAATGCTCCCCAAAGGGTTGAGGTCCCAAGAAAAATAAGTACTCATTCCCCCACACGCCAGAAGCATAAAGGACCCTCAAGAGATACTAGCACACCTAAACGAAAAGCTAGCAATACTGGTCAGTCGAATGTAAAATCTCTAGAATAGATTCGTCTAGATAACTCAAAGTCTCTAGAAGACGAGCGTCCTAGTGATGAAGCACGTGCACAAAATATTCAATGCACTAGGACCGCGGAACGACCAGACCCAGATACACTGGAAAATGAGGAAGGTCTGGTTGACGTAAACGTTGAAGTCTCTATGAATTTCATTAATATGGGAGAAACATATAATATAAATATTACTGTCGTCGACGACACATTTGCAGCGACATTTGCTCTTTCCATTAACGATCCGGATCCAGAACCCAAAACTATCGTTGAGTGCTGGAAGTGCTCCGGTTGGGTAAAATGGAAAGAGGCAATTGAAGCAAAGCCCGCATTGCTTAACAAAAGATAAGTATTTAACTCTATCGTTCGTACACCCACGCGCGCTATCCCTGTAGGATATAAATGGGTATTTGTACGAAAGTGAAATGAGAATAATACTGTGGAGAGGTATAAAGCGAGGCATGTAGCTCAAGGATTTTCGCAGAGACCCGGGATTGATTTCGATCAAACCTATTCTCCCGTCATGGACTCAATAACGTTCCGCTACTTGATATCTTAGGTAGTTAACAGTAACATTTTATTTAAGCGGGGAACTCCTTGTCGTCTCTATTACTGTCCTTGCTCCGCGAAATCATAATCTGCAAGGGTTGTAAAAAGGGGGCGTGAGATTTGAATTCTCACATATGGGTGATTTGCAACGTTATGGGATTGGTAAATCCGAAGTATATTAAATTATACTCATTAATAAAGTATTTAATTTATTTAAGCAGTTGACATAATAATACGAACATCATATATCACAGAAGTAACAAGCTCACATAATAATTAATTGGGCATGACAGGTTTCACATTCACATAATGGATATATCACAAGTTTATTCACAGTAAGGGACAAAGCCCAAAATCGTTTTCAAGTATCGGCCCAATCTGTCAAAATCATTTCCAACACATTGTGAATCTCCCCTAAACCATTTCTTACCAACAAATCATTCCTTCATGTGACCATGAATCTGAATTATTATCACTCATGGTCACCACAAATAATATCAGTGACCATGAATCTGACCTATTGTCACTCATGGCCATACGTGTCAATCCACAAACAAACTTCTCAATGATTACTCGCTTTCCTCTTTCTCATAAAAACTGTCATTTCAAATTGTGGAGAGAATTCACATAATTCGTACTTGTATAAATTCATGCTCACAAAATGCCCTTTATCATGCAATGGTGCTCAATTTAAATAAAACAATAGACATATTGTATCATATATAGGTATATCACGTAATTCAAATATTTATATAATAAGTGTACATTTATGTTTGATTAGTTGTTTTAGATTGATTTAGTCGAGTTCAGAGTATACCAGCATAACGTATTATAAGCAGATCGATTAACAGATCATCACCCACCTGTTTGCTCTGGGTCCCGTGAACGATGTTCAAACAGATGGTCGGATCCCTAGTGTGTATTCCGATTAGCACAGAATCCTAATATAAAATCATTTGATTAAAAGTTGGCTCTCGAATTAATGAAAGGCCTAGGAGTTCGTGTTACGAGAACGAGAAAGTTGTTGTCTTGAAAACTTGCTGAATAGACCTACTTAAAAACATACACTAACTTGGTAAATACACCACTTTAAAAAAGGGTAGTGTATTGGGGGTGTACTTACTAATCTCCATGTTGTATGATTATTTCGACTCTTATAAAACAATTTATTTAATATTCTTATTTTTTTTTATAACTAAAAAGCTTTTATAAATTAAAAGTATATCCATATAATATTTTTCTCAAAATAATTAAAAGAATAAGAAAGTTGTATAAATAATATTAATATAATTAAAACCTCAATTTAATATTTTCTTTCTAAAATTTATATTTTATTTTAAAAGAACTTTGAATATAAATTATATTTTACAAATAAAAACCCATTTATTAATACTTATTTTGTTTAAAGAATTTTATATAATAAATACTGAAAATAATAATATATATACTTTTCTTTATTGTTAGTAATACTTGATTTAAAGAAGTTTTCATAACAAATAATAAATATTTTCCTATATTACTAGTATTATTAACTAAGTTGACTTGTGTTATTTTCAAAACAAAAGAGTATTAATATTTTCTAAAAGCCCTTTTCCATTTTTTTCAAACATTTGAACAGTAGAAGACGAGTTTCCCTTTGTCTACGGGCTCGAGACAAAGTGTTTATATTTTTATTTTTTTCTTATAAACATATCCAACAGTACACTAACATACTAATTTTAAAAACATTTACGAACAATTCAGTGACACTATATCACTAAATACAGTGTTACTAAACATCTATAAAACCAATACTAGTCCATAAAGTTCAAGTACCTCAATAAATTTGAACAACGGTATTTCCAGAAAACAACTATTGCTACTACAATATCTATCCAAGGATTAAAGGAATTTATTTCCCAAACAACAGGCAATTCGAAACAAAGCAAAAGAAACAGGAAAACAAAAGTTTGGTTCACGAGTTTAATCCCGAATTGAAAATTAATACAGTTTTAAAACTCAATTAATATTTTAAAGTATTTTAATTATTCTCAACAAATTATACGGATTGAAAACATAATTTTAAACTTTGAATAATTAAGTTCTCGTAGTCCCTTATCCGTTTGAAATATTCGATTTCTTTCTTCGAACTTGGGAATTTGAAAATAGAGTATATATTTAAATTACACGTTAGCACACATAATAATAAAATTAAAAGAAACAAGGATAATAATAATATAAAATTATATAATTAAGGTTTCTAGCAAAATAAAAGGTATAAAATGGGACGGGGTATTACAGCTTGCATCGCACAAATGAGTAATGGGTACGTCAAGGGAAACTTGACGAAACATATTTCACCTAAGTTTTTCTACCCATACGAACTCCAGAAGAGTAAAGTGATCACCATTCAAAAGGTGCAATCTAGTGACAATCTAGCAGATCTGTTCACTAAGTCCTTACCTACGTCTACTTTTGAAAAGTACGTTCGAGGTATTGGGATGCAAAGGCTCAAAGTGTTGTTGTCTTCAGGGTGAGCGGTAACCTCGAAATAAATCTAGAAGATTTGATCAAGAAGATCGAATACATTCCTCCCTAACTTATTATTTGGCCGATACCTAGCACGTGGAGTTTTTATGACAAGATATTTATATTATGTCGTAATGTCCAAGGGGGAGTGTTGTAAATCTTGAAGATTTACTATTCCAAATCTAGAAGATTTTATGTGGACATTACTAATGGACCAATATCCCAATGAACTTCATATCTTAGACTAGGGTTTTACTCTTATAAATATATCATTGTACTCTAAATTGTATACTCTCATACACAAGAATATTAGTGAAACTCCTGGCTTGACTCGTCCCCAGACGTAGTCGTTCCCGACGAATTGGGTGAATAAATCTCGTATTTTATTTTGCGCACTTAATTACAACAAGGATAAATTAGCGGGAATGGATACCTGTTGGGTGGGGAAACCAGGACTTAGCACGTAAACTGTGACGTTTTGATGCGTGCCTCTATATATATATATATACTAGTTATATTCCCGTGAATTTCACGGGCTTAAATTAAATTTTTAAAAGATTATTATGTAATACAAATAAAAAGAATTTGTTTTTCTTTATACTAATAAAGTATGCATAAATTTATTTTTCTTATAAACAATACTCTATATCATAGTAATTATTATAATTTTTTTAAAATTTCTTTGTAAACAATTATTCCATCAACATATTCTCTACCTAGTGAATAGAAAGCATCTTTGAAAGTGGGATAAACAATATTTTATTGTTCGTATTTCCTCGTGAGACTCTGGACCCTTATTGTGAGGTAATAGAATTCTCAAGTAAAATTGTTCACCTATACCAAGTGGAACATTATATAAACTTCCTAAAGCAGACCTACCGTTGCTTCTCCTCTCCCTAGTTTATTTTTTTCCAACCCAGACATACTTCGAAGGAAAGTCCATGTATGTGAGGTTCTTGACCTCATCATCAATCTTGTTACGTTCCATCCATGCTAAAAACTTTGATTTTTGTAAAGTAAGTCTTTGGAGTAGATCATCAATATTTCATCATCATAAAAAATTCATCATCATAAAAAATTCATCATCAATATTTCAACCACATAACCGGGAAAAAACTGTAATATATTTCACACTGAAGAGTCCTCCACACAACCTCGTACAGATAAATGTACCTACAATTGATGAAATTTTTAACTTCATCTTTTGATTTTGAATTAATAGAAACATCCCATCATTTTCTACGGTTACAGTGACTCTGTCGGACCCCTGATTATATACTCAAACAAAAATATTTGATGGACTTATTTCTATTACACCACTCAATATTTATATATCCTTGATACCTCCTCAACTAAATTGGACGGTAAGGTACAACTAAACAATTGTCCAAAGCAACTCCACGTTATTTAAGCTAGTATCATGTATGTTAAGCCCGTACCACCATTAATTCACCCCGTACCCACTTTATTTAAGTTCATCCCTCTATATATTTAATATGTACTACAATTAATTTGACTCGTACACAACTTCATTTAAGCATGTACAATCAAATATTTAGTTTGTAGCAAAACGAATTCATCACATACCACACTTTATTTAAGCCCATACCACCATTAATTCACTTTGTACCACACTTTATTAAACTCTTATTATAATTTATTTAAATTTCTACTGCAATTAGTTCACCTTATACCACAATTAGTTAACATTGTATCACAATTTTTTTAAGTGTGTAACACCGTTAGTTCACCTCGCACCACACTTTATTATATTTGTACCACCATATTTTAAGTTCATACCACCATACAGATAGTATAACTTTAGTTTTTAGCCCAACATCACGACTTTAAAGACAATATAATCATATTCTTTAGTCTCGTACCACCATATTAAATCATCTATAATCATATTTTTTTAACTTGTATTACCCTATACTCAAATCCTAAAATACATCCACCCATCATGCACCACACCTAAATATCTACAAATGACACCAAAAAAATGATGAATATATACACTCATTTTTTAAAAATGAGTGGATTTAATAAAAGTATAGATATAAATATATATATTGTCAAGTATAGGGAAAATACATTTTTTTATCTTTAACTTTGGTTGACTTTAGTTTTCATTTTGTTAAATTTGAAATTTTGAGTTTCGTCCTACAACTTACAAAAAATTGTATTATTTATTCTATTATCTGCTATGCTATAATAATATTGTAAACCTCGTAAACATTCTTCCCAATGAATAAGATAATCATCTTATGTAACAATTAAAAAAAAATCTTATATGGTTCATGCTCTTTGCACATAACTCTCTTTTGAAGAATAAATAACAATTCTCTCGTCCATATTCTCATGGGACCAAAACTGTAATTTATGATATTCCCATGGGACTAAAAATGTCAAAAAAAAAAAAAATTACGGGACTATAAGTGCCGAAAAAAGGACCATTTTGAAATATACTCATTTTCTTAGAAATAAAAGTGCAATTAACCCTTTTAAGTTACTATCAATAGAAAATTAAAGGTAATAATATTATTTTAGGATGCAAATAATTATATTAACTTTTCTCATAAATATAACTAAATTATATTGATTTTGAATTAACAGTAGCATCCTCATCATTTTCTACGTTATAGTAATTTTGTCGAACCCCTTATTATATACTTGAACAGATACTTGATGGTCTTGTTTTGATTGCACCACTCAATATTATATTTTTTTGATACCCCCTCAACAAAATCGGACTGTAAGGTACACCAAAACCATTTTCCAAAGCAACTCCACATTATTTAAGTTTGTATCACTATATGTTAAATGCGTACCACCATTATTTCCCCTCGTACCACATCTTATATACTTGTACCTTTCTTTAATGAATTATGTATATATCACTCATACCATCATTTAGCTGAACATGTACCACCATTAATTCCTGCGTACCCACTTTATTTAAGCTCATACCACTATATATAAGTATGTACTACAATTACAACTTCATTTAAGCATGTGCGATATACATTAGAAATTACAATAGATGGATCCTTCAATCTATGGTTCATTAAAAAAAAAAGCATTGTGTATATTTCAAGAAAATACGATTTACATATTCTGACTATTAAAAATATAAATTAAATATGAATTAATATGTTACTATTTTCATTAATCGGTCCTTTTTTTTTCAACCCAGTTGATTCTAACCAGATCAAATAAAAATATGTGAATAAATAGAGAAAACGTATTTGAAGAAAAGTAGTAAATTGAGAGAAAATACAATAACAGTTAAAGAGACACATAACCGCATTTTCTAAGAACCAACAATGATGTGCCCGTGGACTCTTTAGCACACACCAACACATATAATTCTATGAAATAAATAATAAAAGATCTTCCAACCAAAAAAATAAAAATAAAAATTACTAACCTGTTTGATCACTTTTGTAGCAAAAGGCGAAGCCCTCGCCCCCAGGGCCCCCACCCCCTGACCCGACAAGATTGGGTGGAGGAGGTAAATCATGGTAACCCAACGGCCCATTAGGTGGGAGGACTAGTGAAAATAATTAATTACTTATTCCAAAAGGCATTCAGAATCACAGTATATTGATTAGGCCCTATGTTGCACGGGTGCGGGTGCGGGGTGCGGGAGCGATACGACACGGGTGCGGGGATACAGAGTTTTTCAATAAACTTAGGATACGATTCGGCAAGGATACGTCTATTTAAATTTATTTTTATTATATATAATACATGTAATAAATAAAAAATATAGATAAATTTTATCTAAATATGCAACAATTAAATATTAAATATCATTAACTTACACAAGTCATAATAAAAATTTCAATCTACATATTTATACAATGACCAACTCACATTAACATCATTATCATTATCACTTGTCATAACTATTATCTATAGAAAATTGAATAATTACTAGAAATTAGAAAGCATATATATATATTTTAGAAATTTCTCCAAATTATTTAATTATATAAGAATTAAGAAATCAAAATACTTGGTTGGATGATGTATTATTTGATTTGTTTGTTGACTAATAAATTTAATTATTTATATTTTAATATTAAATTTTAAAAAAAATTACAAAAATTAATAAATTTTGCAATATTTTATCTGATCCGCGTATCCCTCGCGTATCCCCCACGTATCCTAGAAGGGGGATACGCGTATCCGACTTAAAAAAATTAAAAAAAAAATTCGGATACGCCACGTGGCGTATCGGGTGCGAATCCGACGCGAATCGCACCCGCACCCGTATCCCCCGCGTATCCGATACTGCATACCCCCAAAATTTGAAGAATCCGTGCAACATAGATTAGGCCAAGTATTTTATAAAAATAGTTAATGATAAGTTTATCATGAAACTATATTAAAGTATCGAATATTTGATTAGGAGTATCGATAATCTCGCCAGGAGTATCATTAATCCGGGTCGGTGGTATTATATTGTAACTGTTGTAAAAAAAATTGAATCCAGATTAGTGATATTCCTGGTGAGATTATCGATACTCTTAGTTAAATATTCGATACTTTAAAAACAGTTTCATGATAAACCTATCATGAAATGTTTTCATATAAAACTTACACTATTGATTAATTAATATTTTTTTGCAATATCCGATCTACCTAACACGTACAAAGGGGAAAAAGGATAAAATGAAAATGAGGGAGAGAGAAAAAAAATTATTTATTGTACGAAAGAGTAGAGAGAAAGAGAGAGAAGAAAGAAAAATCATTTTTCTAAATATCAGGAAAAAAATTATATCTAGTATAATAAAATATTAGATCTAGTGTGCACTTATATTATATGATATGCACTTGGATTTTGAAAAAAAAAACATCAAAAAGTAATCAGTATCACCTCAAGAAGTAATCAATAATACCTCAATAAATAATCAATAATACCCAAAAAGTAATAAGTAATACCCCAATTGCAAAAAGAAAAAAAATACAATTTGGCGTTTGTTTTGAAAAAATTAAAATTGAATTTAAAATTGAGTTTTAAATCCAAATGCATGCTAAAATTAGTGATAATAAAATGAAGATTGTAAAGTTACAACATTTTTTAAATTATGGAATTCTCATAACAATTATAGTAATCAGATTGTAAGACTAAATTAGTTTGACTTATTAACATTTGGTAAATAATTTGTTTAGTTATTATGATATGATTGACTACAACTGTCACACAATCAGGTTTCTTTTACATCTATATTTATTATTTATGTTTGAGAATGAATTGGCACAAAATTAGGTTATTAGATGTATTTATCTTTAGGCACCAAATACCTTTTTCTATATTAGTTCAATATAAATTCCAAACCACAATTTAACTTTCATGAGAAGTGTAAATCTTTAAACAATGGACAACTAAATTTTTCATAAAGACTAAACAATCCATGTTAAAAACAATTAATTGGTCGAATTTTTAAAAGCTTAGGAAACCCAAAAAGAATTGTTTCTAGACATTCCAAGTCTTGCTATCCAAAAATAAGGACTCACAATGCTTTAAATGAAATGTCAAACATACTGTTAATAAAATCTAAGAGGGGTGTATTCAATTGAGATTCTAATAGATTTTTTAGGATTTTAAAAAGTCTGTGGATTTAGAAAATCTATAGACTCCATGCAGAGTTTGACCGACCTTTTTATTGATTTATTTTGATATTTATAGACTTTACAAGATTGTGGAATATATATTTTTTTAATTGATTTACATGGATTTTCATAGACTCCGGCGCTGTAACCATTGATGCAAATGTATATGGAACACACTTGTATATAAAAATAAAAAAAAGTTATCCAAATTGAAAAGAAAAAAAATACGTTAGTTAAAAAATAGTAAAATACATTATTATTCTCATCTTCATTTTCATCACCGTTATACTCCGCCCTCATTAGAAGTCTCTCGTTGTTAGAAGAAATTTTGGAGAGTGAAATTAATTTATATTTTTTGAAGAGTAGATTTGGCAGCTGGGAGGGGAATCCCGATCCCCGTGGAGATCCGTCACGAACGGGGCGGGGAATCCCCAAAGCAAACGGGGATGGAGAATTTTTTTGCCCAGTAGGCGGGGACCGGGATAGTATTTCCAGCCCCGTGGGATCCCCGTCTCGTTCCCCGCGGGGAGCCGTATTATTTTAATATAATTAATATATTTATATATATATATATAATTTTAATTTTAAAGTAAATTACAAATGAATATTTCATAGTATCCTACTCAATTAACTATTTATTAAAAATTACATCTATATTTTTTTTAATATTATGTTATTAGTTTAAAATTATAAAATTTTCACTTTAGTATATATGTTAATTAAATATATTAGAATTAGAGGTTCTTCAAATTATTTGAATTAGTTGTTTTTTAACACCTACTTAAAGTAATTGTTGTGTATGATTAAATTTTTTAATTTAAATATTTTTTTATATTTTTTTTATATTTTAAAAATGAGATAAAAAAATAATTAGGCGGGGGAACGGGGAATCCCCGCGAGATGGGGATCCCGGTGAGACGGGAATCCCTAGCGAGGCGGGGATGGGGGGAAAAATTTCCCCATTTATTTAGCGGGGACGGAGATGGGGAATGACCCCTCGTCCCCACCCCGTTGACAACCCAATGGAAGAGAATCAAAGAAAGTCCATAAATTGTTGATTACCTAAGGATTTTTTAAGATTTTTTAAAATCCGTTGAAATCTCTGGTTATTAGAAGAGATTTTGGAGAGTGATATCTATTTATATTTTGGAAAAAAATCAAAGAAAATCCATGGAGTATTAAAATCCATAGATTGTTGAATACCTAAAGATTTTTTAAGACTTTTTTAAATTCGCATTGAATACCTCAGGATTTTTAAAGACTTTTGAAAATCCAGATTGAATACCCCCAAACTTTAAAAGTCTAAAAAAATCCTACATACTCTATAACCAATGCACCCCTGACCCCTCTAAGTATGATCTAATCATCATAATTAAATAAATCATACTTTAAATAAATCTCAATCATTCTTTAAAATTTCTTCATTTTTTAATAAATACACATATTACTTTAGCTATGATTCCATAATTGACTTATTTTACTGCATACTATGATTCAAAAAAAAAAAAAAATCAATTTAGGAATGTGTTTTAAAATATATCTTTTAAAAAATTATTCGTAGTATTATCAATAAAGAAAATATTCGATTATTTTATTGTGTTAAATGTGATTCCATAATTTTAAATGACACTATCCACAGGATATGAATTAATCTAAACCAAAATTTAAGTCGTAAATAGATCTTCAAATTTTAGTGATTAAGTAGCAATTTTAATTCCAACAAATTAGCTGATTGTAAAATTATATAAATTAAATTAAATGTCAGATATACTATATATATTTTGATGACTCAATGTATCTGTCTTTATGATCCACAATTGATGTGGATTAAAGCAATTACTAAATCCACGCACGTGAATTAGCATGTATATATAATATAGTCAAATATACTAAAAATAATTATGAATCATATATTATTTACGCATAAAAATATTATAGATAAACACTTGAAAAAATAATTTTGATTTTTAGTCAATATATTAGACTTTGCTCTGTATCAAATTTAATGCAAATTATATAATAACCTAATTTAGCAGAGTTTATAGACAAATAATCAATTATGCTATAAATAAATAATTCTAAAACACGCATTATTCGGGGTACGTTTGAAAGTAAAGACTTATTTATTTGACAATTCTTAAATCACACATTATTAGATACAATAACCGACCTTAAATTTCGGGTATGCTTGAAGGAGAAAAGACTTATTCATATATATAACAATTCTTCAATCATACATTAATATACACAATAATTGATCTTAAATGAAAATAAAGTCCGGATATTAAGAATTGTCACTGAATGTCTAGATTTCAAAAAATAAATAAAAATTGTCCGCAAATACAGAATACATCAAGGCGTGTTCTATTGCTGGAAGAGTGTATATTTAAATGATGAAAATAACATTACACAAAAATATGCCATAACTTCCAACAGCCGTAAACATGCATACCATACATTCCGAGCGAAGTAAAAATTACATTAAAAAAAGAAAGAAATATAGAAGCAAAATCGAACAAATACTTTTATTATAAAATATAACCAATCCATACAAAAACTGATACAAAAAGAACTATCCTCAAACGAAAATGTAATTTAACTATAAAATTGAACCAATCCGTACATAGATTGATTAAAAAAGAACTACGTACAAATGAACAAAAATTGTCTGCAAATATAGAATACATCAATAACAACTAAAAAATATTTTAAAAAAAATGCGAACATAGAAGATCACTAAACGCCACAAAGATAATAAGTTCACACCCAATGCGATACGAACGACTCGATCACGAACCGATCCTACACCGAATAAGAAAAAAAGAAGAACAAAAAAATAGTAAAAAAAAAAAAAAACAAAGGTTAGCGAAATTAACTGGATTAGTTCTCTAATTAATTAGAAAGACAAGCTTAAGTCAAATAATAAATCTGCAAATATAGGGCATTTAAAGTCTGAAATTTGTCATCACCTTTATTAGTTGTAGTTTGAGGAAGAAGTGCTCCCAACCCAATCGATTTATCAGCATTCTAAAAAAAACGAAAAATGAGAAATCGAGAGAAAACATACCAATACATGGACGAACGACAACAAACAATGACTAAAAAATTTAGAAGAGAGGAGAAATTTATAGGAAAAAATATATCAAAAAGGAGGGTTGAGATCAAAAGCTAAACAAATTAACGGTCATGATCGAAAACAAAAACTTGGAATAAGGAGAATAGAGGGAGTAGAAAATAGAGGCAAAACAAAGATGTCACATAGGCAAGAGATGTTTCCTCTATATAAAAGTATGGATGGATTTTTAATTGCATTTAGGGTATTTGACAATTGAAAATTTGATATACGCCTGTTTCAGATTGGCGAGAATTCTTAATTTTTTTTATTCTTTTCAAGTTTATATGTTTTATTTAGTAGTTAATTCTTTTTATGTTATTTTTTTAATTTATAATACTATAAAAAAATATAGAATTGTTTATAAAAATTGTCAATATAACTATAAAATTTTAATGTATTTTTATTATAGTGGGGATTGCCTTTTTGAATTATATAGAAACTTTCACTTTTTACATAAATTTTCCTACGCAAATTGTTCTTAGGACTATGTACGCAAATTAGTAGATAATTAATTACTATTTAGAAATTTCATTTGGTAAATAAATTGATTCTATAGACAAATTATTTGTAGGTTGAGGAATGAAGATGTTTACACGATTATAAAATTTTGTAGACAAATTTTAGGTTATTCCTCTAAAAAAAATGTTCAAAATATTTTAAGACAATTCTTTTGTAGTGTAATTTTTTTTATTTTAATTTATTCATTAAGGTTACTTTTCTATTATTTCTAAATATAACAAGAATTTTTTTTTTCTCGCAGGACATATACATAATATAATAGAAGAACAACAGTAAATTATATAAAAAAATGTAATATTTGAATTTGCAAAACATATCTATATAATCTATAATACACACAATTTTTCTAAAATTAGATTTGGGCGGGAGACAGCCACAGCCACAGCCACAAGATCTTTTTTTTTTTGTTGATCTTCACCGTACGTTGTTGCATTCTTCATGCCTGCTATTACGCTCAAATCTTGGAGTGGTTACATTTTTTGGTTTTGTTTCATATACAGCTTCTGGGTTGTCCTTTTTTCATGATCTATCCTTCGATCGTTGTGGGTACATCTCCGCCACTTGGATTCGCATTCGGTACCTGGTATCTCCGCGACTTGGATTCTAAAATGCTGCAGTCAAGTCTGTTACATTTTCCGCGTTCTATTTTTCTTCTTATTTGTTTCCTATCGTTTGGTGATCTCCTTTTTTTTTTCAGATCATGTTCATTAGGTTTCTGCCGTCGTCGTGAGATCTTTGTCGGCGATGATTGTTCGTTTGTTTTTTTCTTTAATTGGGCCGGTTTCCTGTATTCCGTTCGAATATGTTTGTAATCTTTTGTTTCATATCTTTGTTTATATTGTAACTGGTATTATGTATGCAGAATGGTTAGTGTCGAGTTTTGAGCTAAAATGTCATTAATTTTTTTATTTATTTTATTTATTATAATATATTATAATTAATATTCATAATAGTAATAATAATGTTTTATTTGTTATTATAAACAGATTCAGAAATCATGTGTAACGTCTTATCCTAATTTTATGGGAAGATATTTAACGTGGTTCCTATTTTTCTCTCACAACTGTCGGTATAATGTTGGTTTTATTTTTTAGAATTTGAATTCAATGTAGTTGATATCTATTTTTCCGTCTACCGAACCAGTATATTAATCAGTTTTGTCATAATATTTGAATTTTAATCAATACTATATATTCATCTGGATGTTTCAAAGTTGGTACGTATATATTTATAATATTGTAGAGGTGTTATAGTGTTGGTTGTTGATATTATTCCAATCAAATCTAACGGAATGTAATATTTATAGTTGTGAGATTTATGAGCTAAAATATTCATTGTTTTGATAATATGGTTTGTTGTTTATGTTATGGAATTATTATATTCTCGATTGTGAATTTGAGGTCAATAAACAAAAGTTATTGCCTTTTATATATTATATATTTTCGTACTAATTAATCTCAGATTAATACTTGGCCGAAGAAATAATTATTTCTTTACTTAATTTACGCACAATTTTTTTAGTATTTATTAGTGATCTTTTTATATGGTACCTGTTATTATATATGCAGAAGGGTTAGTGACAAATCTTGATCTAAAATGACTGTAATCTTGATCTAAAATATTTTTCTTTTAGGTAATCAAAAAATGAAAAAGATTGAGTATTGAAATATATGATATATGATATACGTAACGTCTTCCCTAATTTTGTGTTAAAAATTATTATATGGGACATTATCGTCTTCCATGTTATATGAGATATTTTTCTAAATTTGTTGCTTTTAAAAGTAATTATCCTTAAATTGTTAGCCTGAAAAGTTATGGTTCTCATTGACCTGAAAACTTAAGATCCTCATTTTGCCAACTCATTCTCACATTGTTATTATATCAAAAATTTATTATTTTATGTTTTTGCTAAAAGTTCCATTGGAAAAAATATATTATGTTTTATTATATTGAAGTGTATCGATTGGAATTGAATAATTGTTTCCTATATATTATGATTCTATGTTTTTAATTAATTAAAAACCAAATACTGAAATTAATAATTTTAATCAAATTAAATATAAAATTATTTATAGAAAAAATTATTATAGGTACAACTATCAATCCCCACTATTTTACTAAGTTCACCCATCTCATTTTATACACCCTCCGCCCACTATTAATTTTTATATGTGGAGTGACACACTTTAAAAAAAAATTATTGATTTTTTGGACCAACAAATGAAGAGTATTTTGAAATAATAATTTTTTAAATTTCAAAGCACATACAAGTAGAGCTGGCAAATCGGGCCGTCCGACCTGGCCCGGCCCTTCGGGCCAAGCTATATTCACGGGTCGGGCCTGCCCATTTGCAAACCAGACCTATAAAATTTGAACCCAGACCAACCTAGCCTGCGGGCAAATTGGCCGGCCTGGCCCATTTAATTAATATTTTTTAAATAATTTTTATAGAAAGTTATATTCCTTCTCTCCATGAATATTTTTACCCCATTACTGTTAGACACAAAATTTAATAAATATTAGTATTTTATTGAAAAGGTAGATAAAGTAAGGGTATTGTAGGGGGTATTGTAGGACTCATTTATCTATTTGTGGTTAGTGTTTATTTTAAAAAACGGAATGAGTAAAAAATTGGTGGACGGAGGGAGTATTATAAAACACAATGCTATACAGTTTCACAATCCACATATATTTTATATCTTAATTTACTTTAGTTCATAACAAATAACAATATTAATTTCAATCTTTAAAAAGAAAAATTCAGTCGGGCCAATCGGGCCGCTCGTGGCACGTCGGGCCAAAACGGCCGAGCCCATCCAGCCCGTCGGGTAAGGGCCACTATTTTTTAAGCCTAGCCCAGCCCAGCCCAAATCCCGTACGGGCTGGTCTGTCGGGCGGGTCTCAAATTGCCAGCTCTACATATAAGTATTTAAATTTTAAGAAATATAATTAATTCTTTTATGTTTAAACTTATTTATAATATTTATGATATAAATTTCTTTTTTTTTATTTTTTTAAATATTTAATGATGTGGATGCTTACTAAGACGATAATTCTGTATTTATTTATACACATCAACTTTCGGGCAAGGAACAAACAACTCGAAGTTTAAATTGCAAACAAATATGAAAGTAATGAATTTTATGGCCAAAATTCAAAATTTTAGCTTATATTACAATTTGTGGAAATTTTGTGATTTTATTTGCAATTAAGCCAATTATTTACTAGAAACGTGATCGTATTACCAGAATAGTAATATTATTTATCATCAATTCATCACATACAAGAAATAGTATAAAATTATCTTAACATTATCAGTACTATTATCATTTAACCCAATAGAATAAACAGTGTACGTAAAATTACCTGAACATTACCATCTCCCAAGAATTTATTGGAAAGTGGAAAACAATTATTTATTATCATGTATTTAATCAATGTATTGTGCCAAATATTTGTCACTCTCTCAGTAATGTATTGTGCCAGATAAAGATTCATATACACCAGATGCACGGTGCATTTACTCAACAATTGAGATTATTCACACAGAAAAGTGTAGGTTGGTACACTGAAAAATATGGTTAGGTTACATTGAAAACTTTACACTGAAAATATGATTATCACGGTAAACTTTTTCAATGCAACCTAACATACTTTTCAATATAATCAAATCGTAATGTTTAGGAAAATTACCCCTTAGGTACATAATTTTAACAAATACTACCCCTTGAGAGTGATCCCAACTTACCCTGGGATACAAAAATTGTTGAACTTAAGTTATGTTAAAGTTGAACTTATATATGTTATTATTGCACTTTGTACTTGAGAGTAATTAAAAATTTGAACTTTTCCCTCCTAACAATATTTAGTTTAATTTTGTATTTCTCAACAATTCACCCTAATTTTTAGTGTAAATAGTTTTAATTGATTATTGAGTGCACCATGTACCATACACTATGTGTACAAGAGAGTTACTCCCTTCGTATTACAATAGTTATTTTACACATCTATTAAAGTATGTATACATTTTTTCATTAATTAATTTAATTCATAGTAAACAGTATTTTCACCATTATTCACATTAAATTAGATTATAAGAAGTATTTAATATTATCAGAGCCATAGAGACTCATACTTAGACAAATATCTTAGGTTATATTCCTATTTAAGGCGGAATTCTTTCATACATTGTTAGGAGTTGGTATAATTGATTTGATTGGATTACTGATTTTTTTAAGGATTTTTAAAAGTTAAATGAAGTCATCTCATTATTTTAAACCTATTATTTTGTTGTTCCACTCGATTGTTCAGTTTATTTCATAAATAATAATAAACTAAATTTGAGTCCTCATCTGTAAAATTACAAGTCAAATACTCCCTCCGTTCCAAAAAAAAAAAATTGTATACTTTCTTTTTTTCGTCTGTCTCAAACACTGTGCACACCCTATAAACAAAAACTCATACTTAACTTTATCTTTATAATATTCACATATTTACACAAAATGCCATTACTTTTTACACTCACCCCAATAATTTCATTATTTTAATAATAAACTTTTACACATCATCATCAATAAAATGTATCGTCCAAAGTGTGAAGAGTCTTTTTATTAATGGAAGTGTGAAGAGTCTTTGAAAAAGGAAGAAGTATTACATTAAGTTTTACTAAATAATTAATCATGTATAACCAATAAAATCAATTGTTCTAAATATTCAATATGTCATAAATTACTATTAATATAATTGAACTTGGACTTTAACTCTTTTTTATAAGATTTTTTTTTAATTTAATTCCTTTTTATATTGTAGATTAATGTTTAAAGTATTTTAATTATAGGTTAAACTTGCGTAAGACCGTCTCATGTCATTAGACAATACAAATTAGCACCCACCTCTGTTATAATATTAATGCGACATGTCCAATTTATACTCAGTTTTATTAAATAATTAATCATGTATAACCAATAAAATCAATTGTTCTAAATATTCAATATGTCATAAATTACTATTAATATAATTGAACTTGGACTTTAACTTTTTTTATAAGAATTTTTTTTAATTTAATTCCTTTTTATATTGTAGATTAATGTTTAAAGTATTTTAATTATAGGTTAAACTTGCGTAAGACCGTCTCATGTCATTAGACAATACAAATTAGCACCCACCTCTGTTAGAATATTAATGCGACATGTTTAATTTATACTCCATCTCATGAGTAGGTTTTATATGAAAATGACTCATGATAAGCTTATCATAAAACTATTTTAAAATATTGAATAATTGATTAGGAGTATAAAAAATTTCATCAGGAGTATCATTAATTTAAGTCCTAGAAAAAATTTAGTTATATTTTTAAAAAAATTGTAGTTTTATAATTTAGTAATTATTATAATTAAAAATTTGTAACAATTTTCTTCCGTGCGAAGCACGGGTAGGATAATCACTAGTAGAATTAAAATAGTAGAAGCATATAACAAAAATTGAAGCACATGCTTTTAAAAGAATGGTCAAGTGAAGCCTACACTAATAAATTTATTTATTAGTTTTTACATTAAATTAAATCTTAAATCATGAATAACATCAAATGTTATGTGAAAATATCTCTCACGTTGAAAATAATAAATGGATGAAAAGAAAAAAGAATAAAAATAACAGTTGTACTACATTAAAGAAAAAAAAAGTAAGAAAAATACGAGGGAAAGTGGTGAGTGGGAAAATTTGTGGTAGTAAAAAATGTTGTAAATCTAGAAGATTTATTATTCCAAATTTAGAAGATTTGATGTGGACATTACTAATGGACCAATAACCCAATGTGCTTTATATCTTAGACAAGGGTTTTATTCTTATAAATAGACTATTGTATTCATGATTGTAATATACTCATACACAAGATCATTAGTGAAACTCCTGGCTTGGCTCGCCCCAGACGTAGTCGTTCTCGACGAACTGGGTGAACAAATTATGTCTTTTATTTTACGCACTTATTTACAACACGTTATCAGCACGAGTCTCTGCCCGAGATTATACGGTACGACCTAAATTAAATTCTATATGAATTACATGTTTTTGATGTGTACCCTTGCTATGAATTCGATTGAATATTCTTGCAATGAATTGAATCATATTTGTATACAAATTAAATTATTTTTGTGACTTGAATTAACGAGCAACGACCGCCGCACGAAGGCCAGCAGCCGCCGTGCCCTAGCGCCACCGCCCGCGTGCAGCCGCCGCCGCTCGCGCGCTGCCGCCCTTCGCGCGTCGCCGCCCATCTACCGTACGCGACCCGGCACGGCCCGATGCCGTCTACCGTACGCGACACCTCACGAACCTCCGTGCGCTGCATTGTGGCGAGGCATGCCCTACGCATGCGGCGTTATTCCTCCGGAATTTTGTGATTCCTTAATCCAATTGCGATTTCGTTTTAGATATCACAAAATTCATATTTAATTTATTTTAAAATCCTAAAAATATTTCGTTAAATTTCATTAATATACATGAAATATTTAGCCTCATGAATATGCATGTCTATTAAGTCGTAAATTTTCCTTGAAATTATTTTCATGTGATTATCGTTCATAATAAATTATTTTGCATGTTTCTATGATTTAATTATCTTATGTGCATTATTTCTTCCGCACATAGTTTATTTCTTTATAATCCGCATATTATGCCCGGGTAGGCGGCGCCCGGTACTTGTCGGACCGTAATTTATGCTTTGGGTAGACGACGCCCAATACTTGCTCCTATGTGCCCTAGAATAATCAAATAAATTCTTATTTCTCTGTTGTCAATAAATTGGTAACAACTCTTACCATGTCACTTTAAAATCGTAGTAAAAAATGTCTGATATTACTATGAAAGAATTCGATGAGCTTGCTCTCGATGGTAATAATTACCTGACATGGGCACTAGATGTCGAGATCCATCTGGCCTTAAATGAGTTGAGCGAAATAATTCTCGAAGCTTCGAAATCCACTAACGCCCTGAAGGCGAAAGCGTTGATTTTTCTCATGAATCACCTGAGTGAGGAATTCATTATTCAGATCCTCATTCAGGATCCCCGGAATGTTATGGAACTCCCTGTAGGACCGTTTCCAACAACTAGATGATATACTCCTCCCTCCGGTACAATACGATTGGTTGAGACTCCATTTTTAAGACCTCAAGTCTATAACGGAGTACAACTCTGCTTTGCACCGTATTGTAACCCAGTTGATGCAGAACAATCTGTCAACATTCCACGCTAGCAACCTTATACTGCAGCAGCAGTATAGGGACAATTATATGATTGGTTGCAAACGTGGAAGGGGGGGGGGGGGGAGAGAGTAAGATGATCTGGGTTAAAGGCCGAGGTCGTAGTACATCCGGTGGTCACAGAACCTCGAATCTCGCTCTTCAAAATCTGGTAAGGTTAAGCAGTCCTGCTACACATGCGGATGCAGAGGTCATTGGTCTCGCACGTGTTGCACTCCCAAGCACTTGGTTGAGGCTAATTAATAGCAGCAGAAGGACGACAAGGGGAAAGCCCCTAGAGTCGAATCTCACCATGCCAGCCTGCCTGAAGCAGACTTTGACCAAGACAGCATCGATCCTCTGGGCATCAAGCTCAAGGACCTTGGAGATGATGAGTGATTTGTGTATTTGATTATTTTAGTACTTTATATTTGGATAAAAATGTATGTTTTTGGATCCTTTCTTTCGGATATTTTATTTTATGGATAATATTATGTTTTAGCTTCGATGTGTTTACCTTAACGTTGTCCATTAAATTTACTTGGATATTGCTATTCATGGCTAGTAAACATATCAGCTATTAGGTTTGGGCTATTTCCTCTGGCATGATGGATTAAGATTGTGATTTATGTTTGGTAGATAGCGCCACCACTCATGCAATCTTAAGAGATAGGAAGTGTTTTCATAACTTGTTAAAACGTAAGGGGAGTATAACTACAATAACAATGATAGTAGATTGATAGTGGGGTCCAGAAGAGCTCACATTGTCCTCCCCGTGGGTACCGAACTCATAATCAATAAGGATTTATTGTTTCCTTCCTTCTCCCCCGGAGTGTACTATTCCTACATCCGGCCGTCAAATCTGCATCTAGCCATGATTATGAAATTTCATGACCCGAACCTCTTTAAATTATGGCATCAGCGGTTAAGTGATCCAGGACAATATATGATACGTAGAATTCTACCTAATTCAATTGGTCATAATAATTCGAATAATAGAATCCTTCCTGTTGATGAATTTATTTATGATGCATGTTCTAAGGGTAAGTTAAAGTACGCCCGTCGTGCACTAAGGTTGGACTAGAGTCTCCGGTTTTCCTTGAGCGAATTCAAGGAAACATTTGCGGACCGATTCACCCAACATCAGGGCCATTTCGTTATTTCATGGTCCTTATTGATGCCTCCACTAGGTGGACAATGCATGTTTGCTGTCCACCCGCAATCAAGCTTTTGCGAAGCTCATTGCAAAAACTATCGAGCTTAGAGCTTAATTCCCGGATTATCCAATTAAGTCGATTCGCATGGATAATGCTGCTGAGTTTAGCTCAAAGACCTTTACAGATTACTGTATGGCCCTGGAAATTAAAGTGGAGCATTCGGTCCCCTACGTTCATGCCCAAAATGGTCTTGCTGAGGCGCTAATAAAACGTATCAAACTTATCACGAGACCATTACTTATGAACTCCAAACTACCCACTTCATGCTGGGGGCATGCAGTCCTACATGCATCACACTTAATACAAATTCGTCCAACTGCATATAATGATCATTCCCCCCTACAATTAGTGCGTGGGAAAGAACTTAGCATTTCCCATCTGCGTATTTTTGGATGTGCGGTATATGTTCCGATAACATTATCAAAGCGAACCTCCATGAGCCCACAAAGGGAACTCGGTATTTACATCGGATTTGACTCTCCATCCATCATGAAATACCTCGAGCCTTTGTCCGGGGATCAATTAATGGCCCGGTTCGCTGATTGCATGTTCGATGAAGATTACTTTCCGGCATTAGGGGGAGATCCAAATTCAAAATTGAATGAATGCCGGGAGCTTACGTGAAACGTAAGTAATCTTCAGTATCTAGATCTGCGCACTAATCAATCTGAACTAGAAGTTCAGAAGATCATTAACTTGCAAAATTTAGCAAATAATCTGCCAGACGCGTTCACTGGCCATAGAGGTGTAACTAAATCGCATATACCTGTAGTAAATGCTCCCCAAAGGGTTGAGGTCCCAAGCGAAACGAGTACTCATGCCCCCACACGCCAAAAGCGTAAAGGACCCTCAAGAGATAGTAAAACACCTAAACGAAAGGCTAGCAAAACTGGTCAGTCGAATGTAAAATCTCTAGAAGAGATTCGTCTAGATAACTCAAAGTCTCTAGGGGACGAGCGTCCTAGTGATGAAGCACGTGCACAAAATATTCCATGCACTAGGACCATGGAACGACCAGACCCAAATACAATGGGAAATGAGGAAGGTCTAGTTGACGTAAACGTCGAAGTCTCTGTGAACTTCACAGATACGGGATAAACATACAATAGAAATATTACTGTTGTCGATGATACATTTGCAGCGTCAATCGCTCCTTCCATTATAAATGATCTGGATCCAGAACCCAAAATAATTGCTGAGTGCCGGAAGCGCCCCGATTAGGTTAAATGGAAAGAGGCAATTGATGCAGAGCTTGCATCGCTTAACAAAAGACAAGTATTTGACTCTATCGTTGGTACACCCGCGCACACTATCCCCGTAGGATATAAATGGGTATTTGTACAAAAACGAAATGGGAACAATACTGTGGAGAGGTATAAAATAAGGCTTGTAGCTCAAGGATTTTCGCAGAGACCCGGTATTGATTTTGATCAAACCTATTCTCCCGTCATGGACTCAATAACGTTCCGCTACTTGATATCTTTGGCAGTTAAAATGAATCTCCAAATGAGATTAATGGACGTAGTAACCGCGTACTTATACGGATCACTAGATGCCGATATTTATATGAAAATCCCCGATGGATTTGACATTCCTCAGATGAGGGATGGTGAAAACAGTTTTATGTATAACATAAAACTACAGAAGTCGTTGTATGGCCTGAAGCAATCGGGCCTCATGTGGTACAACCGACTTAGTGAATTTCTTCAGAAGAAGGGATACACATTCGATAAAGCTTTCCCAACATACCCGTCTATGTTGATGACCTAAACATAATCGGAACATGCAAAGAGATTGAAGAAGCCAGTTCAATCTTGAAAGCCGAATTCGAAATGAAAGTCTTGGGTAAAACCAAGTACTGCCTGGGCTTGCAGATCGAGCATCTCCCAGAAGGAATCCTTATACATCAGTCGACCTACGTGAAGAAGGTATTGGAGAGATTTCACATGGATAAATCTCATCCACTTAGCACCCCTATGGTTGTTCGATCCCTCGAAGTGGATAAGGATCCATTTAGACCAAGGAAAGATTCAGAAGAAATTCTGGGGCCAGAAGTTCCTTATCTTAGCGTTGTTGGAGCATTGCTCTATCTCGCAAATTGCACTCGGCCGGACATTGCATTTGCTGACAATTTGCTTGCGAGATATAGCGCTTCTCCTACAAGGAGACATTGTAATGGTGTTAAACATATTCTACGGTACCTCCAAGGGTCTCAAGACCTTGGACTGTTTTATCGTAAGAACCAAGACAAAACCTTAGTAGGTTATGCGGATGCTGGCTATTTGTCTGATCCCCACAACGTCATATCTCAGACTGGTTACATTTTTCTCTGTGGTGGTACTGCGATCTCATGGAGATCGGTTAAACAAACCATGGTTACCACGTCTTCAAACCACTCAGAGATAATAACTTTATTTGAAGCCGCACAAGAATGTGTTTGGTTAAGGTCCTTGGTAAAAGACATTGGTGACTCGTGTGATATCGCTAAAGGCGATACACCTCCCACCGTTATATTTGAAGACAACGCTGCTTGCATCGCAGTAATGAGTAATGGGTACGTCAAGGAAAACCGGACGAAACATATTTCACCTAAGTTTTTCTACCCATACGAACTCCAGAAGAGTGACGTGATTACCATTCAAAAGGTGCAATCTAGTAACAATCTAACAGATCTGTTTACTAAATCCTTACCTACGTCTACTTTTGAAAAGTATGTTCATGGTATTGGGATGCAAAGACTCAAAGTGTTGTTGTCTTCAGGGGGAGCGGTAACCCCAAAATGAATCTAGAAGATTTAGATCTAGAAGATCAATAACATTCCTCCCTAACTTATTATTTGACCGATACCTAGCACATGAAGTTTTTATGACAAGACATTTATGTTATGTCGTAATGTCCAAGTGGGAGTGTTGTAAATCTAGAAAATTTATTATTCCAAATCTAGAAGATTTGATGTGAACATTCCTAATGGACCAATAACCCAATGGGCTTTATATCTTAGACTAGGGTTTTATTCTTATAAATAGACTATTGTATTCATGATTGTAATATACTCATACACAAGATCATTAGTGAAACTCCTGGATTGGCTCGCCCCCAAACGTAGTCGTTCCCGACGAATTGGGTGAACAAATTCCGTCTTTTATTTTATGCACTTATTTACAGAAAAAAAAAAAAAATAGAGTTCATCACACGAGAGGCCTGTTTCAATTGTGAATGCCTATATTGTTATGAAATAAGGCAACTGTCTTTGAAGGTTGCAATTTTTTTCAATGGATATTACAAGCAATAGAGATTATATTAATTAGTATTGATTGTTTTAATTCAACCCTATAAGTTAATTTCATTGAATAGTATAAACTATTATCATAAATCAATATTAATTATTTTCATTTAACAAGGGTTAAATTCTCAGATAATTCTCATATTAACTCGAACACGTCGTTTACGAATCGGATTTCTAATTCCCAGTGAATTAAGAGACATATATACTTTGCATTAGATAATTCAAATAATTGCAATATCACATGTTCCATTTTTAAGAAAATGTATATAAAATGTTTAAACTCGAAATGACAAAAAATAGTGAAGCTAGATCCACCATATATTAGTAAGAGATTAGAAAAGTCCATATATAATTTAAGATGAGAGGTGCATATGATATTGAAGAGATCTAGAGAGAGGTCATGGATGCCTTACAATTGGTTAGCTTCTTAAAACCAAAATCTCACAGTAGGAATAAACGTGACTGAAATTTCACCCGATCAATAAAAATCCAAAGTCCTCATAACAAGTAATTAAAATATATATATATATATATATATATATATATATATATATAAATTCCTGTTGTCATGGGGCTAATAACTACATATCAAAATATTCAAATATCACAGAGAAAGTCCACCCCCACTCTAGTAAAGACTCAAGCAACAATAGAGGGAATCAATTCAAATAAGGAGTTATACAAAATTCAAATATAAACAATGGAGATACAAATATAACATTGTCAATACAATATATGGACCATGATTGTCTTGATTCTTCTTCATTTTGAATTTGGAGTATATCCACATCCCTATATTATACTCGAGTTAGAACCCGTTTGTTTGGGATATGGGATAATAAATCCTATGATATATTTTATCTCATATGTGGGTAATAAAAGTGCGGGCTTGTCAAATTTACCGGACCTTTGGTAAATAAAATCTATCTTAACAAACAGTGGAATTTGTGGGAAAATAATCAATATCTCTTCTATTCAAGGCAAACAAACGGGCTCTTAGAGAACAAGAATCGCCTATGGAATTAAAATAAAAATTCCTTCCACCATTAACATTTCTACATAAATTGCCCTATGGAATGTTTAATATGGTCATGAATGATTCCCATGTCTACCTGGAACAGAGGATATATAATTTTTCTCATGCCTATCTACTTCCAAGTTGAACCATTCAATGGTCATTTGCTACTATATGGTATTCTCAACCAAAGGTTAAATAATTCCATAAATCAACAATGTACCAAATCATGAAAAAGAAAGTCAAAAAGTTAACTAAGTAGAAAAATGTGAATTAAAGAGAAATCTCAAGTCAACAAATCAATAATTTCTAAATTTTTAAACCTCAAAAAATAAGATAAAGTGGTGCTCAAACCTCAAAGAGACTCTTGGTCACAAAAATCGAGCTCTCTCGGCCTTCTAAGAACTGGAAAAGGTGAGATTAGGAACAAAACATAAGGTTTGAATTTGGGAATTGCATCATCAAAAAGAGATTGGAAAGATTAGAAAAGGAGGTTGAAAGGATTAGAATTTGTGGATCAAATGATCAAAAAAGATTGTGGATCATCTCATCGGCGGTTAAGGATGAGTGCATCGCCGGCGGCTCAAGAGAAGGGTTTTAAGTAGGGGTGAGCATTCGGTTATTCGGTCACCGAACCGAACCAAATAGTAAAAACTGAATTAACCGAAAAATCTCTAATCGGTAATCAAACCGAAACCGAATAGCACTAAAACCGAATTTCAACCGGTTCGGTTATAAACCGAAATAACCAAAATGTGCTATGTGCAACTTTTTTGGACTTTTTTTTAGATATTTTGGACCCAAATTATAAAATAAAACTGATAAAAATCCATAAAACAACAATAACTATTCAATAAATCATTTATAAATGTATATTAACATCCTAATAAACTAAAAGTCCATAAAAATAACATCCACGATTAGTCAAATACTAAAATAACATAATAGTTCAATGTCCATACTCAAAAGCCCAAAATAGATTAATATGTGATTGATAAATTGATTTGATAATATTAATTTTAATTATTAAATATATTATTATAATTATTATTAATTAAATTCGATTTTCGGTTTTTGGTTTTTTCGATTATTTTCATAAAAAAATCTAAACAGAACCGAAATATCAAAATTTAAAATTTTAAAAACCATAATTGAACCGAATAACCGAATAATCGAACCGAATTATAAATTTCGGTATGGTCCGATCGATTAATTCGGTTTTAACCGATTAGTGTTCACCCCTAATTTTAAGATGAGAAACAGTCTACAAAATTGAGGTGGTTTTCTAAAGAATTGAGGCAAAAGTGTAAATCAACAGAAATTTTAGGTAAAATTAAAAAATTAACAATTTAGTTTAGCTTTTTTTAATTAAAAAGAAAAAAAAAGATTTTGGTCAAGGGCTATTTTAAACGAATTTTTAGCCCTAAGTCCTCATTGTCGTAAAACCTATTTAAAGGGGACTTTATTTAAATAGCCTAGTCAACATAAAATATATTTAAAAGACCTTTTATCATAGCATTTTGTTTAAATAGCCCGGTCGACTAATTCGGGTTTAACCGATTAGTGTTCACCCCTAATTTTAAGGGGAGAAACGGTCTACAAAATTGAGGCAAAAGTGCAAATCAAAAGAAATTTTAGGTCAAATTAAAAAATTAACTATTTATTTTAGCTTTTTTTAATTAAAAAGGAAAAAAGAGATTTGGGTCAAGGGCTATTTAAACGAATTTTTAGCCCTAAAGGGATCTTTATTTAAATAGCATATAGTCAACATAAAATATCATTTAAAAGACCTTCCATCATTGCATTTTGTTTAAATAGCCCGGTCGACTAATTCGATTTTATCCAATTAGTGTTCACCCCTAATTTTAAGGAGAGAAACGGTCTACAAAATTGAGGTGGTTTTCTAAAGAATTGAGGCAAAAGTGCAAATCAAAAGAAATTTTAGGTCAAATTAAAAAGTTAACAATTTATTTTAGTTTTTTTTAATTAAAAAGGAAAATGAGATGTTTGTCAATGGCTATTTAAACGAAATTTTAGGGATCTTTATTTAAATAGACTAGTCAATATAAAATATCATTTAAAAGACCTTCCATCATTGCATTTTGTTTAAATAGCCCAGTCGACTAATTCGGTTTTAACCGATTAGTGTTCACTCCTAATTTAAAGGGAAGAAGCGGTCTACAAAATTTAGGTGGTTTTCTAAAGAATTGATACAAAAGTGTAAATCAAAAGAAATTATAGGTCAAATTAAAAAATTAACAATTTATTTTAGCTTTTTTAAATTAAAAAGGAAAAAGAGATTTTGGTCAAGGGCTATTTAAATGAATTTTTAGCCCTAAAGGGATCTTTATTTAAATAGCCTAGTCAACATAAAATATCATTTAAAAGACTTTCCGTCATAGTATTTTGTTTAAATAGCCCGGTCAACTAATTCTGTTTTAACCGATTACTGTTCACCACTAATTTTAAGGGAAGTAACGGTCTACAAAATTGAGGTGGTTTTCTAAATAATTGAGGCAAAAGTGCAAATCAAAAGAAATTTTAGGTAAAATTAAAAAAATAACAATTTATTTTAGTTTTTTTTAATTAAAAAGGAAAAAGAGATTTTGGTCAAGGGCTGTTTAAACGAATTTTTAACCCTAAGTCCCCATTGCCGCAAAACCTATTTAAAGGGATCTTTATTTAAATAGCCTAGTCAACATAAAATATCATTTAAAAGACCTTCCATTATAGCATTTTGTTTAAATAGCTCGGTCGACTAATTCGGTTTTAACAAATTAATGTTCACCCCTAATTTTAAGGGGAGAAACGGTCTGCAAAATTGAGGTGGTTTACTAAGGAATTGAGGCAAAATTGCTAATCAAAAGAAACTTTAGGTCAAATTTAATAATTAACAATTTATTTTAGCTTTTTTTTTAATTAAAAAGGAAAAGGATATTTTGGTCAAGGACTATTTAAACGAATTTTTAGCCCTAAGTCCCCATTACCGCAAAACCTATTTAAAGGGATCTTTATTTAAATAGCGTAGTCAACATAAAATATCATTTAAAAGACCTTCCATCATAGCATTTTGTTTAAATTGCCCGTGTTGACAGGCGAATATAAAGGAAGAGAGGGCGAGCAAGATTTGGGTCAAAAGAAACCAAGATTATGAAACATAATACACAAATCAGAGATAACTAACAAGGATAATCAGAGGAGAGGTGCATAGTCTAATCTGGGTGGTGTACCATATGACGAACAACTATCAGACGAACAGGTCCTAAGGCCCAATGCCGGATATGAATCTCACGCCCAGTCATGAATGACGAACAGCTACCAGGCGAACAAGTCCTAAGGCCCAATGCCGAATATGAATCTCACGCCAAGTCATAAATGACGAACAACATTGTCAGGAGGTGGTACATCTACCAACTTAAGAGGTGTACAACCCAAGATCTCATAATTGGCTAGATACATGACGAACAAAGGACAAAGATCCCGAAGCCTGCCTACACGGAGCATAAAGGCGAACAACTTATGAACCACAACCTCAAGAGGTGAACAACTTTTACCAAAAAGACTTATTGGACCAACTCAGCCAACCATGACGACCAACAATGAATTCGAGATAAGATAAAACACAAGACTTTGTAACTAAGTTTTAGCTTAGATAAGGTCAAACAAGGTCAAAGGACGCATGTCAAGCATGCAAGCTTGGAAGTCCAAAGGTCATGTACACCACCTACTTGGTGGACACTATAAATAGTTGTTCTCCAGCAACAAAAAAATAAGTTCAAATTCACAAATACTCCCAAAACACACACTAACACACCTAAACATGCACACATATGAAATAAATACGAATTCAATACTCGTATTTACGATTTTGCAACCCGAACAATCAAATTTACCATTTACGGTGGTAATCAATCACACGTTCTTATTTGGTGATTCAAAAACCGGTTAAAACAACCACTAATCCACGCGATTAGAACCAATCACCAACAATTTGGCGCTAGAAGGAGGGGTCGAACCTTCGATTGAAGTGTGAATAGTAAGAACATTAAAACTTGAAGATTTGAAGGAATCCTCAAGAAATTCTCGAAGATTCAAACAAAAGTGTTAATGGTGTTTTTCAAACACAAACTTGAAGATTTAGAGATTGAGAAGATAATTCAAATCAGGATGCCTCAATCCAAGGAAACAAGGATTTCACATCCCTCGATTGGAGTTTCCCTAACCCGGGCTTCGTCTACTGATCGTCAGGATCATGACCCATGGCATGCGAACAAAGTCCAACCTTCGGTTTCAGCTCACGTAGCGTCTCCAGATTTCAAGGCATTGTCTAGGAACCCTCAGGAATTGGCTAAAACAATTGCTGCTCTCTAGGCAATTCGGAAGCAGCAACAACAACATAGACCTTCACATGCAAGGTCCAAGTCTCGCCAACTTGAAGTAGTAAGAGCACGGTCTGTTCGCGACGAGCAACATGAGGTCAATAGTACCCAGAATCGAGGGGACAAAGGCAATTGTAAAATGGTCGACCAAACGGAAGGTCAGGCTGAGTCTGCCCATGGGCGAACAACATTGTCTAGTCATGGAACATCCCGTTCAGTGCATCGGACAGACTTGGCCAACCCCAGCTCCGATAAGAAGTTGCTCGCCAGGGAGCAAGAGACGGGCGAACAACTTTTGAGCAAGCTCGCCCATCGGTACATGAAAGACTCACTAGATCCGCCTTTGGGCGCCTAGGGCCAAATGCGGCGAGCAACCCTAGGAAACTTCTTCAAGAAATGCCCACTCCAAGTGAGGGACTGCGACGAGCAGAAAGGCCAGTATCTTTGCTCGCCGAATAACCTCCAAGTCAGGGGGCATCTCTTGATGAAATATCAAGCCTAAGGAAGGTTGTGGAGAGCATGCAGGGGCAGCTTGACCAACAAAGAGGAATGGGGACGACCAATATGCCATCTTCACCTTTGTCACCAATCATACTGAAGGCCCCAATCCAGAAGAAGATACAGTTTCCGACAAGCATACAATATGAAGGCATTGCTGATCCCCGAGTCCATCTAACAAAATATTTGGACTATATAATTTCTGTGGGAGCCAGTGATACCATCCAATGTCGGAATTTTCCCTTGACTTTGGGGCCAGAGTACACAAGTGGTTTTCTGCAATACCACCAACATCTATCCACTCGTTTGTTCAACTAAGCCAAAAGTTCCTCTCCCACTTCTCAACTGCTGGATCGTATTTATCCCAAAAACACCGGTTGTCGGACTTAAAGGAAAATGATGACGAGTCAGACCAGGCGTTTATGGAAAGATTCGATAAAGTGCTGCTAGAAGGGGAGCCAGTCAGCGAGGACACAAAAATTGTAGCCGTCATGGCCGGCTTGAAGAAAGGATCTAAATTGTGGAAAGATGTACGTTTGAGGTGCCCAACAAGTTATGCCGAATTCAAAAACCAAGCCGGCATATTTTGTTGATAGGCGAGCAGAATCGTCATTTGGGCGAGCATAATTAACCCAAAGTACCCACACTTAAGACGAAAGTAAGCCAAGCTGAACGAAAGGTGTCAGGCGAACAAACCTTGCTCGTCGAGTAACAGTAACTAGGCGAGCAACTTTAATAAAAAAACCATGTGGACCCAGATGAGGTCCTAGCGAGCATAATCAGCACCTCGGCGAACAGACCTAGCTACAATATCAAGACAACAACTTATCAAGAATAAAGACCATCAAAGTCAAACTAAAGACTCCTCAAGGACAAGTCTAACGGGACGAACAACTCCTGAATGTGAGCAAGTCCAGTGTAGAAGAATATAATTTAGTTTAGATAAGGTCAAACTAGTCAAAGCCCAAGTGTCATACATGCACACTAGGGAGGTCAAAGGTCCTGTACACCTCCTGCTAGGCAAACTTGTATAAATACTTAGATTTTTCAGATAATAAAATAAGCACAAATTCTTATACACGTCCAAACTTCGATTATACATCCAAAGCAGCTCGATTATCTTACATACGAATTAATTACATAATCAATACACGTGTTAATTCTACCCCAACCCAAATTTTCGTATTCACTAATTACGTTAGTGATCAATCACACGTAATTGTTTGGTGATCTAATTAACAATTAAAAACAACCACTAATCCTTGTGATTAGAATCGATCATCAACAAATTGGCGCTAGAAGGAGGGTTCCGAACCTCCGATTTAAGGATTTAAGTGTGACTAAGTAAGAACTTCGGACTTAAACTTGAAGAATTGAAGAAAGGTGTTCTTCATTTAAGAACTTTTAAAGATTAATACCCAAAACATCAGGTAAAGATGCCTCAATCTCATGAGACTCAACACTCTCAGCACGTGACAAGGGATTCATGCTCAAGGATGTCCCAGGCTGGTAGGCGAGCAGAAATAGCCAAGCACGAGCAAGAAAACCATCCAACAACTACACATCAACTAATGCCACATGAACTGGATGACTTTGTTCGCAACCCTGATGAACTAGCTCGAACAATTGCAATGCTACAGGCCTTACAAAGGCAACAAGCATAGCCTGGCCCATCTCATATCCGAGCAAGGCATAGCCCAACAAGAGCTCGTGGGCATGATAAGGCCAGAGATGACCATCAAAATGAGGCAGACAGTGCCCAAGTTCGTAACATGAATGGCAAGGAGAAACAGCTCGCTGAAGCTACCAGCCATGGGGAGTCAACCCCAAATCAAGCTCTGGGGGTTAGTCAGGGCACTCACCAAAGTGTACTAAATACATTAGGTCGCCGTGGTCGGGGAGCAACTGAGGTCCACCCCGTAGCAGAAGTAGCTTGCCCGGCCTACGTACCAGCTCGCCAGTCAGTCCACGAAAGGCTGACTAGGTCAGCTTTTGGTCGCTTAGGCCCAGATGCAGAGCCCAATCCTAGGAGGCCAGCCCAGGGGGTTCCTACACCAAGCGAGGGATTGCAGCGATCAGATGGCCATGCACCTCTGTTCGCCGAACAGCCTCCAAGTCAGGGGGGATCCCTGGAGGAACTGGCCTCTATGAGAAAGGCAATTGAAAGTATGCAGGGTCAGTTGGACCTACAAAGAGGTTATGGGAGTACTACCCTTCCTACTTCACCATTATCTTCAGTGATTCTAAAGGCTCCCATTCAAAAGAAGATCCAGTTCCCTGCAAGTATACAATATGAAGGCACGGCGGACCCTCGGGTGCATGAAATACTCTGATTATATGATATCAATGGGGGCAAGCGATGCAACTCAGTGCCGTAATTTCCCATTGACTCTGGGGGACCGTATCCATAAATGGTTTTCAGCTCTGCCACTAGCTTCAATCCATTTGTTTGCTCAGCTAGGCAAAGAATTCCTGTCCCACTTCTACACGGCTGGGTCTTATCTATCCCAAAGACATTGGTTGTCTGACTTAAAACAAGCTGACGACGAGTCGGACCTTTTGTACTTGGAAAGATTTGACAAGGTCCTACTAGAAGGGGAGTCAGTCAGCGAAGACACCAAGATCGTAACCGTCCTAGCTGGATTGAAGAAGGGCACTGAACTTTGGAAGGATGTACATCTCAGATGCCCTAAAACTTACGCTGAATTCCGAGATCGGGCAGGATTCTTTGTCTCCATGCACGAAGCTTTGCAGAAAAACATGGGGGACAAAGGTGAACAAAGGAGAGTGGAAAGAAGACTGGTGGTGGAGGTTATCGTGCCTCGAAGAACATAAAAGTATTTAACAAGGGGATGGAACTGAAAGATAAACTGAATCATGTACTTACCATATCAATTGATGCGGTGTACAATAATGTCCAGGACAAGGAACTACTCACTCCTCCCAGAAAGATACGTCAAGATGCTAGCAAGTTAAACCAAAACAAGTATTTTGCCTACCATCAAAGCGTGGGGCATTTTACAATTGAATGTCGTGACTTGCTGAAGCAATTGTGGCGATTCTATGAGAAGGGTAAGAAATCTGAGTTTGTAAAAAGACCACCCAGCAAGAGAGACATAGATGATGATTCCGAGGGAGAAGATTTGGAGTAAGCTCCTCGCCGGAATCGAGCTGGGCGACCAGCTCAGGCACCACCAGGAGGTCCAGTTCCTGAAATCCAAATTATGGAGCATGCGGGACCTGTTGGTGGTTGTTCTGAGGTACGGGCAGTAACCCAGGTGCAGGAAATGGGTGTTAACCTATCCGTTCTTCACACAGCCGAGTTGACCTTCACTGAAAAAGATTTGGAAGGAATCGTAACTCCCCATAAAAATTCCCTCGTTATCTGCGCCAAGATAATGCGAACCAAAGTACACCGACTACTGGTGGACACCGGAGCCTACACTAACATCATCTTCAAGAAAATACTTGATCAGCTAGGCGATTATGTTTGCTACATTCAAGATTCCAATCACCGAATCCTAAGCTTCAGAAATGCTGTAACAGAGCCATTAGGGCATAATTAGGTTGACTGTACAATTGGTGTCGACCAAGGATCCCAAAAAGAACATAACTAGAATGGTGGATTTCTTGGTCGTAGATAAAGAGTCCACCTACAATGGGTTCCTTGGCCGACCGTTTCTGAATGAATTTAAAGCAGCAGTTTCAACCTACCACTACTGTACTAAGTTCCCAACAGCTAGTGGTGCGGGAACACTAAAAGGAGACCAAAGAAAAGCTCGAGAATGTCTCCTTCAACTTCATCCAATAAAAAAATATACATTTATGATGGAAGCATCAATCAGCCCTCTCGGTAATAAACCATCAATTCTTGAAGATATTTTGGGGACCCAGAATGATCAGATGGACATAGATGAACAACCCTCGTCCATGGGTGAACATAAGTTGCTAGAGGGTGAGCAACCCTTACCGGAGACAAGATTGTCATCAATTACCAATGAACTAAGTCCATACATCAACCTGGAGGGCCTAGTTGTGGCGACCAAAAACGACAGTAATTCAACAGAGGATTTTGACCCCTGGCTAGGTACAGAACCAATGAACATCGAGGATGAGCTAAGCCCAGAAGGGCCAATCGGTGATCCACGGTAGAAGGGACAGAAACGGCGAGCAACTCTAGTCGAAGAGCTGGAAGCCCTCAAAGTTAACCCTAACCGTGATGATCTCAAACTTTACATCGGATTCGAGCTTCCTAAGCCCTACATGACTCGAATGGCAGAGTTTTTGAAAGCTAACCTCGATGTCTTTGCATGGTTGCACGCCGACATGGTGGGGATCAATCCAAAAGATGCTTGTCACAGACTAAATATCAATCCAGCCCGAAGACCCATCCACCAAAAATGACGGAAGTACGGGCCTGACAAGTATCAAGCTCTGAATGGAGAAGTCAAGATATTTTTGGACAACGACCTAATCAGACAGGCGTTGGGTTGTAAATACTGTTCTAGTGTGGAAGCCGAACGGAACCTGGAGGCTATGCATAGATTTCACAGATCTGAATGCAGTATGCCCGAAGGATAACTTTCCACTTCTGCACATTGACCAACTGGTGGATAGCACAACCAGGCATGAAATGTTCACATTCATGGATTCTTTTGCTAGTTACCACCAAATCCCGATGCACCCGGATGATTAAGAAAATACGGTCTTCTACACGAATAAGAACTTACTTTGCTGGAAAAGAATGTCGTTCAGATTAATCAATGCCGGAGCAACGTACCAGAGGCTGGTGAACAAAATGTTCGACGAACATATTGGGGAGACGGTAGAGGTGTATGTTGATGACATAGTCGTCAAAAGTACTAAAAAAGAATATCACCTCAATCATCTATCCCAGGTGTTCAACATTCTCTGGAAGTACAACATGAAGTTGAATCCAAAGAAAAGTAGTTTCGGAGTACATTCGGGAAAATTCCTGGGCCATCTGGTTAGTAAGCGAGGAATCGAAGCCAATCCTGCAAAAGTTAAAGCAATCGATGATATGGAACCTCCTCGTTCTATCAAAGAAGTACAAAGGCTGACAGGATGCCTAGTAGCTTTAAACAGGTTCATATCGTGATCGGGGGACAAATGTCGTCCATTCTTTGAAGCCATCAAAAAAGGCAACTTTACGTGGACATGAAGCTGCCAGAAAGCTTTTGACCAATTAAAAGACTATCTGGGAGATGTTAAGATTCTGTCAAAACTAATCTCTGGCGAAAAGTTATATTTGTATCTGGCAGCATCGGGTACAGCCATAAGTTCGACATTGGTGCGAGCAGAAGGCAAATTTCACCTTCCCATCTACTATGTTAGTCAGGCCCTGCATGAAGCCAAGGTGAAATATTCACCCACAGAAAAACTGGCATATGCTCTTGTCATGAGTGTTAGAAAGTTAAGACTGTACTTCTTCGATCATTAGATTGAAGTACTAACAACTTTCCACCCAAACAAATATTGCACCGACCCGACACAGCTGGCCGTCTATTAAAATGGTCCATAGAGATAAGCCAGTTTGGAGTGACATATGCACCTCGAACAATGATTAAGGGACAAGCATTAGCCGACTTTATAGTCGAGTTAACTTTTCCCCAAAATCCAACGAGAGGGCTAGATCACCCATGGCATCACTATATGGACGGTTCATCGACAAATCTGGCCTCGAGGGCAGGAATAGTTCCCATCAGTCCCAACCGACAAGTATTCACTTTAGCAGTCAGATTCGAGTTTATGGCCACCAACTATGAAGCTGAATACGAAGCCCTCATTGCAGTTCTCCACTTATCACTAGCAGTTGAAGTCAGATGACTCCAGATCTTTGGAGATTCTCAACACATTGTAAGCTAGGTACGGGGTGAATATAAGGCCAGAGACGAATAAATGATCGAGTATCAACAAATTGTTGCTCACTTGGTATCTTTGTTAGACCAAGTATATATCCAGCAGATACCTCGAACGAGCAACACACAAGCTAATGCCCTAGCAAGATTAGCAACAAGTGATGGGCCAGCAGATCTAATAGACATCGTCATTACTAGGAAAACCCAACCGCCGACGGTGGATTACAAAGTAAATCAAGTGGTTGAACAAAAATATGACGATGATTGGAGAACCTATATCCAAATACTTGAAAGACGGTGAACTGCCAAGCAATTCTTTTGAAGCTGCAAAAATAACAAAATAAGCAGCTAGGTATACCATGGTAGACGAACAACTTTACAAAAGAGGCTTTTCAGTCCCACTACTCAAGTGTTTGTCTAGGGGACAAGGAAGGACTACCTTGGAAGATATACATTCCGGAGCCTGGGGAAATCATGCTGGGGGGCAAGCTTTGGCCTACAAAACCGTAAGGCAAGACTATTACTGGCCGACCTTAGGAAAAGATGTAATCCAATTGGCCAGAGCTTGTCACCGATGTCAAATATTTGCTCCAAGTATTCATACCCCTGCTCAAGAACTCGTTTTGGTTTTCAGTCCTTGGCCGTTTGCACGATGGGGAATGGATATTATTGGGCCTTTCCCGTCTGGAAAAGGAAATGTGTGATTTATTGTTGTGGCTGTGGATTATTATACAAAGTGGGCAGAAGTAGAAGCTCTAGTTAAAGTTACCCAAGAAAAGATGATTGGCTTTATTTGGAAGAACATTGTCTGTCGGTTCGGAGTTCCTCAAACACTTGTAACAGAAAATGGTCCTCAGTTTGATGGGAAAAAACTTCGAGACTTCTGCACAAAGTGGGGGATCAGAAAGCACTATTTAACCCTTTATCATCCACAATCGAATGGTCAAGTGGAAGCTGTCAATAAGATAATCAAGCATATTCTTAAAATTCGGCTAACAGAAAGTAAAGGCAACTGGTCTATAGAATTGTCAGACGTGCTATGGGCATATAGGGTTTCTCCCAGGTCAAGCATCAGAGAAACACCTTTTGCATTAGCATTCGGAACTGAGGCCGTCATTCCAATTGAATTGAAAACCAAAACAATGAGAACGACCAACTTTGAAGAAGTGGCGAACAGCCCTGCGCTATCAGTCGAGCTAGATTTGCTCGAAGAAAAAAAAATCACAGCTGAACTAAAAAATGTGACATACAAGCAGAGAGCAGAGCGTTACTACAATTCTCAAGTCAAAATAAGAAAGTTTGAGGTCAGCGATCTTGTTTTGAGGAAAACGCTCGCCACCTCCAGGCATATTTGGCCCGACTTGGGAGGGCCCATATAGTGTAATAGACAGGTTACCCAATGGTGCGTATGACATAGAAGACTTAGATGGCAACTTGGCCCAATATTCTTGGAATGCAGCTAATTTGAAGAAGTATTTTCAATAGGCGAGCTACTTTGCCTATGAAAGGTGAAAGTGATGCTACTTAGCTGGGCGAGCTACTAAGTTCCTTGGGCTAGCTAAAACGGCAGGTGCACAAGTAAGATCCAAAAACTTGCCCAATTTTTTGAAAATTCCACCAAGCACGGATGGTTGAACATAATTGATTGGGTCAAGTTGTTTGCGATCTAATGTTGTTTTCCTCTTGTATAGTTTCATTTCCTTTTAAGAGTTTAAGGTTGGCTTGACAAAATGTATAGTGGTCGAGCTACTTTAACTTTTGATGTAAATTATGTGTTTGGATAAGTTGATTGTTTGACAATGTTCAGGTCGAACAACTTCAACTTAGTGCTATTATAGTTTGTAAGTTAGGTCGCATTTGATACTTGTAATTTTTTAAAGCAAGTTCAATCTTAAGTTGTTCGTTCAAAGGAGATTCAAGCTCGAGGCACAAATTGATTATACAATCAAGCCTATCAAAGGCTGTTCATTTTTAAATGAACATAGCCTAAGGCCAAAGCCCTCAAATTTCTAAGGCAAAAGTTCTTAAGGATCAAAGCCCAACTACATTAAGATTGTTAAGCATAAATATAAATTCAAAGAACAATTAATGTAAAGAAAACAAGTCGAGCAAAACATGATTTCATTAATGATAAGGCGTGATCGCCCAAAAATTACAAAATAAACTCCACAAGGGAGTGAACAACAAAAAGAAAAGTACAATGAAAGACCTATCTACCCTAATCATCTAAGAGCTCTGTCCGGCAGGAGGTTGAATATTATCGTCCTTGGGGTCTTCAAGAGGTGTCCCAGTAAGAGAAGGGTCAATTGGGACCTCTTGAGTGAGCTAGACAATTAGCCCCTCAACATCAGCTCGTTCTTTGAGAGCTTTATCGCTTTGGTCGACAAACTGAGTCTGCTCGCCCCCAGCGACCTCTTCCTCCTCATCATCCTCAGGGGGACTTGTAATTATAACCCCAGGGCTAATGAAATCAAGTTTAACTCCATAATCAGGCAGATCGTCGATCTGGAGGGTTGTGCTTGGGGCTGGAGGATTGGATTCGATGAAGTTGGTGAGCTCTTTGCCAATCTCCTCAACCACGGCCTGAGCTTTGAACTCATTGGAAATCTAGATGCTCTCAGCGTAGCCCGTCACGAAGCCAATGATCGAGCCGGCCTCCATTTTCAGAATTAGCTCTTCTTGAGTGATGGAGTTGGCGAGCTGGGTCTCGAGGTCGGCAACCTTAGCAGTTACTTCTGTCGTATACTTCTCGGCGACCTCTTTTTTCTTTTGGACGCGAGCAAGTTCAGCTCGAATCTGCTCGACCTCGACCATTTTGGCTTTAAGCTCCTCGAAGACTTTAACATGCAAATCCAGAGCACACTGCTCGCTTATTTGATGGGCCATGACCTTATTCTCCAGGTCAGCCACCATCCTCTTAGCCTCGGCCTTGGCCTCATCTCGCTCTTTGGCAATGCGGCTAAACGTGGCCGCATGTTGGCGAGAATCTCTTTCGAGGTCTTCCACCTGGTCGACCAACCTCTAAACGGCGGCCAGGTTGTTGCCCGCCTCAATAAGGCACAAGCGACCATTATCACGAGGTGCCTGTGCTTTGATGATTTCGTTAAGCTCTTTGCTCCAGCTTCAAGCAACAGATTCAGAGGTGCGGCGGACGAAGGAGTCTGGGATCTCCCTGAAGTTGGCCAGCACTTTGGAGCAGGTGTACCGGTGCACCAAGTTTGATCGCCCCGGGTATTGCTCGGCCTCATGTGCTACTCCGAATGCACCTCCCTTAAAGGATTTCGCTCTCCACCTAGCTTGGCTTGGCGAGCTGGAGCGACCGCAATGCCTTGGGGGACCTTTACCTTTTTGCCCGCCTTTTCAGTGTCAGAGACGGGAGTGCCGTCTCCTCGAAGAAGTCTATTCGATCGGGGGGTTGTAGTCTTAGGCAGACTATTGATGGGAGCGGGCTGCTGCACCAAGCTCGACCCACCAGTTTACCTTGGATCGTCTTTCCCCCCCTTAGCCGCCAGGGTGATCATCTTCGCCAGGGGATCAACTTTCTTTCGTCTATGTTTGGTCGGCATTTCCCAAATGTGTTAGTCCAAAACCAGATATGAAGGGTGAAGGGCAATAGTAACGAACTGATCTGCAAAAGAAAGAAATACTGTTAGAAAGTGATATGCAACATTAAACGGCAAACAAATCTATTCGCCAAGGTTAAGAAACTTACCCTCGGGAACTTGGGCCTGGGCCTCAAGATGATGAGGGTAAGTGGTGAAATGGGCAACCCTAAGTGTAGATTCGAGGAAGAGATGACTGATGCTGCAATCTGCTCGATGATGGAGGGCGATCAGGCTGACAGTGAACAAGAATTAATTGCTGATGCTGTCCTTAGCACTTCGCCACTTCAGATTCTTAGGACCCGAAACACAAAAAGAAAAAAAATTAAAATTAGTCTTATCACTTCAAATAAATAGAAGGGATAAGACTCACGCTTTAGGTCCCTAAACTCCGCCAGGGTTTTAATCCGCTCGGGGTCGCCATAAGGGCGAGCAGAAGCGTGCCAATCACCCCCTATCCAAAACTAATCGTGCTTCCAGTCTCACACTTTTGTAGAAATGTCCTCCACAAGCTTTAAACCTGGTCGCGCCTTGAGGTAATACCAGCCCGCCTCTTCTCCAGTATAGGCTGTGATTGTCATAAGGTAGCACGCCTCTTCGGCGGACAATTTATTTGAGTACTCTTCTAGGGCGAATAGAACCATTAGGGACATGAGGTTCATCCATCCAACCAGAGTCAGTTGGGTTATGGCTAGGTTTGTTCTCTCCAAGAACCTGCCGACCAGGGGGTGCAGTGGCAATGTGACACCGACATCTAGTGTTGCCAAGTTGATCGCTGTGAGCCCACGCGGTGGGCGATCAGCTCTATCGTCCATCAGAGGAGCGTACATATGTATGTCATAGGGGATCTTGTAATCCCTCCTAATTCTGGGTAGCTCCTCCTCAGTGATAGCGGACACGTTACAGCTCGCCGCATATTCAATTGCCTTGAGCTTTCACTTTTCCCTAATTGGAACCTCGAAGCGGCTGGAGTATTCCCTCTCATACTTGTTCCAGTCAATTCGGCGAGCAACGGCGACCGGGACTTGATGTTCAATAGGGTTTGGCATAGGGAAGTTGATATCCTTCAGATACCCCCAGGTTAGTTCGTCTGGGTTGATGGGCTGAAGTACCTCGACCTCCTCATCCTCGTGAAGGTCAGAGCTGGTCTCCTCCACAACCTGGCGAGCAGGATTTGCTCGCTCCTCTCTTTCCCCAGGCGGGCGAGCTCCCGAATTCACCGAGCAAGCTACTGAGGCATCCTCGGGGTCAGATTCTTAATTTACAAAGACAGGAAGTTCTTCGATTGGCCGCTTACTAGGGTTGCAAGGAGGATGTGATCCAGTTTCGGAGTGGAAGGACATTTAGGATAAAGAAGCTTCAAATGGTGTTAATGGTGTTTTCTGGCAGAAAGTGAAAGGCCAACAGCGGTTCGAAATCCCAGATGGCGGAGTTTAGGGTTTTATGGCATTTCTCACACCCACAATCATGGAAATAAAGAGAAGAAGAAGAAAAATGGAAGAGATTACTACCTTTGTTCGAAGAAATCATCGCCGGAGATGGAGTTCAGTTGCTGGATATTTGAAAAGGGAAGGAATGATTTTTGTGCTGAGAATAAAAAGTGGAAATAAGCAAAAATGGCAATTTTTTCTTTAAATAGTGTGCAAAAAAAATGGGGTACTAGGCGAACAAATTTGAAAGTTGGAGGACTAAGTTTCAATTACCTGGCACGTGCGAACTCAATCCGACAAAGTTGGGGGCGCATCACCTCGGGTACGTGTGTGCGTGGGCGGCAGTAATCATTTCACTCACGTCACACCTCGAGCCACACCCGGACATTGGGATCCCAACCGTCACCTGGCCAGATCAGCTCGATCAATTTTGTTCGCCAATAAAAGGTTGATCGCGCCATGTTATATCAGCTCGCCTCCATATCACCTAATAATTGTCAACCCATAAGTTGTTCGCCTTGCCCTATCACAACATAATGATTGGCAAGGGGGAAGTTATTGATAGGCGAGCAAAATCATCATTTGGGCGAGCATAATTAACCCAAAGTACCCACACTTAAGACGAAAGTAAGCCAAGCTGAACGAAAGGTATCAGGCCATCTTCACCTCTGTCACCAATCATACTGAAGGCCCCAATCCAGAAGAAGATACAGTTTCCGGCAAGCATTCAATACGAAGGCATTGCTGATCCCCGAGTCCATCTAACAAAATATTTGGACTATATGATTTCTGTGGGAGCCAGTGATACCACCCAATGCCGGAATTTCTCCTTGACTTTGGGGGACAGAGTACACAAGTGGTTTTCTGCAATACCACCAGCATCTATCCACTCGTTTGTTTAACTAAACCGAAAGTTCCTCTCCCACTTCTCAACTGCTGGATCGTATTTATCCTAAAAACACCGGTTGTCGGACTTAAAGGAAAATGATGACGAGTCAGACCGAGCGTTTATGGAAAGATTCGATAAAGTGCTGCTAGAAGGAAAGCCAGTAAGCGAGGATACAAAAATCGTAGCCGTCATGGCCGGCTTGAAGAAAGGATCTGAATTGTGGAAAGAGGTACGTTTGAGGTGCCCAAAAAGTTATGCCGATTTTAGAAACCAAGCCAGCATATTTTGTTGATAGGCGAGCAAAATCATCATTTGGGCGAGCATAATTAACCCAAAGTACCCACACTTAAGAAGAAAAGTAAGCCAAGCTGAATGAAATGTGTCAGGCGAATAGACCTTGCTCGCCGAGTAACAGTAACCAGGAGAGCAAATTTAATCAAAAGACCATGTGGACCCAGATGAGGTCCTAGCGAGCATAATCAGCACCTCGGCAAACAGACCTAGCTACAATATCAAGACAACAACTTATCAAGAATAAAGACCATCAAAGTCAAACTAAAGACTCCTCAAGGACAAGTCCAACGGGACGAATAATTCCTGAATGTGAGCAAGTCATGTGTAGAAGGATAGAATTTAGTTTAGATAAGGTCAAACTAGTCAAAGCCCAAGTGTCATACATGCACACTAGGGAGGTCAAAGGTCATGTATAAATACTTAGATTTTTTCAGATAATAAAATAAGCACAAATTCATATACACATCCAAACTTCGATTATACATCCAAAGCAGCTCGATTATCTTACATACGAATTAATTACGTAATCAATACACGTGTTAATTCTACCCCGACCCAAATTTTCGTATTCATTAATTACGTTAGTGATCAATCACACGTACTTGTTTGGTGATCTAATTAACAATTAAAAACACTACTAATCCTTGTGATTAGAATCGATCATCAATATATTTGTCTCCATGCACGAAGCCCTGCAGGCAAACTTGGGAGACAACAAAGTTGATCATAAGGAGAACAACAAAAAATTGGGTGGAATCAACTATAGAGTTCCAAAGAACATGAAAGTATTTACTGACGGGATAGAGTTAAAGGAGAAAGTAAACCAGGTGCTGACAGTTTCCATTGATACTGTATACAACAATATAAAGGAGAAAGAGTTGCTCTCCCCAAGAAACTGGCAAACTCAACCCAAACAAGTATTGTGCCTACCATCAAAGTGTGCGACATTTTACTAGTGAGTGTAGAGATTTGCTCAAGCAACTTTAGTGATTCTACGAGGAGGGAAAGCTCTCCGACTTCATAAAAAGACAACCGGAAAGAGAACCCGGGAGAACAACTCAGACGATGAAGAGGATGATCAACCTCAAAGGAATAACAAACCCGGGCAACCAGTTCCCGCTGTTGCTGCTCGTCCAGTAGAGGACGTATTCATGATGGAACCTTCAGGACCTGCAGGAGGATGTTCTGATGGACGACCCCCAATTTCCAACCAAAAAAGAAAAGCCGAATTACGAACAATCGACCATGTACAAGAAATGGGGACCAACTCATCCGTCCTACAAACATCTGAATTAGTTTTCACAGAGAAGGACTTGGATGGGATTTTAACTCCACACAATGATTCGCTTGTAATTTGTGCTAAGATCATGGGACCAGGGTGCATAGACTGTTGGTGGATACCGGAGCCTATACCAACATCCTTTTCAAAAAGATGCTCGATCAACTTGGAGATTATTCGAGCTACATACGAGATTCAAATCATAGAATCTTAGGCTTCGGAAATGCTGTAACAGTCCCGTTAGGGGAAATTAGGTTGTTCGTTCAACTTGTAATGGCCGAGGAACCCGAGAAGAATATCACAAGAATGGTAGATTTCTTGGCCGTAGATCAAGAATCAACCTATAACGGGTTTCTTGGTCGACCCTTTTTTAATGAATTCAAAGCTGCATGTTCAACCTACCACTATTGCATAAAGTTCCCAACAACAATTGGAGCTGTCTCAGTAAAGGGAGACCAAAGAAAAGCTCGCGAGTGTCTCCTGGAAATGCAATCAAAATAGAGACGAGTGTCCATGATGGAGGCCACCACAAGCTACCCAGTTGATGAACCATCAGTGCTGGAAGACATGATGGAGGCAAAGGACCATATGGACACTGACGAACAGCTTCTCCCCACCGACGAACAACTATTGGGCGAACAACTCGCCACCACCCAGAAGGAACCCACACTTGACGAACAACATGTGGGTGGTGACGAGCAACATACAATAAGTGTCTTGGAGGGCCGGATATTGACTAACAATAATGGGCCAGGACCATCTAGAGCCCCGCCTGGGAGCAGAGCCCATGAACATCGAAAATAATTTCAACCCTGAAGGACCAATACTTGATCCTCGTTGGAAAGGACAAAAACGACGAGCAACTCCAGTTGAAGAACTGGAGGCATTCAAAGTTAATCCTGAGAACGGGGAACTTGAATTATACATAGGATCTGAGCTCCCTGAGCCTTACAGATCTCGTATGGAAGAGTTCCTTAGCAGAAATCTAGATGTTTTTGCATGGTCACATGCATACATAGTGGGTATAGATCTAAAGTATGCTTCCCACAAGCTAAACATCTATCAAGCAAAAAGACCAGTCCATCAAAAATGAAGAAAGTATGGCCCACACAAGTATCAAGCCTTGAATGAAGAGGTGAAAAAGTTGTTAGACTATGATCTAATCCGACAGGCACTTTGTCCACAATGGGTAGCAAACCCAGTCCTTGTGCGGAAGCCAAATGGAACCTGGAGGCTATGCATAGTTTTTACGGATACCATCAAATCCCAATGCATCCAGACGATCAAGAAAACACACTATTTTATACAAACAAAAACTTGCTGTGCTGGAAAAGAATGTCGTTCGGCCTAATCAATACGGGAGCAACATATTAGAGGTTGGTGAACAAGATGTTCGATGAAAAAATTGGAGATACTGTAGAAGTCTACATAGATGATGTCGTGGTCAAAAGCCCCCCGAAAAGAAGACCATCTCCAACATTTGACCCAGGTGTTTGAAATCCTTCGACACTAAAACATGAAGTTGAATCTAAAGAAGAGCAACTTTGGAGTTCATTCGGGGAAGTTCCTGGGCCATCTTGTGAGCCAACGAGGAATTGAGGCCAACCCAATAAAAGTTAAAGCCATTGTGGATATGCAACCACCACGTTCGGTAAAAGAGGTGCAAAGGCTCACAGTGATGTAGGCTCTGCTAGAACGGACAGAGCACATCAATCCTAAAGAAGCCAGACCAAAACGAAAAGCTCTGCTCAGAGATAATAAAAGCAAAGATCTGAGCTCATCATTATAGAAGGCCTTGAAGAAACCGAATAAGTCTGAAAAAGTGAATGAGTTTTCTCCTACACAGCCTCGCTAGGCGTTACTTGTTTCGCCCCTTGAAAGGAAAAATAATATTTCAACAGCTCTGCCAGAGCTTATGAAATATTATTTGAAGAAATCTGAAAATCTAGTACTTGATGAGGGAGTTGGAAGCCTCTTACTCGTATAAAAGTTTGTGAAGTAATATTCGGCTCGTTTGAAATATATCTCTCCAGAGCTTCTCAAAAGCTCTGGATACCGATCACAATATGTGAATATATAAGCCAGGAGATAAGGTGTTATCAAGTCCAAGATCCCCGGGAGCCGGGAATGTTCTCTTATTCCCCAAAAATCACGAATAATGGAGAAAGGAATATCAGATATGTCCCTCTCACGAGCTCTGGGACTGAGGCTTAAAAAGGACGATTCTGTCAGAATTTGCCTATGCTAAACGACACAGAACAGGCCAGCCAAGGGACACGCGTCGGCTCCTAAGGCATCCGGGTCCCCAAGTGGTCCAAAGAATAATCAGGGCAACAGAGACGATTTTACTGTTCTGCCCCCACAACTTAAAGGTATAAATATTCATTTTCCTCCTTCATAACAAGGTATCATCACTATTACCCACTCATATTTTTCTAGTTTTCAGCTATGACTTTTCTTCCATAGCAAGTTTTCTGACTTGAGCGTCGGAGGGTCGACACCGGAGCCCTCTCCGGCCCGACTTTGTGCAGGAATCTCACTAGAGGTCCAAGCTGTCACTGGAGGTTGCTATCTTGAACTCCAGAGACCATTTCTTAGCCTTTTCTCTTGTGTTCTTGGGCTTTTACAGAGAGGCTCTCAGGTACCACTCTTAGCATCCCTTCAAATATTTGCTTGATTTTGTGTTGATCTTGAGTTTGCACTCATCAACTGGCGCCGTCTGTGGGAAAAGTGAGTTTTGACGTGAGTTATTTCTTATTTCCCTTTATGAATTCATGAGTGAAAATAGTGAAGTGATGCATGGTTATTTTTATCCCCTGTTTTTCTGGAATAAATCTCATGAATATGAGTACCTTCATGTGTCACAACTTTTCTTTTTAGTCATTTTGGTCATGAAAATGCTAGATCTGTACTAAAATTTGTTGTTATAGCATGAATATGAGTTATCTTTATCATTTCCATGATGAAAAGTGTTGTTTCTTTGCCAAAATACGAAGTAAGGCCTTTATGAAGATGATTTGGCACGAACGCTGTTATGAATGTACGGATCTGGGCATATAATGCTATTTGACAGTTTTATTTTTTCAAAAAATTATCTCTCAACACGTGAGTCGATCTGCTTGAAAATTTATGAGGTTATTAAAAGATGTTATTACGATTTTCAAGTAACAAGTGATATTATGATATTTGTTCAGAGCTTATGAAAATTTTCATTATCTCTGAAACTGCTAGCTCTGTAGAGATAACTATTACCTGTTAACTACTATGTGTTCTTAAGTGTATATCGTTGAGATCTCGATGAAAGAGGTACATATATTTGATCGGTTAATATGCATTTTGAGAAGGCCATGAACTAAGTTGCTATTTTTTCTTGGTTCTCAGAGATGACAAATCCTACTCCCCGAGATCTGGGTAAGGATTTTAATGATGCTACCACTGCTCCGACGGATACTCCAGCGAGCGCGAATGTGGTAGGAGGTTCGAAAGCCTCTGAAAATGCAAGCACTCCTGCGGTCCAGAGACTACACCGGTTCAGGATAGCACGGCTCTGATTCCATTGACAGTTGAGCAGTTGAGAACTCTGATTAAGACCGCAGTTGATCAGGCTGTGGCAGAAAGGACTCCCACCCGGGGAGCTCCTCAGTGTTTGAATGCGAATGAACTCCGGGCACATGATGTGCCCGGACCTCAGGCCCCGAGTGCGCCTCGTCCTAGAGTCTTCATTGTGGCTCAGGACACTAGGGCCTGGATGCCCCGAAACATTCTGTTGTCTTCTCCTCCTAGAGACGTCCTAGGGGAGACCAACGTGAGAACCAATTTTAGCAGAGCAGCTGCCGGTGGGACAGCCACTAGAGAGGAAAGAACAAACCTGGGTGGTGCGACTCCAAGAGATGTTAGGGCTGCAGTCAGAGCTGCTAGGGTTAAGGAACAGAGACCCCGTTTAGTTGAATATGATGAACATGGGTCAGAAGAGGATGATGCTGATTCTACAACCCAAAATACTACCTCTCGTAGAAGTGGTACTCAGCGAGAGCTAGCGTCTTTAACAAAAGACATTGAAGTAATGAAAAAGCAACGTGAAAGAAGTGGAAAGCAGGGAATGAGGCAAGATGGATCCCTTTTTTCGGAGGAAATTCCTCTTGGACCCTCTTCCTAAGAATTTTAAAACTCTGGCCTATGAATACAACGGCACCACTGATCCGCAGGATCACTTGTTGAGGTTCGAAAATGGGGCCCTGCTCCACCAATACTCTGACGGCGTGAAATGCCGAGTATTTATAACCACCCTGACAGGATCTACTCAGACGTGGTTCAACCAACTGCCCAATGAGTCTATACACTCCTTCAGAGGGCTCAGTACGTTTTTCTTGCATCAGTTTACCAGTGCAAGAAAGATACACAAGACGTCTTTGTCCTTGATGAACTTTAGACAAGATACTCAAGAGAGCTTGAGAGATTACATCTCTTGTTTTAACGAAGCTGCCCTGGAGGTGCCGGCAGCCACTGATGAAGTTAAGATCAATGCCCTGTCAAGGGGGCTAAGGGGAGGAGATTTATTCAAATCTCTAGCTAAGAAGCCCCCTGATACTTTTGATGAGCTCCAGCAGAGAGCTGATAAGTACATCAACCTGGAAGAGGCTACGTACTTACGGAAAGAAGAGACTACTGGAACGAATACTCCAAGTAAGAAAACACCAGACAAGAAGAAAGGTGTGGAAGAAAGGAAGAGGGGCAGAGAAAGGAGGCCGAAGCCTCTCCAAGAAATATTTGAGTCTTATACCCCATTAACTCTCCAACCAGCAGAGATGTTGGAAGTAGTGGCAGATCACCCAAAGTTCAAATTCCCATCCTCTACAAAGACCGGACCTCGTCACCCAGGTCGGAGTTGTACTGCCATTTTCACAATGATTATGGGCATGATACTAACTCATGTAGACATTTGAAAGATGCCATTGAAAGATTAATTAGAGATGGACACTTGGTGGAATTTGTGAAGAAAGAGAGAGATAGAAGTGGCAAAAGAAAAGATGATGGAGATAGAGGCAAGGAAGTGGCAGAGCCACCTAAGAAAGATGGCCCCGGCCACAAGAGAAGATTTATCCATATGATAGTCGGAGGACCAGCGGATGACGACTCTCATAGAGCTAGAAGAGCCTCCGTGAGAGCCGCTCATCTCTGGCAAAAGGAGGACGTCCACGAAGTAAAAAGAATGGAGAGCTCACCAAATGTCCAATTCGGGCCAGAGGATGAGTTGTCAATACTCAGGCCCCATAATGACGCTTTGGTAATCACCACGGAGATTGGTGGATCTGATGTGGCCAGGATCTTCATAGATACTGGCAGCTCTGCAGATATAATGTTCCATGACTGCTTTGTTAAGATGAATCTGAACGCAGAGATGAAGCCGGTAGAAACAACTATTTTCGGTTTCACAGGAGGTGCTATCCACCCTAAAGGGCAAGTATCTCTGCAGGTCCGTTTTGGAGAACCTCCTGTTACTAATGTAAAGATGGTGAATCTTCTGATTGTGGATGCACCATCCGCGTACAATGTGATTTTGGGAAGGCCATCTCTGAACCTTTTCAAAGCGGTGGTTTCCACATATCATATGAAGCTGAAGTTCCCAGTAGGTGACGAGGTGGGAGAGCTTGTAGGTGACCAGATATGCTCACGAAAGTGCTATGTCGAAACCGTTAAGAAAGCAGCACATACATTTCCAGGAAATCAGAGTCGAGGAGATGATCCTATGGGGAAAAAGTTGAAACATGCAGAGCTCATGGAGGAGGAACCAGAGCTACAGATTAAACCAGAGGAAGAACTCATGCCTGTGGAGTTGTTTACTAACAAGCAAGGCTTTACCACTCGTATAGGGACACAGATGCCACATGATGTGGCTGAAGAGGTCGTTAGATGTCTAAGGAGAAATGCAGATCTCTTCGCATTTCAACCAGATGATTTATTGGGGATTGACCCCAAGGTGGCATTACACCACTTGAATGCTGATCCAGAGATCAGGCCCGTAAAACAGAGATTGAGGCAATTTGGGCCAGAGAAAGATAAGATAATTAAAGAAGAGGTTGGAAGGCTGTTGAAAGCAAAGCACATTGAGGAAGTACAGTATCCGGAATAGTTGTCCAATGCAGTCATGGTAGCCAAAGAGAGTGGAGCGTGGCGTATGTGCATTGATTTTCGGGATCTGAACAGAACTTGCCCGAAAGATCATTATCCTTTACCAAGGATTGACCAGCTAGTGGATTCAACACCCGGCTGTAAATTGTTGTCCATGATGGATGCACATCAAGGGTATCATCAGATATGGATGAACCCTGAAGATGTGCCCAGAGCTTGCTTCGTAGTCTCATGTGGCATTTACGGTTATGTGAAAATGCCTTTTGGGTTGAAGAATGCTGGGGCTACTTACCAGAGGATGGTGGATCTGGTTTTCAGAGAGCAGATTGGGCGGAATATGGAGGTTTATATGGATGATATATTGGTGAAAAGTTTTAAAGCCAAGGATCATGCTGCAGATCTGGAGGAGGTCTTTGGCGTGATCAGAGCTTACCAGATTAGACTTAACCCTACAAAATGTGCTTTTGGGGTGAGAAGTGGAAAATTTCTGGGGTATATGGTAACCCCTAAAGGAATCGAGGTAAATCAGGCCAAGGTGAAAGCGATCCTTGAGATGCAGCCACCTCGAAACCTGAAAGAGACCCAGAGATAGAATGGGCGAATAACAGCTTTGAGCCGTTTCATCTCCAGGTCGGCAGAAAAAAGCCTAACATTTTTTAAGATCCTTTGAAAAGGATCTAAATTTGAATGGGATGATGAATGTCAGAGAGCTTTTGAGGAGCTGAAAAAGCACCTGACAAGTTTGCCTCTCCTCACGAAGCCAGTGCCAGGGGAAACTTTATATTTATACTTCTCTGTAGGAGAACATGCCTTGAGCGCTGTTCTCCTCAGAGAAGAGGGGGTGAAACAGATACCCATATATTATGTGAGTAAGGCTATCCAAGGGCCAGAAATGAGATATTCTGAAATAGAAAAATCAGCTCTAGCTGTAATGGTGACAATGAGAAGGCTGAGGCCATATTTTCTCTCTCATAAAGTAATCGTGAGGACCAACTTACCTCTGAGACAAACGATGGGAAGACCAGATCTGTCCAGAAGAATGGTGAAATGGGCAGTAGAACTGGGTGAATACGATGTCGAATTTGAACCCAGAGCTTCTATCAAAGCTCAAGCTCTGGCGGACTTTATCCAAGAAACAACCAGAGCTCATGAGTCAGAATTTTGGAAAGCATATGTTGATGGATCTTCATCCATGCATGGATGTGGAGCGGGGATTGTGATCATACCCCCAGCGGAAGAGGAACTGCAGTTTGCTATAAAGTTCGAATTTCGAACCTCGAATAATGAGGCCGAATATGAAGCTCTGATTAGAGGAATACAGATGTTATGGGAATTGGGAGCACAAAGAGCGATTGTGTATTCTAACTCCCAACTGGTTACTCAACAGCTGTTGGGTACATATGAGAAAAAAGATGAAAAAATGGCAAAGTATGCTGGCCTAGCTGAGTAGGTCAGAGCCAAATTCAAAGAAATAAGGATTGAGCAAATACCCAGAACCGAAAACCAGAAATCTGATTTCTTAGCGAAATTGGCGAGCTCTGCAGAAGAGGGAGCCAAGGGTAAGATCACACTATTGACAGCTGAGAGCCAGGTGTCAACTCTGGATGTGGGATCAATCGATGAAGTAGACGATTGGAGAGCTCCCATTATCCATTTCTTTAAAACAGGGCAGAGGTTGGACAAGCTAGACGTCCCCAAGAAAGCAATATATGCCAAGTACTGTATGATGGGCGAGTATTTATACAAGAGATCATTCTCTCAACCATACCTGAGATGCCTCTCTAACCTTGAAGGGAACTATGTGTTGAGAGAAGTGCACGAAGGCTGTGGAGGAAGTCATACTGGCTTCCAAGATGTGGTTAGAAAGGTATTGAGAGCTGGTTATTACTGGCCAACTCTCAATAGAGAAGCAAAGGAGTTAGTAAAGAAGTGCGACATATGCCAAAGAAATGACCCCTTAATTCATATTCCAGCGGAGGAATTGGGGGTTATGTACTCCCCTTGCCCATTTGAAAAATGGGGCATTGACGTCGTGGGAAAATTCCCAACAGCTTCCGGAGGCAGAGCCTTTCTGATTGTGGCAATTGACTATTTTAGTAAGTGGGCAGAAGCCGAGGATGTGAAGAAAATCAATGAGGCAGCTATCATCAAGTTCCTATGGAAAAATATATGCAGTAGATTTGGGGTCCCTAGGGTCCTAGTCTCAGATAATGGGACACAGTTCACAGGCTCTCAAGTGAGAGCCTGGTGTTTGGAAATGAGGATTGAACAGAGATTTGTATCTGTGGCTCATCCGCAAGCCAACAGACAAGTAGAAGTCACCAACAGACCTATTGTGGATGGAATCAGAACTAGGCTCGCAGGAGCTGGTGGAAACTGGGTAGAGGAACTGGACTCTGTCCTTTGGGCTTACAGAACAAGCCCAAAAACTGCCACTGGAGAATCTCCCTTCAATCTCGTGTATGGATCTACAGCCGTGATCCCTATAGAGATAGGAGTAGAAACACACAGGATCTTGAATTATAGCGAGGATCAGAATTCAAAGTTGTTGAAAGAAAATTTGGATATGATAGAAGAGCAGCGAGAGACGGCTCGTATCAGAGCCGAATGACACAAGAGTAAAATGAGAGCTGTTTACAACAAACGTGTGAAGATCAGAAAGTTCACGGAGGGAGATCTTGTACTACGCAGAGCTGATGCGCTTAAACTAACAGGAAAGTTAGAGCCGAATTGGGAGGGCCCATATGTAGTGACCCAGGTGCTTGCCGGGGATGCATATGAGCTGACAGATCAGGATGGGAGAAAAATGCCACGTCCCTGGAACGTGAGCAATTTGAAGAAGTATTATGTCTGAGCCTATTCAGATCCTTTGCTAGTCTTTTCAATCAAAGCATGTAAGCACAACTTGTTTGCATTGTCGCATATTTAAAATTCAAAGAAAAGCTGCCGGAGCTATACCCCGCGGCTCTGGCAGAACCTTAGACAAACTCTGACTGAGTTATGAATACCATGAATTTACGTCCTATAAGTATTAATACGAATTAAGCACGGATAACAAATGAAAATTTGAATTGAAATCGATAGACGAACACAAAGAATATATTTTAAGCTCTGCAGAGCTGATAAAACGAAAATTGAGAATTTTTATTTCATAGATGTTAGAAATAAAAACTGAAGGAGGGAGTATGCTTTAGCATCATCTCTCCAGAGCTGATAAATGAAAATTGAGAATTTTTATTTCACAGATGTTAGAAATAAAAAACTGAAGGAGGGAGTATGCTTTAGCATCATCTCTCCAGAGCTGATAAACGAAAATTGAGAATTTTTATTTCACAGATGTTGGAAATAAAAACTGAAGGAGGGAGTGTGCTTTAGCATCATCTCTCCAGAGCTGATAAATAAAAATTGAGAATTTTTATTTCACAGATGTTAGAAATAAAAACTGAACGAGGGAGTATGCTTTAGCATCATCTCTCCAGAGCTGATAAATGAAAATTGAGAATTTTTATTTCACAGATGTTGGAAATAAAAAGTGAAGGAAGGAGTATGCTTTAGCATCATCTCTCCCGAGCTGATAAATGAAAATTGAGAATTTTTATTTCACAGGTGTTAGAAATAAAAACTGAAAGAGGGAGTATGCTTTAGCATCATCTCTCCAGAGCTGATAAAACGAAAATTGAGAATTTTTATTTCACAGATGTTAGAAATAAAAACTGAAGGAGGGAGTACGCTTTAGCATCATCTCTCCAGAGCTGATAAATGAAAATTGAGAATTTTTATTTCACAGATGTTGGAAATTAAAATTGAAGGAGGGAGTATTCTTTAGCATCATCTCTCCAGAGCTGATAAAACGAAAATTGAAATTTTTTATTTCACAGATGTTAGAAATAAAAACTGAAGGAGAGAGTATGCTTTAGCATCATCTCTCCAGAGCTGATAAATGAAAATTGAGAATTTTTATTTCACAGATGTTGGAAATAAAAACTGAAGGAGGGAGTATGCTTTAGCATCATCTCTCTAGAGCTGATAAAACGAAAATTGAGAATTTTTTTTCACAGATATTGGAAATAAAAACTGAAGGAGGGAGTATGCTTTAGCATTATCTCTCCAGAGCTGATAAATGAAAATCGAGAATTTTTCAGGCATATATAACAATAAATAAAGAGATCATACATCCAAGAAAATGGCATGCACATTAAGAAGACATGGGAATAAAGTGCCCAAAAGCATACGATAGAACACGATGATGATAAATAGTAGCAATGTCAAAGGCATAGAAAATGCAAAGATTACGATGAGAAAAGGAAAAACGAAAGTAGTCACAAAAGAGCACGCGGGCTCTAAGCAAAACGTAGAATAAAAAGCAAGCGGCAAAATCAATAGAGATGACCCTCAAGGTCCAATCCTCTATTGATTTGGATTACCACCCAACTCGGATTCAGAGGACTCCTTTTCAAGAACTGGAGAAGTAGATGGCTCAGGAACTGTGCCGGAAATAGCAACAACCTCTGGTAGAGGTGGAGCAATTGCAGCAGGAGAAGGATCTGACAATAAGAGGTCGCGCAAATGAGGCTCTATCTGGGGCAGCTCCGGAGAGATCTCCACTTCTTGTGCTAATTTTAAAGTCACCTTCTGTGCTACGGGAGGGAACCAAGAATAATCTGCTTTCCTTTTAGGATCACCTTTGAAATAATGAGAGGGCATGAGACCCTGCTTAGCACGAGAAAGACTAAGTTTCCCAGTGAAACCTTTCTCTTCTGCCTGGGAGACGGCGGAGTTAAAGCCCTGCTTGATGAAATGATCTAGGTGGGGACCCATGTGGCATAGAAATAGGGGACTCTGGTGATAAGCCTTGAGAGACTCCTCAATCAGCTCTTTGAGAAATTCTTGGCCCAAAGTAGTCCCTAGAAGCTTTTTGCGACATCTATCAATACCCTCAGATAGACCTTGTGATAAACCCTCCGCCCTCGAGGTCACCTCCCTCTGCTCTGCTTCAGAAAGTTTTTTCTCCAAGTTGGAAATCTGAGAAGCCTGTTCAGTTGTAAGGGCAGCAGCTTTGCTTATCGTCTTTTTGGCTTGAGCAAGATCGACATCCTTGGAAGATAGTTCTTGCTCCTTCTTAATTAACTCTTGCTGAAGTTCGGCAATGGAAAGGAAAGAGCCCGAGGAAAGGAATTGGGCTTGCAGATCCAGAAACTGAAAAGAAAAAATGAAATCTAAAAGGTCAGAAAAGGACCTAACAAGATAAGGTAAATGAAAGAAAAGAACTAAGACCCCTACCTCAACTAATTTATGAAACATAGAGCCTCGAAGCTGATCAGGAGATGATGGAACAGGAGAAGAACTGTGATCCAACACTTGGAGGGACTTGAGAAACAGAATGCACTTGTCCTCCACTGGGACAGATGGATCGTGTGAGAGATAGTTGGAAGTCAAATCTTCAAGCTTAGTTGAATCAGAAAAATCACTCTTGACTATTTTCTTTCGTTTAGAAGGAAGCTTAGTAAAGGACAGATTTATAGCTCTCTTTCCTCGAGTCTGGTAAGAGGGTTTGTTTTTATCACCTTCATCTCCCTCTAAGGCCAACACAGCTTGGACTGGATCTGCATCGATGGGATCTATAGAGGAGGCGGAAATCTCAGGAGCATGTGTAGTGGCAGAGGAATCCTCTTCCTTCACTGACTTGAGTTGAGAACAAGCAGCAGGCTTGGGTGGTGCATCGTCATCGTCCGAGAGAAGGAGCGCATTCTCCCAGCTCATGTCTGTTCAACAAGACACATATAGCATATAAATAAAGATTATAGAACACACTCGGATAGAAAGGGTGTGGGGATAAATGGAATACCAGCTCCAGGAGGAGGAGGAGTTGCAGAACCCAAAAACCCAAAGCTAAAGAGAACGACGGTATCTTTCAACAGAGGGAAAACTTTAGGTTTCCCCTTTTTATTAGCAACGCGATTCAAATACATCATCAGCTTGCGAGCAGCCGGGGGAGTAACTTCTTCAGGAGAGAGTGATGGTTTAATGGGATCTGGAACTTCATATTGCCATCTTTCCGGATCACAATAAAAAGGCCATTGGCCAGAGCGAGGAGTGACTATGAAGAAGCTGTCTTTCCAGTGAGAGTCAATACCAGGTGGTTTACCTATGAATTTAGCTAAGCCACTAGGACGAGAGCTAAAGTAGTAAAATTTCTCTCTCCGTTTGAGATCGTGGTAAAAATGAAACAACTCTGCAGTAGGAAACCCCCCATTGATCTCAAATACTATGTAGAAGGATAAAGCTAGTCTTATAGCAGATGGGTTTAGTTGATTTAGAGGGATTTGGTACAGATTACATATCTTAGCGAGATAAGGGCAAATGGAAAAATGCAGCCCTGCTAGAATTTGAGAACCCCAAAAAGCAAGGGAAGGATACACCACATAATTAGGTCTCTCTCTGGGACGTGGGAGTTCAATAATGAATTCGGGGTGCGGTTCTAAAGCCCCTGTTATCACTTTCAAGTCCTCAGGAGTCAGATTAGATTGACGAGAGATCATATTTATCTTATCAGCTTCGCGAAGGGACTCAGGAAAAAGAGGGCGACCGGAATCGGGAGACTCGACCAACTTAGAAGATGAACTAGATGCCGGTAAACCTAAAATAGCTAGATGCTTGGATGTCCTAAGGGGTGCAGATGACGTCGGACTCTCGCCGGAAAAGGGGGGAAGTTTCGACATGATAAAATTCCCAAAGAAAAATAATCACAATGAAGCGAACAAAAGAGAGGAGGGAGAATACCTCAACTAGACGAAGATAGCTGCGGAGGGGCCGGAAGAAATGAGAGCCTGTCGGAAAAACCCCTTCCAATGCTTGCAGAGAAAACGCCATCTGAGATGATGGTCCCAAGAGAAAAAATGAATAGGAAGAGCGAAAGGGAAGAAGAATCGCGAAAAATCCCTTCTTAAAGTGGACGCGTGGAGCTGGGCTGAGAAACCGCCCCTTTTTGGGCCTCCACGTGTACAGCCCAGATGAAAGTAGTTGAAGGGACTCCCTAATCCAACCCAATGATACACGACTTTTAAAAAGGAAAATAGGCGGGAAATGAATATTGGCCCCATAAACCTGAAAATTCGAGAGCTTAGAGGTAATGTTTGAAAAGCTGTGGATCACACCATAGTTAAGAGTATCTATTCCGAGTGATCTTTTGAAATATCACTTGGAATAGGGGGGAGTAGTTGATGTAGGCTCTGCTAGAACGGACAGAGCACATCAATCCTAAAGAAGCCAGACCAAAACGAAAAGCTCTGCTCAGAGATAATGAAAGCAAAGATCTGAGCTCATCATTATAGAAGGCCTTGAAGAAACCGAATAAGTCTGGAAAGTGAATGAGTTTTCTCCTACACAGCCTCGCTAGGCTTTACTTGTTTCGCCCCTTAAAAGGAAAAATAATATTTCAACAGCTCTGCCAGAGCTTATGAAATATTATTTGAAGAACTCTGAAAAGCTAGTACTTGATGAGGGAGTTGGAAGCCTCTTACTCGTATAAAAGTTTGTGAAGTAATATTCGGCTCGTTTGAAATATATCTCTCCAGAGCTTCTCAAAAGCTCTGGATACCGATCGCAATATGTGAATATATAAGCCAGGAGATAAGGTGTTATCGAATCCCAAGATCCCCGGGAGCTGGGAATGTTCTCTTATTCCCCAAAAATCACGAATAATGGAGAAAGGAATATCAGATATGTCCCTCTCACGAGCTCTGGGACTGAGGCTCAAAAAAGGACGATTCTGTCGGGATTTGCCTGTGCTAAATGACACAGAACAGGCCAGCCAAGGGACACGCATCGGCTCCAAAGGCATCCGGGTCCCCAAGTGGTCCCAAGAATAATCAGGGCAACAGAGACAATTTTACTGTTCTGCCCCCACAACTTAAAGGTATAAATACTCATTTTCCTCCTTCATAACAAGGTATCATCACTATTACCCACTCATATTTTTCTAGTTTTCAGCTATGGCTTTTCTTCCATAGCAAGTTTTCTTACTTGAGCGTCAGAGGGTCGACGTTGGAGCCCTCTCCGGCCCGACTTTGTGCAGGAATCTCACTGGAGGTCCAAGCTGTCACTGGAGGTTGCTATCTTGAACTCCAGAGACCATTTCTTAGCCTTCTCTCTTGTGTTCTTGGGCTTTTACAGAGAGACTCTCAGGTACCACTCTTAGCATTCCTTCAAATATTTGCTTGATTTTGTGTTGATCTTGAGTTTGCACTCATCACACAGGATGTCTAGCAGCATTGAACTGGTTCATATCCCAATCAGGAGATAAGTGCCTTCCATTCTTTGAGGCCATCAAGAAAGAAAAATTTACGTGGACTAACAACTGCCAGAATGCGTTCGAACAACTTAAAGACTACCTGGGAGATGTTAAAATTCTATCAAAGCCCATCCCAGGTGAAAAGCTCTATTTGTATCTAGCAGCATTAGAAGTGGCAATCAGCTTTGTTCTGGTTCGGGAGGACGACAAGTTTCATCAACCAATCTACTACGTCAGCCAAGCTTTACATGAAGCGGAGATCAAATATTCCCTGACCGAAAAGCTGGCGTATGCAATTGTTATAAGTGTAAGAAAATTACGACCATATTTCTTCGACCATCATGTTGAGGTGCTAACAATTTTTCCACTCAGACAAATTCTTCATCGCCCAGACACAGCTGGTCATCTATTGAGATCATCACTAGAGATTAGCCAGTTTGGGGTGACCTATACTCCTCGAACAACGATCAAAGGGCAAGCTTTAGCCGATTTTATTGCCGAATTAACTTTCCCTCCAGATCCGACTAGAGGACTAGATCACCCTTGGCATCTCTATGTCGACGGGTCTTCAACCAACATGGCCTCGGGGCAGGAGTTGTTCTTATTAGCCCTAACAGATAAGTTTTCACCTCGACAATCAGATTTGGTTTCATGGCTACCAACAACGAAGCTGAGTATGAAGCTCTTATTGCTGGTCTCCACTTATCCCTTGCAGTAGGTGTAAGACGTTTATAGATATTCGGCGACTCACAATTGATCGTGAATTAAGTTCGAGGTGAATACGAGGCAAAAGATGATCACATGATCGAATATCAGCAGATTGTTGCTCACCTAATGTCCTTACTGGATCAAGTCATCATTGAACAAATTCCAAGGACAAGCAACACTCAAGAAGATGCATTGACTCGACTAGCAACAAGCGAAGGACCTGCAGAGTTGACAGATATTATAATCACAAAGATAAACAACCCGTCAACGATAAGTTATAATGTTAACCAGCTAGACGAACAAACTAGTGAAGAAGAAGACTGGAGAACAAACATAGTCAAATATTTGAAAAGTGGAGAAAAACCAAACAACTCTTTTGAAGCTGTCAAGCTAATAAAGCAAGCCGCCAGATATACTTTAGTAGGCGAGCAGCTTTACAAAAGGGGAATATCAATTCCACTTCTCAAATGTTTGCCTAGGGGGCAAGGACGAGCAATACTCAAAGAAATACATGCTGGAGTATGCGGAAATCACACTGGGGGACAAGCTTTGGCATACAAAACTATCAGACAAGGCTATTATTGGCCGACTTTACGTAAGGACGCAATCAAGAAAACAAAAACTTGTCATCAATGCCAAATTTTGCCTCAAACATTCACACCCGGCTCAAGAGCTCGTATCAGTTTATAGCCCATGGCCATTTGCAAGATGGGGGATGAACATTATTGGTCCCTTCCCAACGAGAGTTGGAAATGTTCAATTTGCCGTCGTGGCAGTCGATTATTATACGAAATGGGCAGAAGCAGAAGCCATGGTAAAAATTACACAACAGAAAATGATCAACTTCATATGGAAGAACATTATCTGTCGTTTTGGAGTTCCACAAACGATTGTGACAGACAATGGTCCGCAGTTCGACGGGAAAGAGTTGAAAGACTTCTGTACAAAGTGGGGGATCAAAAAACATTATTCTACCCCCTATCATCCCTAGTCAAATGGACAAGTCGAAGCTGTTAATAAGATTATCAAACATACGTTAAAAGTACGATTGGAGGAAAGTAAAAGTAGTTGGTCTGAAGAACTCCCGGAAGTCTTGTGGGCATATAGAGTTTCTCCCAGGCTGAGCACCGGAGAGACACCTTTTGCAATGGCTTTCGGAACAGAAGCTGTAATACCAACTGAATTAAAGGCCAATACAATCAGGACGACCAACTTTGATGAACAAGCGAACAACTCTGCTCTAGCTACTGAAATGGATTTGCTCGAAGAGAAATGATTAAATGCCAAGCTAAAAAATGCTACATATAAGGAGCGAGCAGAACGCTATTATAATTCCCATGTTAAAGTCAGGGAATTCAAAGTGGAGATTAGATTATAAGAAAGTTGCTCGCCCAACCTCTTGGTGTACTGGGGCTAACTTGGGAGGGCTCGTATCGTATAACGGACAAATTCTTTAATGGTGTATACGATATCGAAGATATGGAAGGCAAGTCGGCCCAATACTCCTGGAATGTTGTACATCTGAAGAAGTACTATCAGTAGGTCGAACAAGTTCAACTCTTGGGTGAACAAATGTCTTAGGGGGCAAGTGAACCAAATGAACCAAAAACTTGCCTAATTTTTTGAAAATTTTGTTAAGTATAGAATGAAAGGTTGTTCGGCACATTGTATAGTTTGGTGTTGGTTCATATCTTTTGATTTTAGATAATGTTGCTCAGCAAAAATATTATAAGCGAGCATTTTTTTGCTAGTGTTCAAAGTTGTTCGTCAGATTGTATATGTTAATTATGAACAGTCTTACAACACTTGTAAATTTTCATGATGTAAATATAGTTGTTCATTGGAAGATAAGTCTAGAGCTCAAGGTATAAGTCCAATTTTAAGGACCAAGGCCACTTAAAGGTTGTTCGTCTTTTAAGATGAGCAGAACCTAAGGCTAAACCCATATTCCATTAAAAGGAAAAGTTCAAATCGAACAAAGCTCAAAATTATGTGTTATAATTGCAAAAGCATTATACAAAAATATAAAGGTAATTAACACATAAAGAGAAGATGATCGAACAAAAGAAACTTCCATTAATATTAATAAGGTATCAAGCCTCAAAAAAGGAGTACAAAAGGTAGGGAGGTGGATTACAAAAACTAGCGAGCAACTTTTACAAAAAAATTACATCAGAGAATACTAAGTCCTACTCCGGATGCTGCTCGTTCTCGGGCAAAGTTTGGGTTTGCTCGGCTGAAGGATCAACAATCATGTTATTGGCTAAGTCTTCAGCCACTCTCTGCTCTTCATCGGCGATGGCTTGGGGATCATCAGCAACCTGCTCGCCGTCATCGACCGGAACTAGAGGACGGGTAATGGTGATGCTTGGGTCAATTTTTTCGAGTTTGATCCCATAATCCACCATGTCTCCTAGTTGCAGCACGATGCACTTTGGAGGGGGATAGTGCTCGACGAATTCAACAAGATATTTTCCCAATTCCGTGACCATTTCCTCAACATTATTATCCGTACCGAAGAAACTAATTCTTCACTTGCAAGATTTGGTACGATAAAACTTCTGAGCCCACCAAGGGGACAAATCACAAGAGTTGTACTCGCACGCATTTCTCCGTATTAAACCTTAATAACCGTCATATGATTAATATTACTTCCCAAAGCACAAGGTTCGAAGTCACGATGATTCTCACCCAACATGAATCAAAGCAGTAATCACTAAGCACACACGGTCCTATTTAAGTGACGGAGATTAAGAAATCAATAACCACTGAGGTCTAATTCTTCACATTTCAGAACAAAAGAATTTATCCTCGCTGTAGGTCCTCTTCAACATATACTAAATGAGCTAGTGCAATCTCTTGGTCAAGACAGGCCAATTTGAGACTTACACGTCGAACTTTTACGGCAGATTGTTCAATTCCACCCTGGTCATGAATTTGTACGTTTAGTTACAAGAAAAACTATTAATGTGATATTCCGTGATCAGGTATCACCACATTAACTACAATGTAACATGTACTATATATTGAACGGTTTGCAATAAATATTCAACATTCAATCATATCTAAAGTAAATGCGATAAAAGATTTATTCTCATAAATAAGTGTTTAATACAGGAGTTATACAAAGTAAAAGCATACTTTCACGTATAACTCCAACAATCTCCTACTTATACCTAAAGTCTTCTTTTTAGTATACACCATGCATGTCTAGTGTAGTAGCTCTACGTGACATCTCATGTCAACCTACACTAACTTAATAATTCCTCCCACTTATACTTAAAGCAGATTGACAATAGTCTTGACTCTCATTCCATCCACATGTCTCTCGAATGTACTCTGAGGCAAGACCCTTTGTGAATGGATATACTAGGTTGTCCTCCGATGTTTATCTTTGCCACCTCTTTATCTCCTCTCTTAACAATTTCTCGTATAAGATTGTATTTTCTTTCTATGTGTTTGCTGGCCTTGTGGGCTCTCGGTTCCCTTGAATTTGCAACTGCTCTGGCATTATCACAATAGACAGTGATTGTGCTGGGCAAATTCAGAACAACATCCAAATCCACTAAGAAGTACTTGAGCCAAACCGCTTCTTTCGCTGCTTTACAAGTAGCTACTTATTCGGCTTCTATGGTCGAATCTATGATGCATTTCTGCAAATCGTTTCTCCATATCATGGCTCCTTCTCCTATGCAAAACTCACTATCCGAGGTAGATATTCTGGAGTCTATATCTGATTGGAAATTTGAGTCTGTGTATCCCATGGGAATTAGACCGTCTGACGGTAAATCAGCATTCTATCACGAGTTTTTTTTCAGAAACTACAGAATGTATTTAACTGCAGTCCAATGAGCTTTCCCTAGATTACTTTGATAAATTGCCACCATGCCTACGGTAAAGCAGATAACTGGCCTTGTACACAATATTGCATACATAAGGCTTCCTACGTTTGAAACGTACGAAACGTCTTTCATGTCATCTATCTCCACTTGCATCTTAGGGCATATTTTTATGAATAGATGGATTTCGTGCCTTAAAAGTACAAAACCTTTCTTGGAATCTTACATGTTGTATCGCTTCAAAACAGTGCCTTTGTATGAAACTTGCCATAAGCCCCACATCCTTTTCTTGCGATCTCGAGTGATCTTGATCCCAAGGATGTGACCGACTTTCCTTAAGTCCTTCATATCAAATTGATTTCAAACCCATACCCTTACGTCTGACAACACCTTACAACGTCTCCAATGATTAGAATGTCGTCTACGTATAGTACTAAGAATACCATTGCAATTCTGTCATACTTTTTATACACATAACTTTCGAATTTGTTTTGATCAAACCCATAAGACTTAATAACATGATCAAAATACTAGTTCTAAGTACGAGATGCTTGCTTAAGTCTAAAGATGGACCGCTTGAGCTTGCATATAAGATGCTCTTGGCCTTTCGCAATAAAACCTTCAGGTTATCGCATATAGATATCTAACCCGTCAATACTTCCGTTGCCGTTTTCCATGACTCTGCGTATTTGTCTTGGGTTTATGGAGAATCGGAGAAGGGGACTGGGGTTGTTGGTCCCGGTACAAGACTGCTGAATACGTGTATGGAGGGGGGGGGGATACACGTATACCAATTTTTTTAACTTAAAACCTTACTGAGTCCCCTTTACTCAGAGTGATAAAGAACTACGAGCTGATAATATACCCACTGACTACACTTAGTGCGGGTCAGTTGGCTAACTATCAATTCAAGTTCAGTGCGGAAATGCGTGAGCCCTGATAGTTTAAAGTCTTGTTTAGTTTGCTTTCTGAAAAACTTGTTTACTCAATTCTGAATAGTGATTAGTAGGGCAGTGCTCTGTTTGATGATCAGGTTGATTGATTCAAACCTGATAAAACCAAATGCTTATGAATGAACAAGTAAGCACAATATCAAAGCAGTAAGAGCACAGGGAGTTTAACGTGGTTTAGAGACTCAAGCTCCTACGTCCACTGCCTGATTTAACAGGAAATCCACTCAAGGAATTCTTGTTTTTAACATGCCAAGGTGCACCAAGATCAGCTACTCCTCACTGACCTATACAAACTCCTTACTAACTCACTAACAACTTACTACCAACAAACCTAACTTTGGGTTTTGGTTTCAGTTAGGATTCCAACTAAGTTGTGATTATCCTTACAAGACAAAGCTTTGCTAAGGATTGGATAATCACTCTAAGCTTAAGATATTGCTAGTACGCTCTTTGGAATACAGAATAACTCTCAGAAACTAAGAAACACTTGGGAAATTTAGCTGGTTTCGAGTGCTTCTTCTAAAGACTGAGTGCTTTGATTGCTTGAGAGTTTGAGTAATTTCTGGGTTGGAAATTTCCCGTAACCTTGAGTGGGTTCAAGGCCTTCTGTATTTATAGGAGATTTGAAAACTATCCGTTGGAAGAGATAACCTTCTAGTCATCTACGTAGAGTGGCTCAAATGGACATATCTTCATGCAGCAGCCGTCCTTGCATGGATTTGGTAATTTGCATTTAATGCGCCATTTAATGCTTGCCCGTTGAATATGCAGTCTGAAGTCAGTCTTCGTGTCAGGTTCCGTACGTGCGTGTCCTTCCCGGATTGGTCCACGTCATCAGGTTGGTGAGAATGTCAGAACTTATTCCTAGGCTTCAGGCTTGTCTTATTAAGTTCTTTTTGTCTCGAGCACAACGGTCTTGTCCTGACGCTGACATTCCTTTTGCATTGCTTGGCTCTACTCCAAGTCTTCCCATAAACTTAGTATCATCCCGTTCCCTTTAGGACTGAGTTAGTAATGACCTCAGGGTCATACTCTTCATCACTGACACTTACTCAGCCAGCTTAGATGACTGACATAAGTTCAAGATGGTGCTCTTCGTCTTCAGGCTCTTAGTCTTGATTGACATCAGTGAGTTCTCCTCTCACTGATTACCTGTGAAGTGTAAAATAACTAAGTACAGGAACCCAACCAAGACTAGCCTGACTAAGATAAACTAAGGCAAATCATCTTTTCAGGGGCTTTGAGATCTTAATCAAAACTGACAATGTCCCAACAATTTCTCCCTTTTTGATGATGCCAAAACACTTAAAAGATCCTCAATATACTTAGAGGAAATATAAAGTCCTATCTATAAGATAGGTCAGTGTTAGAGCAGTTCTTGATAAAGTACAAAATTTAAATAGCAGCCAAAAAAGACAATGAGTTTTTGTCTGTGGGCAAAATAATAGATTTCATTGTTTGATGTGGAAATGGTTACAATGAATCTAATCTATTACAAGGAAGATGTGAATTACTAGACTAATCTCATTTCAGGCTCGAGTCCATAACCAGCATAGACTCTGACCTTCAATTCGTCAACTCTCTTAATTTGATTCACATAACCTTCAACTTTCGCAATCTTCAGAACCTTAGTCATGATGGCCTTTGTATCGTGCTTTCCAGTTCCAGGTATAAGAGGGGGTGGTTAAGTAACGAACTCAGGAGCTTTTACTTGGACTTGGGCTGCTTCAGCCTCCTCCAAGATCTTCTGAATTAGCTCAGGATGATTGTCCATCATGTAGTCAGTGAAGTGGGCATTGATGTCTTCAGAGTCGCCCCACTTCTTCACCACGTACCATAACTTGACAAACTCAACCCTTGCATCAGCTCAGAACTCCTTCAATGCCTCTGAGATGAACTCATCGACATAAGCTTCCCTCTGACCTGATTCCGACCTTCTGACTTGCAGTAATGTTGACTTCCTAGCTGTTGGCCTCCTTCTGTACTTGCGTGGCTCAGGCTTCGCCTTCCTCTTCCTTAGCAAACTGATCACTGCATCATCCAATTCTCGCTGTTGCAAGTCAGTGAGATTAGTTAACTTCTCCACTTTCCTTTCCAAAATGCGCATCTTCTCCTTCTGAGTTATGTCCGCCCTGCGCTCAGCCTCAGGCTTTTCAGAATGTGTTCCCCATGCCTCAGCGCACAGCTCCACCACTGTCTCCGCAGAATATGTGATGGGATTTTTCCTTGTGTGAACTTGGGGTGACTTCTGAATTGCCTCAGACGGTTTGGAAGATTGGAGTTCCTTAGAAGGTTCATTAGCCATTTTTGCCTTCTTTGCAGCCTCAGCCCTCAGCTTTGCAGCCTCTGCCTCATCTTCAGCCTCAGCCGCTGCCAGCCTGGCTGACTTCCTTACTCTGAGCACATTCCCCTCAGGGTTTGCCTCTGGATCAGCCTCAACCGTTTCACCTTGGTTGACTGCCTCTGATGCCTCAGGGCGGGATCTTTTCCTCTTCTTTTCCCCCTTTTTGGCATCATCATTGGCCTGGGATGGGAGTACTTCAACTCCACTGTTGATGACGAAGTTAGCTAAAGATTGAACTTCCAGTACGCCCTCCTTTAGCATATCAACTCCCGTGGCTATCCCAGTGCCTGCATATGACACTGAACTGATGGCAACATTCAACTTATTCTCAAAGACCTCCATGTTGTGTTGGAGACTTTGTTCAGCCTTAGCGATCCGTTCCTCCACCTTCAAGGACTCACCGCTGACCCTGCTCGCCTCAGCCAGTATCTTAGCTGATTCCTCAGTTGCCTTGGCCAGAATCTCAGCAACAGACTGAGAGGTTTGATCAATCTTCCCTGACTCCAGCTCCAGCTTGGCCGCTGAGTCGTTCATGGCCTGAGTAAAGAGTGCTCCAGCCTGAACTGCAAGCCTCTCTACTGCCTGATTGAGCTTTCCTTCTTTGAGCGCATCCCTCTCCTCAAGTTGCTTGAGAGTCTGTCTTAGCATCTTCTTGGTTCTCCTCCTCTCACTTCTCACTGACTTTGCCGTGTCAGTCATTGTTCTCTTCAGCAGTATCAACTCCCTGTTGGCAAGGGTGTTGTATGCTGACTTGGTCCACTTGATGTGCTTTGCCAGGGCCTTGTCATCTTCTTCTTTTTCAGCGTGTAGCTTCATTACTTCCTCCTGAAGTTCAGCTAGGTTCTCAGTAGTCTTTTCCTTCTTAACTTCGACTATGCTGGTAAATTCTGCATGTCTGACCCCAGTAATTAGCACATCTTCGTCTCCAGCGACATCGTTAGTGGCTGGCTGTTTTCCCTTGTCAGCCCCTGCATCTTCAGTCCCCTCTTCAAGGTGCACTGAAGGCAGTTGTGAAGTAGTCATAGCCGCCTGCACAGGCTCAGGTAAGCTAACTGAACTTCGGGAACAAGTCCCTCAGAACTAGAAGTCTTCTTAGATGCCTCAACATCATCCTCCTTTGTCTCAGGGCAGGAAATCCCGTCATTGACTGATGTGTTATCGGCAGCTGAGATGTTCTTAACATCCTCAGCTGTTGGTCCACCCTTGGCACCAACGTCTTTAGTACCTTCCTCCCGAGTTTGAGACTCAGGGAACATCTCATCAACTTCCTCAGCCGTCTCCTCTATTATCTTCTCAGTTGCTCCATCCTGAGCATCCTCTTCCTCATCCTTATCCTCCTCACCATCAGACCTGATGTCAGCTTGCATTCTTGACATCATCTCCATTACCAGCGGCTTCAAATTATCAAAGTTCAAGAGCTGCAGCCAGTGGTGAGTCCAAAATACGTGCACAACCTTGCCTCCCCAGTCTCCCAGTGTTCCCAGCCACGAGCATCCACAAGCATGTGTTGCTCCTGCATGTTAGACTGTTTGAAGTCCAACCATACCTTCAGCTCCACAACATTTGCAAGAAGCTCTTTGTACATGTTCAGGCAGGGCCAACACTTAGCTCCTCATTCAGTGGCATTCCCCCTCAAATTGTTCTCCAGAATACCACCAACCATGTTGGCATCCAACTTCTCCTCCTCCTGCATCTCCAGAAAATCATCCTCCTGATCTCCGGCTTGGAAGGATTTGGGGCAATCCTTGGGGTTGGGGTAAGATGGGAAGTCATCTGGGTTGGGAAGGTTTGGCTCAAAGGACTGGTCAGGCTCATGTATGGGTGAGGTTGTTGGCGCTGACTTAGTTGGGTTAGGAAGGTTGTCAGGGGTGGGTGTTTGTGGCTGTTGGGATGTGGGGTCAGGGTTGATTTGGGGAGTAGGTTCAGTGTATTTGGGTGATTGGGTAGGGTTGATCTCAGGCTGCAATATCTCAGCTGTCTCGATCGTCGTCCTCACCACCTCCAAGTCAGAGGCTCGGTGAGAGCTTGACTCCTCCCTTCCACTCACCTCCGGCAGGCCCTTGGCTGGGGACTTTTTGGGTCCCTTTCTCAGTCTCTTCAATGGCCTCTTGCCCTGCTCCTTATCCACTCTGATGTCATCGTCAGTTCCCTCAGCCCCTGAGTCGGCCCTCTTGGGATTTGACCCAGTCCTTTGTTTAGTGGCCTTTCCTGAGACCACCACCTTCAACTTCTTCTCCACCTCCGTCTCAGTAGCCTGCGCCTCAGCGCACTTTGAAGTGATCTCCTTCTCTGCTTCTTTGCTCTTTTCAAAGAGATCATCCAACCTCTCTATGAGGCTGGTTGCCACCTTCTTGGCCTTCCCAGCTGGCTTCTTAGCCTGACCCTTTGCCTTAGTGTTGGGGTCAGTAAGCCCTAGCACAGAGTAGGTGTCACTCGGTGATGTGAACATCACCCTCTTAGAAGGGAGGTTGTCCTCCATGTCGAAGGTGTACCCATGGCAGTCATGAGCAATCAGTATGGACAGCCTTGTTCCGAATGGGAGAATAGCACCAACTGAGATGTGTGTTTCTTCATCATCCCTCTTAATCTTGTCCATAGCAGCCTGATAGATCTGATCGAGGAAGTACTGCTCCCAATTTGCCTCCACACCATCGACAATGGCTCCCATTATCCTCAGTTTGGGCAAGTTCAATTGCTCATGTGAGCCTGTGGATCCCATGACAACTTTGGACACTAAGTCCACAAGGGCACTATACTCAGACTTCAAGGTACCCTTGTTTTGATGCGCTCTGAACTCAGAAGAGCCCGTCTTTGTCCACTTCCCCAAGAGTTCTCCCTCAGAGTTCTCTTTGTATACCTTGGGGTTGATGCCTGAGGACGGAAATGCGTAGACCTCCTTGATGGCCTTTCTCAAGTTAATATCCTTCACCTTCTTGCTGTAGAAAGGTTCTCAATCCACATCTTTTTCACCAGTCAATTTTAGAACCGTCACTTTGGTAAAAAGCTCCCCCTTGCGCAGGAACATGTTGAAGTACGCTTCCACCACCGCCTTCAGAAGCACAAAAACTGGGTGCAAAGAGAAATATTTCTCCAACCCTGCCTTGGAGATCCAGTTGAAAACTGGTTTGATCTCCTCGACATTAAGACAGATACCTTCCATGGAGATGCCTTGCTCCATGTGTACCAGCCTGTTGTTGACAACATCCTCAAGCTTGTCGGTTGTCCAGTTGGAGTTAAGGAATGCCATTGATTTTGAATGAGAGAAAGTTTTTTCGAAAATCTGTGAGTGCTTGAGCAAGGGAATACTCAGTTTGTAGAAGTGCTTTGTGTTTGCGTAAAAACCTCAAATGGCATTCTTGATTTATTAGACTAAGTCAATTACTCAGACGTGGGGTTGAGATTAATTCCTGAATTCAAAAGGTTTTGAAATGAAGGGCCAGGATTAATCTCAGCATCAATTAAATACCCATATCAGTCATATTCCGTATAAAACGGACCCATATATGAAAAAGTAACTGAAGTATTAAATGCTCCGCTGCGCGTGGGTTTAAATATGAAAAGGCACGCTTTTAATGAAAATGGAATGCATTTAATAAAGATTTTCAGGACGAAGGACTCAGGGAGACGCTTGAAATTCACAAAAGGTCAGGATAGAACTCATACCTGTCAGGGAGACATTGTAGCACCCTGATACCTCGCTGAGTCGAGTATGTCTGAGTTCCCCCTAAACCCTACACTGAATGCTCTCCCGGATCTAAGAGACCTAACTCCACTGACAGTTCAATAAATCTTGTTTCAGCCAAAGGCTTAGTCAAGATGTCAGCTCTCTGCCTGTCAGTGTGAATTTTCTCCATCCTAATGTCCTTTTTCTCTACATGATCTCGAATAAAGTGATGCCTAATATCCACATGCTTTCACCTTGTGTGAAGCACTGGGTTCTGAGTAATTGCTATAACACTATTGTTGTCACAATAGATTGAAACCTCATTAGCAAATACTTGGTAGTCTCTCAATTGTTGCCTCAACCACAAAATTTGAGCACAACAACTACCCGCAGCCATATACTCAGCCTCAGTTGTGGATGTCGCCACTGAATTCTACTTCTTGCTGAACCACGAGATCAACTTACTTCCCAAAAACTGACATGTCCCTGAGGTTGATTTTCTATCAATCCTACAACCTCCATAATCTGCATCTGAGTAACCTGTCAGCTCTAAGTTGTCATCTGAAGGATACCATAGTTCCATATTGACTGTCCTTTTCAAATACTTAAGTATCCTCTTAGCAGCCTCCAAATGACTCCTCTTGGGATCAGACTGATACCTAGCGCACACACCAACTACAAACGTAATGTCAGGCCTACTAGCAGTCATGTACAACAAAGAACCAATCAGCCCTCGATACTTAGTCTGATTCACTGAAGTCCCTTCAGTGTCAGGATCCATCTTCCAATTTGTGTTCATAGTGATCCTGGTTGGATTGCTGTTCTGAAGACCAAACGTATGAATCAAGTCTCTTGTATACTTGGCCTGATAAATGAAGATACCTTGATCAGTCTGCTTGACCTGCAATCCTAAAAAGAAGTTCATCTCTCCTATTATTGACATCTCAAAATTTACCAGTCATCAACTTAGAGAATTTCTCACAGAGCTGATGATTTGGTGATCCAAATATTATGTCATCCACATAAATCTGGACCAAGAGAATGTCATCACCTTCAGTGATCCTGAACATCCACGGTTCCCTTCTTGAACCCATGGTCAGTCAGAAATTGAGAGAGGGTATCATACCAAGCTCTTGGTGCTTGCTTAAGTCCATAGCGTGCTTTCTTCAAATGGTATACTCTATCTCCAACCTCAAACCCGGGAGGTTGTTCAACATATACCTCTTCATTGAGTGTCCCATTCAGGAAGGCACTCTTGACGTCCATTTGATACACCTTAAACTTCTTATATGTTGCATAAGCAAGGAACAACCTTATAGCTTCCAACCTAGCTACTGGAGCAAAAGTCTCATCATAGTCTATCCCTTCAGACTGACAATACCCTTTTGCAACCAGCCTAGCCTTGTTCCTTACTACAACACCGTTCTCATCCTTCTTGTTCTTGAAGACCCACTTGGTACCAATTACACCTTGATGCCTAGGTCTATCTACCAGTTCCCAAACCTGATTCCTTGTGAGCTGATTCAACTCTGATGGTCCCGTTTTCGAAGAGCAAAATGGGAATTCAGGAGCAAATTTTTTTTTTAAAACTCTTGCGCAGCACCCTGACTGAGTTCAGTGACGAAATACTCAAGTCACTGCGTTGCTCAGAGTCAGAGCTATCAAGTCAGTGATGAGACTTGAAAGCTCAGGCTCTGAACAAGGCAGTGACTCGAGAGACTAAACTCTCGAGTGCCTTACCTGATCTGGTCAGTGAGAGGAATCTCCCTGACCTGATTGCTTAACCAAAGTTTTTCTTATAACAAAGCTCAGAGAGCTGACTTTCACACTACTTTGGTAAATGCTTTTAAAGAATAAGTACGCTCAGTTTAACGTGGTTCAGAGACTCAAGCTCTTACATCCACGGCCTGATTTAACAGGAAATCCACTAACTTGGATTCTTGTTTTTAACGTGCCAAGGTGCACTTACAACTGGACTCACGCCACTCCCTGGGCTGCCTCACCTCACCTCACTACAAGCCTAACATTCTCTGAAAGGGTTTAGTTTGGTTTGGTTTGGTTTCTCCAACTAGGTGAGGTTTTCCTTTACAATGTGTTAGCCTTAAAGCTAGGATTAGGAAAACCTCTCTAAGCTAAGAGTTACAAGCTTGACACTCAATGAATATATGTGATAACCCTAAAGGTCAGTGTAGTGGGTGTGTAACACTTCCTTATGACTCCCTAACAACTAACACACCCTCACAGCTTGTAGGTGTTTATTTTCTTTTTTCACACAATACAACACACTTTACAACGAAGCTATGAGCTTGTATTTATAATGGGGATTCAAATGTATCCGTTGGAGGGAAGATACATTTGAATCCAACATTTAATGGTTTCAACCACTTTTCTTGGAATGCGGCCTTTGTCAGTGTCAGAGTTGCTGCCTCGTGCTGATTGGTCCACGTGGCCTGGATTCACGAATCTTTGACTCAGTGGGTTGACCAAGACCCACTGACTTTAGGTAGCTTCCTCCTTCACTGACTGGTGATCTTCAGTGGACTGATCGTCTTCAATTTGGTTGTCCTTCAGAGATTGTTTGAAGATCACTTCCAAGAAGTTTGTCATAAGGCTGAATGACAAACTTCCCTGACCACAGTAGCCTGACTCCTTCAGGGCCTACTTGGTGCAGCACTGATCCTCCTGATCATGCTCTTCACTGAGTGGTCCACCTGACCTAGCTTAGATCAGCCCGGTTTACACTCAGTGGACCATCCTTCAGGCTTCTCTTCTGGTTCAGGTTTCAAGCATGGCTTCAGTCAGTTCTCCTTGGTGTCATCTTGATATCTTCAGGCTATGTGGCTGAGTTCCCCCTCGCTGAGTTCCCCCTCAACTGAGTGTTCCCTCAACTGAGTTCTTCTCAACTGACAGCCTATTCTCTAGGAGCTAACCTAGCCTGCCCTGAAACAAAAGATACTATCCTGAATGCTTTCAAACCTATTACATGTTGTTTTGGAAAATCATCAAAATTAAAACATATCCCAACAATTTCCCCCTTTTTGATGATTCCAAAACTTCTAACCAAATGATTTTCTATTACAAGAATAATGTCAGAATACAGGTAATAGTTTGAAATATGCAGGAATTCCCATAGTTTAAAACATTTAAGATTTGTTCGGTAGAACATTTTTCTTAACAAAACTGGATCAGTGGTCATGTGAACAACCCGCTCTGATACCAATTGATGGTCCCGTTTTCGAAGGGCAAAATGGGAATTCAGGAGCAATTTTTTTAAAACTCTTGCGCAGCACCCTGACTGAGTTCAGTGACGAAATACTCAAGTCACTGCGTTGCTCAGAGTCAGATCTATCAAGTCAGTGATGAGACTTGAAAGCTCAGGCTCTGAACAAGGCAGTGACTCGAGAGACTGAACTCTCGAGTGCCTTGCCTGATCTGGTTAGTGAGAGGAATCTCCCTGACCTGATTGCTTAACCAAAGTTTTTCTTATAACAAAGCTCAGAGAGCTGACTTTCACACTACTTTGGTAAATGCTTTTAAAGAATAAGTACACTCAGTTTAACGTGGTTCAGAGACTCAAGCTCTTACATCCACGGCCTGATTTAACAGGAAATCCACTAACTTGGATTCTTGTTTTTAACGTGCCAAGGTGCACTTACAACTGGACTCATGCCACTTCCTGGGCTGCCTCTCCTCACCTCACTACAAGCCTAACATTCTCTGAAAGGGTTTAGTTTGGTTTGGTTTCTCCAACTAGGTGAGGTTTTCCTTTACAATGTGTTAGCCTTAAAGCTAGGATTAGGAAAACCTCTCTAAGCTAAGAGTTACAAGCTTGACACTCAATGAATATATGTGATAACCCTAAAGGTCAGTGTCGTGGGTGTGTAACACTTCCTTATGACTCCCTAACAACTAACACACCCTCACAGCTTGTAGGTGTTTATTTTCTTTTTTCACACAATACAACACACTTTACAACGAAGCTATGAGCTTGTATTTATAATGGGGATTCAAATGTATCCGTTGGAGGGAAGATACATTTGAATCCAATATTTAATGGTTTCAACCACTTTTCTTGGAATGCGGCCTTTGTCAGTGTCAGAGTTGCTGCCTCGTGCTGATTGGTCCACGTGGCCTGGATTCACGAATCTTTGACTCAGTGGGTTGACCAAGACCCACTGACTTTAGGTAGCTTCCTCCTTCACTGACTGGTGATCTTCAGTGGACTGATCGTCTTCAGTTTGGTTGTCCTTCAGAGACTGTTTGAAGATCACTTCCAAGAAGTTTGTCATAAGGCTGAATGACAAACTTCCCTGACCACAGTAGCCTGACTCCTTCAGGGCCTACTTGGTGCAGCACTGATCCTCCTGATCATGCTCTTCACTGAGTGGTCCACCTGACCTAGCTTAGATCAGCCCGGTTTACACTCAGTGGGACATCCTTCAGGCTTCTCTTCTGGTTCAGGTTTCAAGCATGGCTTCAGTCAGTTCTCCTTGGTGTCATCTTGATATCTTCAGGCTGTGTGGCTGAGTTCCCCCTCGCTGAGTTCCCCCTCAACTGAGTGTTCCCTCAACTGAGTTCTTCTCAACTGACAGCCTATTCTCTAGGAGCTAACCTAGCCTGCCCTGAAACAAAAGATACTATCCTGAATGCTTTCAAACCTATTACATGTTGTTTTGGAAAATCATCAAAATTAAAACATATCCCAACAAACTCCTCTTACATGGCAATGATCCAGTTCGAGTCAGTGAGAGCTTCTTCATTGTTCTGAGGCTCTTGCTCAGAGAGAAAGCAACAGAACAATGCACTCTCATAATGGAACCGTCTGGTCCTGACTCCCTCAGTTGGATCACCAATGACTTGATCAATGGGATGATCCTCTAGCCATGTTCTTTTGCTTGGAGTTGTTCCTGATGTACCTGCAATGTTAGTGTCTACAGGCTCATAAAATTCAGGAAATTGAACAGAAGGGGATGAACCTGAGTTTATACCAAAGGTATTAATGAGTTCAATGTCAGGGACATTGATTCCCCCTTGATGAGGTGACTCAGGAACTGTCTCAGCTGCAATAGCATCTTCATAGATGGTACTTACCTCAGGTTGAGCCTGTTCCTCTGTCTGAGGCTCAACAATCCCTGATGTTGTTGATAGGCGAACATAAATCAATGATGGGCGAACAAGGATTAAAGCCTTGAACAGGATAATGAGGAATTAACCTCACATCAAAGATGATAAACAAAATAAATCAAGTCGGGGTGCATAAATCAATCCAGGGAATGTATAAAATGGCAAACAACTGCAAACACGAACAGCTTATCGGCGAACAGGTTTTAAGGCCCGAGACCAGGTATGAACATTCTGCCAAGTCATTGATGACGAGCAACACTGTCAAAAGGTGGTACATCTATCAGTCTAAGAGGTGTATGTCGACGAACAAAGGACCAAGATCCCCAAAGCCAAATTGTGCAAAACACAAAGGCGAACAACTTCTGAGCCATAACCTCAAAAGGCGAACAACTTTGATGAAAAAACCATCCTAGATCAACTAAACCGACCTGGGCGAACAACAATGAAGTCCGAGATAAGATCAAAGAAGACTTTGTAACTAAGATTCAGCTTAGATAAGGTCAAAATGTGGTCAAAGGACACTTGTCAAGCATGCAGGCTAGGGAGACCAAAAGTCATAGACACCTCATGCTTGCTAACCTCTATAAATAGTTGTTCTCCAACTTAAGAAATACAAGTTAAAATTCACAAATGCTCCAAAAACACACACTTAAACACCTAGACGTGCACACATACGAAATTATTACGATATCGACTTTCACGTTTACAAGTTCATAACCCGAACTCTCGATTTACCATTTACAGTGGTAACCAATCACACGTAATTGATTGATGATCTGTAAACCGAACTTAAACAGTCACTAATCCATCCGATTAAAATTGATCATCAACAGATGTGTTAGGCTTAGGAGTGGCTCTTGAGTCATTTTCCTGATCATCGTCATCATCCCAACTTGGAATTGTCACAATTTTGACCTTTGGATCAGGTTGATTCTTTAAGCTCAGCCTTGTCACTCTCCTTGTGACTTCCTCAGCGTCAGGATTCAACACCTTTACCCTAGACTAGCAGATTCATCAAACACAACATGTGGTGATTCTTCCACAACAAGGGTCCTACAATTGTAAACCCTGAATGCTTTGCTAATTTTAGAATATCCCAAGAATATCCGTTCATCAGATTTGCTATCAAAGGCTTTCAATTGGATCTTCCCATTGTTGAGGATGAAGCACTTGCAACCAAATACATGAAAGTAAGAGGTACGAGGCTTCCTCTTATTCCATGTCTTATATGGGGTCTGAGCATGTTGTTTGTTTAGCATGGATCTGTTCTGAGTGTAGCATGCAGTATTTATTGCCTCAGCCCATAATTTCTTTGGCAATCCTGATTCAGCCAACATGGTCCTTGCAGCTTCCTTCAGTGTCCTGTTCCTCCTTTCGGCAACACCATTCTGTTGTGGAGTTCTAGCTGCAGAAGTCTCATGAGCTATACCAAGTTCATTACAAAAGTCAGAAATATATAAATTTATGAATTCAGTGCCCTTGTCAGATCTGATCTTGGTAATGGACTGATTCTTCTCATTGCTGAGCCTTCTGAGCAACTCAGGAAGCTTCACCTGTGTTTCCTTCTTATTCAACAGGAAAATAACCCAAGTATATCTAGAATAATCATCAATAAGCACAAAGGTATATTTCCTACCATTCATACTCACAGGTGTTATGGGACCAAATAAGTCCATGTGCAAAAGCTGAAGAATCCTGTCAGTGGAATGTGAAGCTTTCTCTTTGAATGACGCTCTGACCTGCTTCCCTTCATGACAAGCTTTGCACACATGATCTTTGCTAAAAACTTCATTAGGTAGACCTTCAACAAGTGATTGTCTAGAAATTTTGTTAAGAATCTTGAAGTTCAGCTGGCTTAATCGTTTATGACATAACCAACTGAGCTCTAGAGAGCTTTTAGCAACAAAACAAGTATTATGAATAGTGCTGCTCCAATCAGTGAGATAAACGTTACCTTTCCCGATACCTGATAGAAGCACTTGTGTTGATTTGTCCTTGACTGAACATATATTCGATGAGAACTCAACGCTGAAACCTTTGTCACAGAACTGACTTACTGACAACAGGTTATGCTTCAGTCCTTCCACAATGGACACATTTTCCACTCTGATTGTACCTATAATCAAGACACCAAAACCTTTAGTAACACCTTTTGAGTTATCACCATAGGTTACCTGTGGACCATCTTTAGCTTGAAATTCTTGGAGAAGACTCTTCATTCCAGTCATATGCCTTGAGCATCCACTGTCTAGGTACCAAACAACTTTGTTTGAGTCTCCTTTCCTCTTGTTGTGATCCACAGCCGCTTGCAAGCGAATCAGGATTTAGGTACCCATTGGGTGTTGGGTCATATAATGTCAGCTGTACCTTTCGGGATCAAGACTTGCTTAACAACCCTGATTGCCTTAGAGTGGTAAATCTGTCTCCCTGAAATATCAACATACACAACTTTCTTCTTCTTTGCCTGAGAAGAAGATGATGTATGAGTGCAAGACTTAGGTTTCACAGGAGCCTGAGTGGGTGCCTTTTGGGCTGGCCTCCTGTTCTTCCTAGGTCTGGGTGCAGCAGGTCTTGGGCCTTGTTCTTGATAAGGGCCCTGTGTTCTATTCCCCCTAGGCAAGTGAGGGAATGGAAAACAGTTAAAGGCCTCAGGATGCTAAAACCATGGGGGTGTCATCATGTTTAGCCTTCCCTGCTGGTATTGCCAAGCATGATGGTACCCTCGCTGACCAGTCTGAGGGCTCTTGGCCTGAGTCTTCCTCTGCTTTCACTGAGGCTTCCTTTTTCCTGAGCTCTCAGGGACCTCCTTTGGTTGCTTTGCCTTTCCCTTGGGTTTTGGCTTAGCTACCTTAGGGGCAACCCTGACTGTGTCAATAGTTTCCTTGCCCTTATCAGTTTGACGGGCCTGAAGTACAATCTTAGGTGCACTTTGGCCTGCCTGAACAAATACCCTCTCAGTGTTGCTCTCTGAAGGAACCTGAGATTGACCCTGTGAGGATTTCTTAGGAACATATCCAAGTCCCTTTTTCTCATTCCCAAGCATCCGGCTGCTATTTATTTCCTCTCTAGCCACTGAGTTATTCATTACTGCAACCTTTTACTTGAGTGAGTCCTCACTCTTTTTCAGGATTTTATGTCTGGCAAAGAGGTCATCAAACTTACTCTTAAGTACTTTCAGCTCTTCCTTCCTGGCCAACTCTTCCTCAGCCAGATCCTTCAGAATCTTCTCTCTTGGGAGACGCTCAGCATTGATCAAATCAATTTCCTGAGTTAGTCTCACAATTTGAGCTGACTCTTTCAGATCAAACTGAGTGAGTTGATCATTCAGGTTTTCAACCTCAGTACTCAATTTCTTGTTCTCCTCTACAAAGAAGACATTAGTTTCCTGTAATCTGGAGAAATCAACCATCAATTGATCCAGGCAGATCTGAAGGTTCATTTCTCTGACTGACTCTGAGCTAAGCTCAGGATTTTGACTAGTGTAAGAACCACAAACAGAATTAAATGTTACCTCAGGCTCTTCCCTAGCCATCAAGCATCGTACTCATCGTCGGAAAAGAGTTCAGGCGACCTCTCCTCAGGACCATCAGAGTCAGTTGCATCCTTAGCGAGCATAGCTCTCCGGTCAGCAAATCTCTGGTCTCTCTTGGCCCTCCTGTCCTCTCTTTCCCTTGCACTCAGCTCAGGACAATCATATTGATAGTGCCCGCTCTTGTTACAGTTGTAACATGTTGCTTGCTCATCTCCTCTTTCTTTCCTCGGTTCAGGGTTCCTCCTTGAGCCAGGTTCCCTCTGTCTTGATGAGCTTTCAGTCTTTCTTGAGTGTCTGTCATCGCGAGTACATCTCTGTTCATCTCTACGATTGGGCTTTGGGTTTGAGTATCTCCTATCATTGCCACGATCTCTCCTCTGGTCAGTGTTTCTCCTTTTCTCATATCTCCTTAAGCTTTGGTGGGTTCCTTCAGGTTTCCTGTCACGTGAGTCCTGATAAAACTTCTTATAACGACCAAACCTGGAATTAAGCTTTTCAAAGCGTCTGGCCATCAGGCTGTACTCCTCAGCAAGCTCTTCCTTGCTCATCTCCATCAGTGAATTTGATGAAGATTCAACACGTTTAGACCTGGCCTTGAACGCCATACTTTTCTCAGGAGTTTTCTCTTTCTCTTTCTCTTCCTCTTCCTCTTCCTCTTCCTCTTCCTCTTCCTGCTGAACTTTCTTCTTTCTCTTGTTAAGATCATATTCCAGTGCTTTGAGCTCTGAAAAAAGTAAAGCAAAAGTTATGTTACTCATATCCTGAGTGTTCTTAAGCATAATTACACTGTTGTCCCATCTTTCAGGAAGGGCATTCAGGATCTTTGAAGAAACATCTCTCTTAGGGACATCCTTTTCCAGCATCACCAACTCATTCATCAACTTGATGAATCTTGACTCCATCTGATCGAAAGTCTCATCAGGCAGCATCTCGAACGCTTCGAATTTCTGAATGGCAATGTTTCTCTTGTTCTCCTTTATCTTTTCTGACCCCTAGCACATCCTGGTCAACTCGTCCCAAACCTCCTTAGCCATCTTTAAATTCATCAGCCTCGCTGATTACTCGAAGGGCACCGTATGCAAGATGATGTTCCTGGCAACGTTGTCCAGTCCAACCATCTTGATTTCGTCATTGGTCATATATTTCCTCTCTTTAGGAACCTGTACGCCAATGTCAAGATCATCATATCCCAGTCCTCTGACATTAGGAATAGTGATCTTGATTGGTCCTTCCCTGATAACACGTGGCATCTGGTCATGGATGGCATCAAGATGTGCCTCTAGTCTGAACTTCCAATAGACAAAGTTAGATACCGAGAATTCAAGTAACGAAGCTTCAAGTCTCCTCGAAGTCATGATGATGCAATTTTTATGAAAAAGCAAACTCAGATCTGTTCAGCGACCACTAACAGTTTCTCCTTTGAAACTATTAGTATTCAAAGTCAGTGGTCTTTTGAACCACTGCTTTGATACCACTTGTTGGTCCCGGTACAAGACTGATGAATACGTGTATGGGGGGAATACACGTATACCAATTTTTCAACTTAAAACCTTACTGAGTCCCCTTTACTCACAGTGATAAAGAACTACGAGTTGATAATACACCCACTGACTACACTTAGTGCGGGTCAGTTGGCTAACTATCAATTCAAGTTCAGTGCGGAAATGCGCGAGCCCTGATAGTTTAAAGTCTTGTTTAGTTTGCTTTCTGAAAAATATGTTTACTCAATTCTGAATAGTGATTAGTAGGGCAGTGCTCTGTTTGATGATCAGGCTGATTGATTCAAGCCTGATAAAACCAAATGCTTATGAATGAACAAGTAAGCACAATATCAAAGCAGTAAGAACACAGGGAGTTTAACAGGAAATCAACTAAAGGGATTCTTGTTTTTAACGTGCCAAGGTGCACCAAGATCAGCTACTCCTCACTGACCTATACAAACTCACTAACAACTTATTACCAACAAACCTAACTTAGGGTTTTGGTTTCAGTTTGGATTCAAACTAAGTTGTGATTATCCTTAGAAGACAAAGCTTTGCTAAGGATTGGATAATCACTCTAAGCTTAAGATATTGCTAGTAGGCTCTTTGGAATACAAAATAACTCTCAGAAACTAAGAAACACTTGGGAAATTTAGCTGGTTTCAAGTGCTTCTTCTAAAGACTGAGTGCTTTGATTGCTTGAGAGTTTGAGTAATTTCTGGCTTGGAAATTTCCCGTAACATTGAATGGGTTCAAGGCCTTCTGTATTTATAGGAGATTTGAAAACTATCCGTTGGAAGAGATAGCCTTCTAGTCATCTACGTAGAGTGGCTCAAACGGACATATCTTCATGCAGCAGTTGTCTTTGCATGGATTTGGTAATTTGCATTTAATGTGCCATTTAATGCTTGCCCGTTGAATATGCAGTCTGAAGTCAGTCTTCGTGTCAGGTTCCGTACGTGCGTGTCCTTCCCGGATTGGTCCAGGTCATCAGATTGGTGAGAATGTCAGAACTTATTCCTAGGCTTCAGGCTTGTCTTATTAAGTTCTTTTTGTCTCGAGCACAACGGTCTTATCCTGACGCTGACATTCCTTTTGCATCGCTTGGCTCTACTCTAAGTCTTCCCAGTATCATCCCGTTCCCTTCAGGACTGAGTTAGTAATGACCTCAGGATCATACTCTTCATCACTGACACTTTCTCAGCCAGCTTAGACGATTGACATAAGTTCAGGATGGTGCTCTTCATCTTCAGGCTCTTAGTCTTGATTGACATCAGTGAGTTCTCCTCTCACTGAGTACCTGTGAAGTGTAAAATAACTAAGTACATGAACCTAACCAAGACTAGCCTGACTAAGATAAACTAAGGCAAATCATCTTTTCAGGGGCTTTGGGATCTTAATCAAAACTGACAATATCCCAACAGAGGTTCCGATTTGTGGAGAATCGGAAAAGGAAACTGGGGTTCCGAACTGTGGAGAATTGGAGAAATCTCCACCGTCGAACATGTCCGCCATAGAGAGAGTGAAAGAGAATCGCCTAGGGTTTGAGAGTGTGGAAGAAGAATCGGCTAGGTTTTTTTTAGTGTTGAAGAGTCGAGAGAGTTTGAGAGATAATGAGAGACTGAATTTCAAAATGGGGTTGAGTAGGTTTGTTTTGGGCTGGGAAGGTTAGTTTTGGGCTGGGTAGGGTTGGGTTTATTGTTTTAGTTATATGGGTTAAGTTTAATTAGATGTGGGCCATATACTAAAAAAGAAAAGTCCGCAATGCGTTGTGGAACGGAGGGAGTATATTTTATTATTTTTATAAGACTAGAATTGGCGTAAGACCATCTAATATGACAATTCAAATGCAAAACAATGAGGAAAAACTTTTTACCTCAACCAAGAAATTATGTAATATTTTTTATTCTAAAAAAAATAGTATTGAAAAAGAAATTGTTTATAAGTGAATTTTTATGATATTAGTACTTTTAAAATGAAAGTCCTGTAGATTGGAAAGGGGCACAAAATTAATTGTTAAGCCCACTTAAATGTATATGTATACATGATTCCCAACTATTCAAATTTTTCAATAACTTAAGTTGTGTAACCTCATCATCTTCATAAGCCTTAAAATTTACCACCAGAGTACCCTCAAATTGAACCTTAATATTTTAAGTTAATTACAATTTCCTTGTAAAAACATAAAGACATACCGTAAAATAAATAAATCAGAGATATCAAGAATCATCAAATTCAAAACCAATAATTTTGCTTTTATGAGATTGTTGTGCCATGCAAACAAAATTACATGTAAAACTACCATCAAAATCAAAAAATTTAGGTCAGTAACCAAAATAGAATGAAGAATATGATATCTTACTGGGGATATTGTCATGCAGAAGAGTACTATAAAACTATTGTCAATGCAACCAACTAGGATAGAATAGAAAAGAAGGGGTTAATTGCATTTTTTGTTCCAAGAGAATGTGTCCATTTCAAAATGGTCTTTTTTCAGCACTTTTAGTCCCTTAGTTTTTTTTAACACTTTGGTCCTAAAAGAATATGATCCTAATTAATTCAAATAATAATTCCAACAATAAATTTATCATCATGCATGTTGAATTAATTCACATAAAACCTATGGCGGAATAACTAGAAATTTATGTGATTACGTACCTCTTGTAGATATGGTCTTTGATTATCACGGGACGTGCTACCAACCAAAAGACTTTCTTAAGTATTTCCCTTTCGCCTCGCTTGATCACCGGTGGGAAGTGCTTTCAAACAATTAAATAACCAAGAAAAAAGAAAAAAAATTGCTCTTGATTTTTCCAACACATGGAATTTTATGTGAAACTGTAAACTGGAGATGAAATAACCATCCCCTATATATAGATATGTAGTGGCTGATTTTTTCCTAGGAATATGGGGAGAGAATTTTTTTTTTCTTGGTCTCCAAGAAATCTTGAATATATCACATATACTTTTCTCCATAATAAAATATTCCATAAAAATCTCATCTCCCTTAGTAATATATAATTTTCGAAAATTATGGCTTAGATTCCAAGATTTGGATTTTCTTGAATTTATGAGATTATCTTGTATTCCAAGAATACATATCTTCCATAATCTCTTTCCAAGAAAATCAACAAAATCTTTTCTTTCCATATCATGTAATTTTCGAATTTTTCATAGAAAAATCAGCAATAATTATTTTCTTTTATTTTAATCATCTTATTGTTATTGAGCTACTTAATGGGCTACTTGAGGGCCTTTAGGAGAATTAAGATTGGACCTCCAAATGGACTTCTGAATTTCAATATTGAGCCCCAATATAATTTAGCTCATTAATATTAGTTAGTATCACTAATAAATTAATATTGCAATATTCATCTTAAGCCATATTACGATAATATGGGCTCGCGGTTATTATTTCTCGCATTTAAGATTATTTAGTCCATTAATTAATTAAGCTTCTGAATAACTCTAAATTAATTAACATATTTCACCTTGGAGTAAAGACAGCTCAACAATATTATCCGTACTGAAGAAACTAATTCTTCACTTACAAGATTTGGTATGATAAAACTTCTGAGCCCACCAAGGGGACAAATCACACGAGCCGTACTCACACGCATTTCTCCGTATTAAACTTTAGCAACCGTCATATGATTAATATTACTGCCCAAAGCACAAGGTTCGAAGTCACGATGATTCTCAGCCAACATGAATCAAAACAGTGATCATTAAGCACACACAGTCCTATTTAAGTGACGGAGATTAAGAAATCAATAATCACTGATGTCTAATTATTCACATTTCAGAACAAAAGAATTTATCCTCATTGTAGGTCATCTTCAACATATACTAAATGTGCTAGTGCAATCTCTTGGTCAAGACAGACCAATCTAAGACTTACACATCGACGTTTCACGGCGGATTGTTCAATTCCACCTGGGTCGTGAATTAGTACGTTTAGTTACAAGGAAAACTGTTAATGTGATCTTCCGTGATCGAGTATCACCATATTAACTACAATGTAACATGTACTATATATTGAACGGTTTGCAAGAAATATTCAACATTCAATCATATCTAAAGCAAATACGATAAAAGATTTATTCTCATAAATAAGTGTTTAATACATGAGTTATACAAAGTAAAAACATTCTTTCACGTATAAATCCAACAATCTCTCACTTATACTTAAAGTCTACTTTTTAGTATAAACCATGCATGTCTAGTGTAGTAGTTCTACGTGACATCTCATGTCAACCTACACTAACCTAATAATTCCTACCACTTATACTTAAAGCAGATTGGCAATAGTCTTGACTCCCATTCCATTCACATATCTCTCTAATGTACTCTGAGGCAGACCCTTTGTGAATGGATGTTGGTCCCACTCGATAGATTAATTGCGGAAGCTTATGTAATAATGTCTTTCCAAAATCTTTTATAAGAGCGCAATAAACAATATTTAAAATAAAGCGATAAAAGACACAAGATATATAGTGGTTCGGATAAATATCCTACGTCCACTCTCCCTTATCACCAAGGGGTCTCACTAACAACCAACTCACAAACTTACTCACTGGAATTTCTGAAGTACCAGCACCTTCTTACAAACTCTTTAGATCTAACTTCGATCTAAAGATAGACTCACTCCAACCTTATCTTAACAAGATGAACAGGTTGAGTGTATAAACTCCTTACGAGTAGATAAGTAATTAAGAACAAAGTGTGAGTGCAATATGCGTAGAGATCAAAAGCTTAGTATGGCTATATGCGCGTGAATCATTCTAGAGCTTTTTCTTGATCTGCACTCAAGTATATATAGAGGGGATTAGGGACATAGCCGTTGGGAGGCTAATCCAATCAGATCCTCTATATATGGAAGCTTCAATCAATCAATTCCCTAATTGATTGATTGGGTTGGTGAGATCTTGATAGATTGTCTTCATATCTTCTCAATCCAATCTTGTTTTGACTTGATTTGAATCACCAACGGTCAATGCTTCCAATTGCCTAACTCTGATTCTCTCCAGAGAAGGCAGGACCAGACACCAGGCAACCTCGGTGTCTTCTGGTCCTTATCTGGTGAACAACCAGAATACTCAGTAGAATAAGGGGATCAAACTGAGCATCTTTTGTTCCACCAGACTCGTCTGGTCCGGACTCGTCTGGTCTGGGGAAGGTCCTCTGCCTCTGGTCTGATCTCCTCTGGTGAAGTCCTCTGGTGGAGTCCTCTGGTGAAGTCCTCTGGAGGGGTCTTCTGGTGACTCTTCTGGTGAGGTCTTCTGGTCTGGCAGTTCCCCCTAGACTAAGTCCTAATCTAGATCATCATCTGGCTAACAGGTCCAGATGGTCCTATTACATCTTCTGGTTTGTTTTAACTCATCAAAACTAACAAATTTTTATCCTAACAATTTCCCCCTTTTTGATGGTGTTAAAACACTACCAGAACTGATCAAAAGTAAAACTTAAGCAAGAAAACAATAAAGGGATGAGACCTTAGAATAGATCTCATCAGGCAAATAATAAGACAACAAGGAGTTGTCTTTAGAACAGAGAAGATATGTATTTTTCATTAATAATCAGAGGACAAAATAATTACAGATTACATTGAAGTTCATTGTCCTATTCTAGGCATATCTTCTGTTCTCTTTAGGGACAAGAAACCAGTCAAGGAACCTATCCTGGACGGCCTTCAACTCTGCAGAAGATGTTGGGGTGAAATTCACCAACACCTTGGTCTTGTAAAGCTTCTTCAGTTCTGCCCAATCCACCTGGTTCCCAATCATGGGAGTGTTAAGATAAGTAAATTCAGGAGCAGTCACCTCCAGGTTGAACTCAATGGTTGAATCCATCAGCTGCTTGTACAAGTCTGCATCATAGGCTTGCATCCAAGAATGGAAGGTTCTGTTGATTAGCTCATCATCTTCTGGTGCTGGCCTCTGGATATAATGCTGAATGAACCAGAGGGTCTTGGCTTCTCTCCATCTCTCAATCAGAGGATATGGCACAGTAGAGTCAAAAGACCCTTCTGTCCTTAGTGGCAAGATGTTCATAACTTCCACATGAGCTTTCCTCTTCTGACCTGAGCCACCTGCACCAGAAGGAATACCAGCTTCTCTGGCCTTCTTGTTTTGTCTCCTAACATATCTGAGCCTCTGCTCTTCATTTATGTTTTTCCTGATTCTGGCTTGCCTCTCCTCTGGAGTCTCTTCCTTGTATCTCTTCTCTGCTTCTTCGACAACAGATTCAAGGAAACTCTTCTTAACTTTTCTAATCTTCCTCTTAGCAGGACCAGGAATGGTAGAAGGATCCTGCTCAGCTTCAGATGACTCTTCTTCTGCAGCAAGCTGTTTAGCCATAGATAGAGATTTCAACTCTTCTTTCTTCTTCTTCTGCAACTCAGCCTGGGCCAAAGTGTTCTCCAGCAGGTCCAGACGAGCTCCATGGCTAAAAAGAGTCTCATTTGTGGTCTTCGCCAGATCAGTTCTGGCCTTCTCTTCCCCCTTTTTAACTTCATCAAGGAGGGGCTCCACTACCTGCCTTATGAGATCAGGCAAGGCAGTGTTGGAGGAAGAGTGAAGATCACGAAGCTGCTTGGCCTCCTCCAGGTAAGCCTTAGACTCTGCAACAAGTCTCTCTTGCTTCTCCAACATCTCCTGGAGGGAGTCCTTCAGTCTAGCAGTTTGAATCATCTGGCTGGCCATTTCCACTTTGAGTACAGAAACTGGCCTCATCTGCTCCATCACATGCTCCTGGAGCTGCTTCTGGCTGTGCATAACATCTAGCTTGACAAACAAGCCATTAGCCTTGAACGAAGCTTTAACCTCTGCCAGAGAGGATTTGATCTGCTTCAGGAAAATTTTCCTCTCTAGCTTAATCTGATGCTCTATCATAGCAGGGGCCATATGTTGGATTGCTTTGGAAAAGCGCCCTATCTGCATGATCTGCTCGTTGAAGAAAGCCTTCATCTTCTGGAGCACAGCAGGAGACATCTCAAAGTTCTCCTCGTCTGAATAAAGCTCTAGAGGGAAGACAAAGTGAGGACCAAACTTGTAAGTGGGGCCCTCTGGAGTGAGCATGACTCCTCTCTGGATGAGCAGGGTGCGAATCAAGACTTTGGCTGCACCAGGAGTCTCCAGCTCTGCTGGGTTCTGAATGTTCATCTTCTGCTTCAGCTCAATCTCCCAAGCAGTGAAGTTGGAGGCACCCATTTCCTCAAGCAATAGCACTAGGTCCTCCACATCTTCAAGTCTGGCCTTGCTCCAGACCTTGGCATCAGTAAGCTCTGCCAGAAGTGGTAAGTGCTCCAGAAGAACTGGAAAATGCTCTCTTAGCCAGAGCTGAGCACTTACACTCATACTCTGCCTAATGGGACCCATTTCTGCAGATGAGAAAGTGAAGGGTTTGGGCCCAGAGGCAGAGGAGGAAGGGGCTAAGTCAACAGGCTCAAGTGAAGCTTCCTCATCTTCACTATCATCGCTGGATAAACAGGTTGGGGAGGGGGGAGGGCCAACGAATCCCAGAGCCATAGAAATGGTTGGGTCCTGGTCTGTATGGGTTTGGGGAGGATTTGGATTTTGTGAAGTAGAGGTGGTAGGGATTGGTTGCTCTGCACCAGAAGAGGAAGGGATATCTGGTACAGAATGGGTAGGAGGGATTTGGTAGGTGGAAGTGTTTGAAGGGGGGACTTCTGCACCAGAGGAGGTTGAGGGTACCTCTGATACAGAAGGTGGGGGAGAGGGGTTAGTGGGATATGTGTTTGGAAATTTGGGGGAGAAGGTGTTTGTGTAGGAATGGTAGAGGGAGTATAGACGGGGGTATCTGGAATAGTCTGCTCTGGTGGAAGAATGGGGTTACCAGAGGCAGATGGGGTTTGGGGAAAGTTATCTGGGGGAGAGATGGAAGGGGAAACAAGATTTATGGGGGAGGAAAAGGGATAGGAAGGGTTTACCTCTGCTGGGTCAACACCAGCAGGCATAACAGGCTCTGGAGCATCCTCCATCATCTGGGTGGCATCCTCAATGGCCTTCTCCAAGGCCTCTCCAAGATCAGATCCAGAGTCTGAATCTTGAAGAAGGGCTCTCTTGGCCTTGGATTTCCTCACAAGAGGCACTTCATCTTCTTCCTCTTCTTCTTCTGATGGCTCATCCACCAGAAGGGTTTTCTTGGGAGCTCCTCTGCCAGTCCTTGGCATCTTGGCAGATTTCTTCTTGGCCTCCTCTGGCCTCTTCCTCTTTGAAGCTCCTGCCTTTTTGGCAACCTCACTCTTCTTCTTCAGAACATCAAGAAGAGGGATCTGGTCCTCCTCAGAGGAACCAGAGAAAGCAACAGTTGAAGAACCAGTTGCTCCAGCAGCTTTCTTCTGTGTCTTCTGCTGCTGCTGCTGCTTCTGCCCCTTAGCAGGTGAGGGAATGGCTTGAAGGGGAGGAGCAGGGATGGCTTGCTCACCATCAGAATCAGGATGGCCATGGAGAGGACCATCCTTGGAGAACATAATCTTGGACTTATGAAAGCCCTTACACCAGGATTGTCTCCATTTCTTCTCTGGAAGAATCGAATCCAGAATTAGGGTGAGTTTTGTGCCCAATGATACATTAGCATTGAACACAAATTGTTGCTCTCCTGGCAGCTGGGGGCATTCTTCCTTCAGTATTTTCACCTTGTTCTTCCTCAGCACCCCCCAGAAGAACTCAGCCCAGTTACATTGAACACCATCCAGAATGTCCCTCATAACACAGAGCCTGCCAACGAAGATGGCATCTGTGCTATGGCTCCCACACATGAGAATCTTCACCACAATATCAAATAGCACCTTATACTTCTGCCTAAGATGCTTGTCCAAGAAACCCTTGGAAATATTCTGGCATGAATTTCTGGCAAACATCTTGAAGGATTCCAACGCCTCTCCTTCTCTGTACTTCAGTGGGTCCACACCTTCCGCAGAAAGGTTACCAAAAAGACCACAGAAGTCTGCCTTAGAGAAAACAAGATCCTCTGAATCAATCTTGGAAGAAATATAGTCTTCATGGATCTTCATCCGGATAAGAAACTGTGCAGCATATCCATCCAAGGTACGCAGATCCTTGGGAACCTTTGAGATCAACTCCTCCAGCCCAGAACGTCGGAGAAGTTCCAAAATCTCCAAAGCGGCCGGATTCTTAGTGGAATAGAAGTCCACCACCATTTCTGACTTGAGTTTCTTGCAGACATAGTCTGGATCGAAATTGCACTTGGGTGCCATAACTGTGAAAGAGAGAGAGAGAGAGAGAGAATGCTTTGCAGAGAGAGGTTAGGGTTTGAATAGTATAGAAACGTGAAAGGACAGATTGAAAACAAAATTGATTTAAATAGAGTAGTACGCGTGGCTTGAAAATTAAATGAAGTGTGAACGCGTGTTGTTTCAAATTCAATTTAGGAAATAAAATCAATTTTAGAATTGATTGACATTTTGCACAGTGATTAAATCCGATGGCCATGATGAAAGGCGAAATACAGATTTAATCTGGTGCGTTGGCATAGTCATTGGGACTGGGCATAAAGGGGTTTTGTGGCAGTCAAGAGAAAAAGCGAAATGATTGCCTAGGCCCTATACCCTAGTCTTAAATACACTCCGAAGTTGAAAGGTTTTGAGTGTACTTACTAATTTGAAAAGTGTATCCCAATGATCAGAGGCCAGAGTAGAAAAGACATACCTGTCACCTGATATTGTAACCAGATGATACCACAACTAGTCTGGTGATACTTCTCCTCTGATGGAACTTATCTGGTCCTGGTCAGTAAAGACTTTGGACATATTTTTGACTCAGCACCTCATCTGGGATAAGTGTCACCTGGTGTATACCTCATCTGGAAGTATACCCTCTCTGATATATCTAATCTGCAGGTATGTTAGCATAAAGAAAATTTATGAAGAAAATTAATAAAGTAAGGATACTTCTCTGATGTTCCCCCTAAATCAAATCTGTCTCTGGATCCAACAATCCTAACTCAAAGGCTAACTCTCTGAATCTGGTCTCAGCCAAAGGCTTGGTTAGAATATCTGCTCTCTGCCTCTCTGTTGCAATCTTTTCCATCCTTATATCTCCCTTCTCAACATGATCTCTGATAAAATGATGCCTTATATCAACATGTTTGCATCTGGTATGAAGAACTGGATTCTGGGTGATTGCAATGGCACTATTACTATCACAGAAAATAGGAATATCCTTAGCTCTAATCTGGTAATCCCTAAGCTGTTGACTAATCTAAAGAAGTTGAGAACAACAACTCCTTGCAGCCATGTACTCTGCTTCTGTTGTTGATGTAGCAACTGAAGTCTGCTTCTTGGAAAACCAGGATACCAATTTATTCCCTAAAAATTGGCATGTTCCACTTGTAGATTTCCTATCTATTCTGCACCCACCATAGTCTGAATCTGAATAACCACTTAATTCTAAATTGTCATCTGCAGGATACCATAATCCTAAATTCACAGTTCCCTTAAGATATTTCAATATTTTCTTAGCTGCTTCCAAGTGACTCTTCTTGGGGTTAGCTTGAAATCTGGCACAAACTCCTACAGCAAAAGTAATCTCTGGTCTGCTTGCAGTCAAATACAAAAGAGAACCAATAAGTGCTCTGTACTGAGTCTGGTCCACACTCTCTCCAGACTCATCTGGATCCATGTTAAAATTTGTCATCATAGGGATCTTGGCTGCCTTGCTAGATCCTATTCCAAATTTTTCTAACATGTTTCTGGTGTACTTAGCTTGATTAATAAAAATTCCTTTCTCTGATTGCTTAACCTGCAAACCCAAAAAGTAATTCAATTCTCCCATCATGGACATCTCAAACTGTCCCTGCATGAGCTCACCAAACTTCTCACACAGCTTCTTGTTAGGGGATCCAAATATGATGTCATCAACATATATTTGGACCAGAAGGATGTCCTTTCCTTCTTCTTTCCTAAACAAGGTCCTATCAATTTTACCTTTAGTAAAACCATTGTCCAGAAGAAATTGAGATAGAGTGTCATACCATGCTCTGGGTGCCTGCTTCAGCCCATAAAGAGCTTTCTTAAGCTTAAACACCTTGTCACCTTGTTCAAAACCAGGAGGTTGTTCCACATACACTTCCTCGATGAGAATCCCATTAAGAAAGGCAGATTTCACATCCATCTGGTATACTTTGAACTTCATGTGAGCAGCATATGCTAAGAACAATCTGATGGCTTCTAGTCTGGCAACAGGAGCAAAAGTCTCATCATAGTCTATTCCTTCAGACTGAGAATAGCCCTGGGCCACTAGCCTTGCCTTGTTCCTAGTAATGACATCATTCTCATCTTTCTTATTTTTGAAAACCCACTTAGTGCCTATCACCTTTTGATGACTTGGTCTGTCTACCAGCTCCCAAACATCCTGTCTGGTGAATTGATTCAATTCTTCCTGCATAGCCACAATCCAATTTGAATCTTTCAGTGCCTCCTTGATGTTCTTGGGCTCAATCAAGGACACATAGCAACTGAATAAGGCAGCTAAGTTAATAGTTCTCCTAGTCTGGACACCCTTAGTTGGATCTCCTAAGATCAGGTCATTGGGGTGATCAACCAGGGTCCTTCTTCCCGTGGTCTTGCCTGGGTGATCATCTTCTGCAGTACCTTGGTGATTATCACCACCTGCAGAAGAGCTTCCCCCTACAGGAGTTCCAACCTCTTCTGGTTCTGCTCCTTGTGAAGGCTGCTGCTTCAGAGAACCAGGAGATGGGTCATCATCTGAATCTGAATCTGAATCAAGAATAGGTGGTTTGACCTTGATAACTCTGGGTGTAGTCTGATTCTGGGTCTCATCAGGAGACTTAGGATCCACCTTGTACTCAAAAGTAGATTCATCAAAAACAACATGAGGTGTTTCCTCCACACAAAGTGAATTCTTATTAAAAACTCTAAAAGCTTTACTGGTGCTGGAATATCCCAAAAATATTCCATCAGCCACTTTAGCATCAAAGGTTCTTAATTTAGATTTCCCATTGTCATGGATGAAACACTTACATCCAAAAATATGAAAATATGAAACAGATGGGGTTTTACCTTTCCATATCTCATATGGGGTCTTATTGTGTCTCTGGGCAATCAGGCACCTGTTCTGAGTGTAACAAGCTGTATTGATGGCCTCTGCCCAAAATCTCTGTGGAGTGTTGTACTCTGCCAGAAGTGTTCTTGCAGCTTCTTTGAGAGTCCTATTTCTCCTTTCTGCAACTCCATTTTGTTGAGGTGTTCTGGCAGCAGATGTCTCATGAAAAATCCCATGATCCTTGCAGTAATCTGCAATATGTGAATTCAAAAACTCTGTTCCTTTGTCACTTCTGATCCTGACTATGCTCTGGTTCTGCTCATTCTGAATCTGCTTGAAGAACTCTGGCAGCTTAGTTATAGTTTCATTTTTCTTAAACAAGAACACTACCCAAGTGTATCTTGAAAAGTCATCTACTATTACTAAGGTGTACTTCCTTCCACTGAAACTAAGAGGAGAAACAGGTCCAAACAGGTCCATGTGAAGTAGTTGAAGTACTCTGGTTGTGGTTGTGCTCTGGACATCCTTAAAGGAAGTCTTGGGTTGTTTACCCTTCTGGCATGAACCACAAACCTGATCCTTCTTAAACACTTCATTTGGAAGACCTCGAATGAGACCCTTTCTGGCAATCTTGTTCAATGTTTTGAAGTTAAGATGACACAATCTCTTGTGCCAAATCCAGCTGTTCTCTGCAGATCCTTTAGCAACCAGGCAAGCATTCCTTGGGCAACTGCTAAAATCTGCAAGATAAATGTTACCCTTCCTCAAGCCTATTAGCAAGATATCATTATAATCAGAAGAGAAAACAGTGCATGAATCACTAGAAAACTTCACTGAGTATCCCTTGTCACAGAATTGGGATACTGAAAGCAGATTATGCTTGAGTCCTTCTACGTAGTAGACTTCATCTACAGATACTCCATTGAAGGTCAACTTTCCAACTCCTCTGGTGACTCCATAGTTGTTGTCACCAAACATCACTCTTGGTCCATTCAATGGCTTGAAATCTTGGAGATTATCCTTCTGGAATGTCATGTGCTTGGAACATCCACTATCAATGTACCAGACATGGTTGCTTGAAAATCCTTTCTCCAATGGACTCTTATCTACCTGCAGAGAGATCAATTAGGTCCCCTACTAGTGCTGGGTCCTGATTGGTTAGTTGCAGGTTTTGTAGGAATCCATAGATAAAGATCATCTCTTGATGGATGAGGAGATCTTATCTTCCTTCCAAATCTATCTACCAGTACATGTCCTCTTACTATGACATATTGAGCTACTGGTCTGATAAGGACACCTTTCCTATAAACAGGTCTGGTGTACCTTTTCTCAAATCTGGCCTTTGGAATGGCCTGCCTCAAAGACATGGTCTTAAAGGTCTGGTTATAAGGGTACATCCTAGAAGAACCATCTCTGGTGTCATAACTTCCCAGATCAGTTGGTTTTCTATAGGTGGGTCTGGAAGACCTCCTCTGGTTCTGATAATTAGACCTGTTCTGGTGATTATAGTTCCTTTGAGTATACCTATTCTGGAATTGATTCTTCTGAGAAAATTGTCTCTGGGGTACCTGGTTCTGTTGAACATTGTTCCTTCTCTGGTAGTTATTACTCTGATTGGTATTCCCCCTTTTTGAGTGTTTCCTTTGAGGTCCCCTAATTTGTTTAGGTTCCCTTTGAGGATTTCTCTGGGGTCCTCCAATTTGAGTAATTCCTACTCCTTGGGACTCATTGTTCACAGAACCATTAATCTTTAATGGTTCCCCTTTTTGACACTTATTCTCTAGCATCTTCTCTTCCAGAGTAGTCAACTCTTCTGGACCATTTGTTATTTGATTAACAGAGTGGTTCCTTTTCCAATCAGGATTGTGAACCACCTTGTAACCATTACCAGTTAAGTCTTTATCATTCCAGATTTCTACCAATTTACCAGCTCTTACAGACTTGTCTTTGTTATAAAAGTACTTGTGAGTTTTAGTGGTAATTCCAGAATATCCTAAACCACTCTTATCACAGATGCGCTGAGAAGACTCTGATATGATAGATACAACAGATGGTATCTTAGGAGCTTCTCTGGGCATAGGTATCTCCTCTTTGTTGTGGACAACTTGTTTTCCCTTGATAAGAGTTTGGTATTTGGCTCTGAGTTCAGTGATCTCATCCTCTTGAGAATTCCTTTCTTTCATGAGTTGATCTACCAGAGTATCTCTTTCTGTGATCTTATCCTGAAGTTCAGAGACTTCTTTGGAATGATCTTTCATGAGTTCTCTGGTGGATTTGTGCTCATGAGAGAGAGATTGAACTTCTGCTCTGAGCCTACCATTCTTTTTCTCAAGTTTTTGACAGAGTTGGACACAATTTTGGAGATCTGATAGCATTTGTTGCATATCAGACTCTCTGGAGTTACCAGATGAATTAGAGGATTCAGTACATTTGGAATTAGATAAAACAAGAGTAGTTTCATTTACCTCAGTGATGTCTGCCATGAGACACACATCATCATCTGATCCAAAGTCAGAAGAAGAAGAACTGGAACTAGTATCCTCCTCCTCTGCTTCTGCCAGCAGTGCTCTCTTATCTGCATATCTCCTATCTCTCTTGATTCTTTTCTCTTCTCTTTCCCTAGGAGTAAGCTGAGGACAATCATAACTGTAGTGACCAGTCTTGTTGCATGTGTAGCAGGCATTGTCTCCTCTGGGACTAGGACTTGGCTCTCTCCTCCTCTGGTTGTAGTCTGATCTGGCAGGGCTACTTTCTCTCCTCTGGTAGTCAGGTCTGCCAGAGCTACCATCCCTCCTCTGATGATCTGATCTCCCAGAGCTGCCAGGGTTGTCATCTCTCCTCCTCTCTGGAGTTCTGAATCTGGTCTCCCTTGAGTCTCCAGATGTCTTCTCCTTCTCTGCAGGCTTGAAAGAACTCTTCCTGTTTCTGGTAGACTCCTTCCAATGCCTTTTGTACCTGCCATATTTTGAACTCATTTTGTCTAATTTATGAGTTAGAAGTGCTACCTGCTCCTTGAGGCTCAAGTCATCTGCAGTAGACTCCTTTGGCATGGCATCAGATTTGAGAGTTGAAGAGAATGCAACTCCTTTCTGGCCAGAAGAGGAAACCTCTTCTGTTTGATCCTCCTCTTGAAGATCATATTCGTAAGCTTTGAGATCAGACAACAGAAGATGGTGATCCAGAGTGTTGAGATCCTTGTTGTCCTTGATCACAGTGACTTTAATTCTCCACCTGCTTGTTAGTGAACGTAATATTTTACTATTAATCTCTTTTTCAGAATAGGTCTTACCTAAGGCACTAGCCTTGTTCAAGAGATTCGTGAGACGCATGTCCAGCTGGTCAATGGTCTCGTCTGGTTTCATCTTAAATGTGTCAAAAGAGTGTTGAACAGCTTGGAGCTTGTTATCTTTAATCTTCTCTGTTCCTTCACAGAGCAGAGCTAACTTGTCCCACATCTCTTTTGCAGTGGTGCACGTCCTGACCTTTTCAATAACTTCTTTAGTAAGAGTGTTGATAATCTCAGTACTCGCCACCTGGTCCAGGTTATGTAGCTTTCTCTCATCGTTGTCAAGTTCGTCTTTCTTTTTGAGGATTCGTTGTCTGGGAACTCTATCCTCTGCAGCGTCGCTAGTTTCTTCTCTGGACTCAGACCTGCCACTATCAATAGGAGTCCAATAAAATTTAATGGGGCCACTTTCAACCACATCTAACATGCGGTGGTGAATAGCTCCAAGATGATTACTCATCATGAAGCTCCAGTGGCTATAATCCTCGAACGAGAATTCTGGCAGTTTGCGACTCTTATAAGAAGATTTCAAAGACATATTGATAAGAAATTTAGGGAAATAACAAGAACTTGAATAAAAGCACTAAAGAGCAATGGATCTGCCCGGTGACCACCAAAAGCTTTTCAAAGCAGTGGTCGTGGACAGACTAGCTCTGATACCACTTGTTGGTCCCACTCGATAGATTAATTGCGGAAGCTTATGTAATAATGTCTTTCCAAAATCTTTTATAAGAGAGCAATAAACAATATTTAAAATAAAGCGATAAAAGACACAAGATATATAGTGGTTCGGATAAATATCCTACGTCCACTCTCCCTTATCACCAAGGGGTCTCACTAACAACCAACTCACAAACTTACTCACTGGAATTTCTGAAGTACCAGCACCTTCTTACAAACTCTTTAGAACTAACTTCGATCTAAAGATAGACTCACTCCAACCTTATCTTAACAAGATGAACAGGTTGAGTGTATAAACTCCTTACGAGTAGATAAGTAATTAAGAACAAAGTGTGAGTGCAATATGCGTAGAGATCAAAAGCTTAGTATGGCTATATGCGCGTGAATCATTCTAGAGCTTTTTCTTGATCTGCACTCAAGTATATATAGAGGGGATTAGGGACATAGCCGTTGGGAGGCTAATCCAATCAGATCCTCTATATATGGAAGCTTCAATCAATCAATTCCCTAATTGATTGATTGGGTTGGTGAGATCTTGATAGATTGTCTTCATATCTTCTCAATCCAATCTTGTTTTGACTTGATTTGAATCACCAACGGTCAATGCTTCCAATTGCCTAACTCTGATTCTCTCCAGAGAAGGCAGGACCAGACACCAGGCAACCTCGGTGTCTTCTGGTCCTTATCTGGTGAACAACCAGAATACTCAGTAGAATAAGGGGATCAAACTGAGCATCTTTTGTTCCACCAGACTCGTCTGGTCCGGACTCGTCTGGTCTGGGGAAGGTCCTCTGCCTCTGGTCTGATCTCCTCTGGTGAAGTCCTCTGGTGGAGTCCTCTGGTGAAGTCCTCTGGAGGGGTCTTCTGGTGACTCTTCTGGTGAGGTCTTCTGGTCTGGCAGTTCCCCCTAGACTAAGTCCTAATCTAGATCATCATCTGGCTAACAGGTCCAGATGGTCTTATTACATCTTCTGGTTTGTTTTAACTCATCAAAACTAACAAATTTTTATCCTAACAATGGATAAACTAGGTTTTTCTCCGACGTTTATCTTTGCCACCTCTTTATCTCCTCTCTTATGATTTCTCTTATAAGATGGTATTTTCTTTCTATGTGTTTGCTGGTCTTGTGGGCTCTCGGTTCCCTTAAATTTGCAACTGCTCCGACATTATCACAATAGACAGTGATTGTGCTGGGCAAATTCGGAACAGCGTCTAAATCCACTAAGAAGTAATTGAGTCAAACCTTTTCTTTCGCTGCTTCACAAGCAGCTACTTATTCGGCTTCCATGGTCGAATCTACGATGCATTTTTGCAAATCGCTTCTCCATGTCATGGCTCCTTCTCCCATGCAAAACACACTACCCGAGGTAGATATTCTAGAGTCTATGTCTGATTGGAAATTTGAGTCCGTGTATCCCATGAGAATTAGACCGTCTGACGGTAAATCAGTATTCTATCACGAGTTCTTTTTAGAAACTACAGAATGTATTTAACTGCAGTCCAATGAGCTTTCCCAGGGTTACTTTGATATATTGCCACCATGCCCACGGCAAAGCAGATATCTGGTCTCGTACACAACATTGCATACATAAGGCTTCCTACGTTAGAAACATACGGAACGTCTTTCATGTCATCTATCTCCATTTGCGTCTTAGGGCATATCTTTATGGATAGATGGATTCTGTGCCTTAAAAGTACAAAACCTTTCTTGGAATCTTACATGTTGTATCGCTTCAAAACAGTGCCTTTGTATGAAACTTGCGATAAGTCCCACATCCTTTTCTTGCGATCTCGAGTGATCTTGATCCCAAGGATGTGACCGGCTTTCCCTAAGTCCTTCATATAGAATTGATTTGAAAGTCATACCCTTACGTCTGACAACACCTTACAACGCTCTGATGATCAGAATGTCGTCTACGTATAGTACTAAGAATACCATTGCAATTTTGTCATACTTTTTATACACACAACTTTCGAATTTGTTTTGATCAAGCCCATAAGACTTAATAACATGACCAAAATACTAGTTCCAAGTACGAGATGTTTGCTTAAGTCCAAAGATGGACCGCTTGAGCTTGCATATAAGATGCTCTTGGCCTTTCGCAATAAAACCTTCGGGTTATCGCATATAGATATCTAACCCGTCAAGACTTCCGTTGCCATTTTCCATGACTCTGCGTCTTTGTCTTGGATTTGTGGAGAATCGGAGAAGGGGACTGGGGTTTCGATTTGTGGAGAATCGAAAAAGGGAACTGTGGTTCCGAATTGTGGAGAATCGGAGCAATCTCCGCCGTCGAACATGTCCGTCATAGAGAGAGTGAAAGAGAATCGCCTAGGGTTTGAGAGTGTGCAAGAAGAATCGGCTAGGGTTTTTTTAGTGTGGAAGAGTCGAGAGAGTTTGAGAGATATTGAGAGATAATGAGAGACTGAATTTCAACATGGGGTTGGGTAGGTTTGTTTTGGGCTGGGTAGGTTAGTTTTGGGTTGGGTTGGGTTTATTGTTTTAATTATATGGGTTAAGTTTTGTTAGATGTGGGCCATATATAATAAGTTGATTAGGAAATGTCCATTTTAAGGCCCGCAAACTTTTCGTGGAACAAACGAAAAAGAATAGTCTGCAATGTGTTGTGGAGCGGAGGGAGTATATTTTATTATTTTTATAAGACTAGAATTTGCGTGAGACCATCTAATATAACAATTCAAATGTAAACCAATGAGGAAAAACGTTTTACCTCAACCAAGAAATTATGTAATATTTTTTATTCTAAAAAAAATAGTATTGAAAAAGAAATTGTTTATAAGTGAATTTTTATGATATTAGTACTTTTAAAATGAAAGTCATGTAGATTGGAAAGGGGCACGAAATTAATTGTTAAGCCCACTTAAATGTATATGTATAAGTGATTCCTGACTGTTCAAATTTTCCAATAACTTAAGTTGCGTAACCTCATCATCTTCATAAGCCTTAAATTTTACCACCGGAGTACCCTCAAATTGAACCTTAATATTTTAAGTTAATTAAAATTTCCTTGTAAAAACATAAAAACATACCGTAAAATAAATAAATTAGAGATATCAAGAATCATCAAATTCAAAACCAATAATTTTGCCATCATGAGATTGTTGTGCCATGCAAACAAAATTACATGTAAAACTACCATCAAAACAAAAATTTATGTCAGTAACCAAAATAGAATGAAGAATATGATATCTTATAGGGGATATTGCCACGCAGAAGAGTACTATAAAACTATTGTCAATGCAACCAACTAGGATAGAATAGAAAAGAAGGGGTTAATTGCATTTTTTGTTCCAAGAGAATGTGTCCATTTCAAAATGGTCCTTTTTCAGCACTTTTAGTCCCTTATTTTTTTTAATACTTTTGGTCCTAAGAGAATATGATCCTAATTAATTCAAATAATAATTTCAACAACAAATTTATCATCATGCATGTTGAATTAATTCACATAAAACCTATGGCGGAATAACTAGAAATTTATGTGATTACGTACCTCTTGTAGATATGGTCTTTGATTATCACGGGACGTGCTACCAACCAAAAGAATTTTTCAAGTATTTCTCTTTCGCCTAGTTTGATCACCGGTGGGAAGTGCTTTCAAGCAATTAAATAACCAAGAAAAAAGAAAAAAATGCTCTTGATTTTTCCAACACATGGAATTATGTGAAACTGTAAACTGGAGATGAAATAATCATCCCCTATATATATATATATTGTAATACCCCGTCCCGTTTTATACCTTTTATTTTGCGAGAAACCGTATTTTAGATTATTATCCTTGTTTCTTTTAATTTTATTAATTTTGTGTGCTACGTGTAATTTAAATATATACCCTATTTCAAATTCCCAAGTTCGAAGAAAGAAATCGAATATTTCAAACGGATAAGGGATTACGAGAAATTAAATATTCAAAGATTAAAATTAGGATTTCGATCCGTTTAATTTATTGAGAATAATTAAAATACAATAAAATATTAATCGAATTTTACAACTGTATTAATTTCCAATTTGGGATTAAACTCGCGAACCAAACGATCCCTAAACCGTATTAAGTGGGATCGAAAATATCACAACTTAAAGGGGACAATTCTCATCCACATATTATTCCCTCCCTTTTAAAATTAATTAACTAATTAAAATAATTTATTTCTATAAATATAACCGTGTCCTTATCTCAATTCCCACACAGAATATCAATTCCCAAATCCCAAATCAGTTTCCAATTCACGCGTCTTCTTCCTCCTTTCAACCGCGTCCTCTCTCTTCTCGCCGGAAAGCCGCAAGCATCGCCTCTCGCCTCCTCCCACCGCGGCGCCACGCTCTCTCCTCTCTCCGGTCGAAACGAGCGCCGCCTCGTGCCTCTTCTTTTCCGGCAAGCCGTCGCCGTCGCGCCGCTTCCAACGCCGCCGCTCTCCTTCTTCCAGACGCCGCTCCTCCGCCCTCCGCCGCCACGAATCGCCTCACGCCTTCTTCCTTTTCCAGCGTCCAACCACCGCCGCTCCATCCGATCGAACGTCGCCACGCCATGGAGCCGCAGCCGTCGCCTCTCAGACTAGTCGCCGCCGCCGAAGCCACCGCCTCTCCTCTTCCAGACGCCGCATCGCAACACCGCTAGCCCAGACCGCCTCTCGACACAACACCTCGCCGCCGTCCCGCCTCCAGTACCGCCGTTGCGAGCGACGCCGCCGCGTCACCGCCCCAGCGCCAGAGCGTCGCCGCTCCCCTTTCCGATCGGCGAAGCTCCTCCGCCGCCGCTCTTTTGCCCAGCGTCGTCGTCGCCTCTCATTTAGTGAGTCTCAATTTCATTTTGTTTTCTCCGATTAAAATTCGATTCAATCGACTTCCCGATTAATCTCATTTCGTTTCCTTTCACGATTATCAAGATACTGCCACTCTATTGAAGCCCGGGGACGAACCCCGAGGACGTATCTCTATTCATTCGTTTTTAGAGAAACCCGAACGAGATCGATGTGCTGCTCGATTTTAATTCATGAACCCATACGACGCCGTTAGGCTGCCCGTTTACCACCACGAACCGGACTCGTAAGAATTACTAATTTTCTCTCTAATTCTCATAATAGTTGGATTAGGAATTTTTAGTTCCTTGTTGAGACTTTGTAAGTTTAGAATGATAGTTTTGGATTTGAAGCCTGTGAGCTTGTAGATGGACTTTGTTGTTGTTGGAATTCCTACTGTTTTGGTTAGATGTTGTTGAATTGATGAATTAGTGTTGTTGGCTTAGTTGGTTAATATTATTGAATTAGTTGTTTAGTATTGTTGGTTTAGCTGTTTAGTATTGTTGTTTTAGTTGGAGGGTATTATTGAATGGATGAATTAGTTTGGTTTGGTTAGCTGATGATATGGTGATTAAATTAGTTTGTTTTAGTGTTAGTTGAGACAAAGGGAAACTCGTCTTCCCCTTGTGCGACTGTTAGAGAATTAGGAACGAAAAGATAAGTCGTTTAATATTTCCAAATCAATAACAAATGAAAAAGGAGTATTTTTGGGAAAATTTAATATAATTCCTTTGTTTTAGAAGTGTTACTAAAGTTAGAAAAGAAAAATATTTTTTTATAAACTATATTAGTTATAATATAAATTTCTTAGAAAAATCAAGTTATTAATAAGTTTTAATAGGAAGTTTTTATAAAATATAAATTCTTATACTTTTAATTCTTTTATATAAGGCTTTTGTTAAGGACACAACAGAAATTAGTAAATACACCCCCCTAATACATCTCCTCTTAAAAAGGGGTGTACTTATCAAAAGATTGTTTTGTAGTAATCGAAATAGTCATACCACAAGTATACTAGTAAATACACTCCCTCAATACACTCACCTTTTTAGAAGTGGTGTATTTACCAAAATAGGGTGTGACCCTTAAGCAAGTCCTTTTAAAAGCTTATAAGACCACAACTTTCTCGATTCTCGTAACACAAACTCTCAAGTTTTCCTAATAATTCAAAGGTCAACTTTTAATCAAATGATTTCGTACTAGGATTCTGTACTATTCGGGATACGCACGAGGGGTCTGTTAACGTATCACTCTCGGGACCCGGAGTAAACATGTGGGTGATGATCTGTTGATCGATCTGCTTATAATACGTTGTGCTGGTATACTCTGAACTCGACTAAATAAATCTAAAACAACTAATCCAACATAAATGTATCCCTATTATATAAATATTTGAATTACGTGATATATTTATATATGATACAAATATCTATTGTTTCTATTCAAATTAATCACGACTGCATGATTAAGGGCATTATTTGAGCATGAACCAATTTAAGTGTGAATTATGTGAATTCTCCCCACAATTTGAAATGACAGTTTTATGGGAAAGAGGAAAGCGAGTAATCATTGATTTGATGTGCAGCAGTTTTGTTTGTGGATTGACACGTACAGCCATGAGTGATAATAGGTCAGATTCATGGTCGCTGATATTATTTGTGGTGACCATGAGTGATAATAATAAATCAAATTCATGGTCACATGAATGGATGAATTGTTGGTGAGAAATGGTTTGGGGGAGATTTACTATATGTGAAAAATGATTTTGGCAGATTAGGCCGTTATTTGAAAATAATGTGAATCAACTTGTGATATTTCAATTATATGATGTGAAACCTGCTATGCCCAATTAATTATTACGTGAACTTATTACTTCTGTGATATATGTTATTCATATTTATATGTCAACTGCTTAAATAAATTAAATACTTTATCAATGCGTATAATTTAATATACTTCGGATTTACCAATCCCATAACGTTGCAAATCACCCATACGTGAGAATTCAAATCTCACGCCCCCTTTTTACAACCCTTGCAGATTATGATTTCGTGGAGCAAGGACAGTAATAGAGACGACACGGAGTTCCCCACTTAAATAAAATGATACTATTAATATTAAGCTTTATATATATATGTGTGAGAAATATATATTATCCTACTCATTCTTCCGCTGCATAAAACTCATCTCTGATTTTATTATCCATTTTTATATCAAAAATTTTATAGTTCGTATTTTTAGTCACAAGTGGCACCTCGAATTCGATACAATTAATGTATTCCGGATTCGGGGCGTTACATATATGGGGTGGCCGATTTTTTCCTAGGAATATGGGGAGAGAAAAAAAAATTTTTGGCCTCCAAGAAATCTTGAATGTATCCCATATACTTTTCTCCATAATAAAATATTCCATAAAAATCTCATCTACCTTATTAATATATAATTTTCGAAAATTATGGCTTAGTATCCAAGATTTGGATTTTCTTGAATTTATGAGATAATCTTGTATTCCAAGAATACATATCTTCCATAATATCTTTCCAAGAAAATCAATAAAATCTTTTATTTCCATATTATGTAATTTTCGATAATTATTTTCCTTTATTTTAATCACCTTGTTGTTATTGGGCTACTTAATGGGCTACTTGAGGGGCATTTAGGAGAATTAAGATTGGACCTCCAAATGGACTTCTGAATTTCAATATTGAGCCCCAATATAATTCAGTCCATTAATATTAATTAGTAACACTAATAAATTAATATTTCAATATCCATCTTAAGCCATATTACGATAATATGGGCTCCCGGTTATTATTTTCCGCGTTTAAGATTATTTAGTCCATTAATTAATTAAGCTTCTGAATAACTCTAAATTAATTAACATCTTTCACCTTGGAGTAAAGAAAGCTCAACATTATTATCCGTACCGAAGAAACTAATTTTTCACTTGCAAGATTTGGTACGATAAAACTTCTGAGCCCACCAAGGGGACAAATCACACGAGCCGTACTCGCACGCATTTTTCCGTATTAAACCTTAGCAACCGTTATATGATTAATATTACTGCCCAAAGCACAAGGTTCGAAGTCACGATGATTCTCACCCAACATGAATCAAAGCAGTAATCACTAAGCACACACGATCCTATTTAAGTGGCGGAGATTAAGAAATCAATAACCACTGAGGTCTAATTCTTCACATTTCAGAACAGAAGAATTTATCCTCGTTGTAGGTCCTCTTCAACATATACTAAATGTGCTAGTGCAATCTCTTGGTCAAGACAGGCCAATTTGAGACTTACACATCGACCTTTCACGGCGGATTGTGCTATTCCACCTGGATCGTGAATTTGTACGTTTAGTTACAAGGAAAATTGTTAATGTGATCTTCCGTGATCGGGTATCACCACATTAACTACAATGTAACATGTACTATATATTGAACGGTTTACAAAATATTCAACATTCAATCATATCTAAAGCAAATGCGATAAAAGATGTATTCTCGTAAATAAGTGTTTAATACATGAGTTATACAAAGTAAAAGCATACTTTCACGTATAACTCCAACAATCTCCCACTTATACTTAAAGTCTACTTTTTAGTATACACCATGCATGTCTAGTGTAGTAGCTCTACGTGACATCCCATGTCAACCTACACTAACCTAATAATTCCTCTCACTTATACTTAAAGCAGATTGACAATAGTCTTGACTCTCATTCCATCCACATATCTCTCGAATGTACTCTGAGGCAGACCCTTTGTGAATGGATATACTAGGTTGTCCTCCGACGTTTATCTTTCCCACCTCTATATCTCTTCTCTTAACGATTTCTCGTATAAGATGGTATTTTCTTTCTATGTGTGTTTGCTGGTCTTGTGGGCTCTCGCTTCCCTTAAATTTGCTACTGCTCCGACATTATCACAATAGACCGTGATTGTGCTGGGCAAATTCGGAACAACGTCCAAATCCACTAAGAAGTACTTGAGCCAAACCGCTTCTTTCGCTGCTTCACAAACAACTACTTATTCGGCTTCCATGGTCGAATCTACAATGCATTTCCGCAAATCGCTTCTCCATGTCATGACTCCTTCTCCCATACAAAACACACTACCCGAGGTAGATATTCTAGAATCTATTCTAACCCATTTAATTTATATAATTAAGAAACAAACTAGGGGATTTTAACCCGTGGGTGTTTTTGCAACCAACCCATTTAATTTTATATAATAAAGAAATTAATGGGATACATGAGTTAATTTAGGTATGAGTCACATCTTAAAGATTCATCATGTATATACTAATTTATTTTAACATATTAGCTAATTATATATATAAGTTGTGATGTTAAATTAGTATGTATTTATTAAAGTTTAAGTGATAATAAGGGGGATGAAGTGGAGAGGTGGCCTCAATTCAAATTTGTTAACTCTTTTATACCCATTTTGTAGGGGTATTTTGGTCTTATAACATAAATTGGGTATAAAAGATTTTTTTAAGTTGATGTGGGTAAAATAAAATTTTGAAAGTTGGAAATGAGTATTTTGTGATATTTTCACAAAATAGATAATACAAAAAGTTGTATTAATGTTCTGAAATTTATTACCCTTAACTTTATAATTTTTTTAAAGGGTATGTTTTATATGAAAACGATTTATGATAAAGCTTATTATGAAGTTGTTTTAAAGAATCAGATATTTGACCAGGAGTATCGATAATATCATCTGGAGTATCATTAATCTGAACTCAAAATTATAACAATTACAATATAATATGTACAAACAATGTCATCGCTAGTAAATAATTTAAATAACACATTTTTTTAGGAAATTAATTACATTTAATCCTCTACTCTCGTATATTTACACAAATAGTACATTCATTTTATTTATAAAGAATTGTGTGAACAAAAGATTATGTAGGGACTACTTAAAAAATTGTCTAAATTTTGGATATGAAAATGAGTCCCACCAATCAAACCCCAAAATCTTCTAAACTCACCACATTTACTAAATATACCCCAATAAAATTTAAAAATTAACAAGAACTACTAAACATACCTCATTTTATTTCTATAATATCCCTACCTTATCAAAATAAAAAATAACACTTTCCTATTTCATATTCTCATAACAATTGTCTCTCTTTTCAAGAAAAAAATATGTATTCATTCTTATTCTTTAACTTTTGATTGAAATTTGAAAAAAAATATTCTTAAAAAATTAAATATATTTTGAAAAATATTATAAAAAATCAACCAAATTAAAAAAAAAATTAAATTACAAAAATTAATTAATAAAATAAAATTCTTAAAAAATATTTAAATAAATAAATAAAATATAAATAATAATGTTTTAAAAATTAATTAAATTGAAAAAAATTAATTAAAAATATAATCTGAAAATAAAAAAACTAGGTAAATTTTTAAATAATTAAGAAAATCAAATAAATCTTCAAAAATCAAATAAAAAAAAACTTCAAAAGGAAAAAATTAGAGCCTAATAAAATAAGAAAAATATTTTATAAAAATCAATTCAATCATGGTAAATATTTTAGTTTTGAAGGTTTTTTTTAATGTAGTTAATTTACTTAAAAAATTAGATTTATTTTTTATTGAATTGTTTGGAAGATATAATTTATTTATTTAAAGAAATTAATTTTTCAAATTTTAAAGATTTTTTTAATTGAATTTCTAAATTTCTTATAATTTTATTATTTAAATATTTATCCGATTTTGGTAAATATTTTTCAGATTTAATTCTAACTATTTTTAGATTTTTCAAATATTTTAAAGGAAAATAAAAAACTTATCAATTTTAATTTGATGTACTAATTTTTAAATTAAATAACTTAAAAATTAAAGTCAAAGTCAACAAAATTTAGAAGATAATTTATCCATATTTATATAAGGATTACTTAGTCATTTTATACATGTCTATTATTATCTTTGAAAAGATGGGGTTTGTTTAGAGGATTTTGGGGTTTGAGTAGTGGTACTCTATGAAAATAGTTAATGATAAGCTTATCATGAAACAATTTTAAAGTATCATTAATCTCATTGAGAGTATCATTAATATCATCAGGGGTATTATTAGTCAGAGTTCAAGAAAATTTATTTGAACTCAAACTAATGATACCCCTAACAGATTTAATGATACTCCTAGTGAGATTAATGATACTCTAAAACTATTTCATGTTATGCTTATTATGAAGCGTTTTCATAGAAAACTCACTCCTAAATTGTTGCTCATATGACACTTTCTAGTCCAACCGCATGATTCTTAAAGCCCTACTTAATTGTTATTATTACTTTTTAATTTTATGTAAAATCATTAATTAATTATTTAATGGATATTATTTTTAATTAAAAAATGTGAAAATCTTATTAACTCTCAAATCAATCCCTACCCTTATTCGCAGTTTTGAACGCCTAAGTCCAAACCCTTCCCTTCCTTTGTTTCTTCTCCAACCCTTGCCTCCATCATGAATCTAGTTGTCGTCTCCCCGGACCGCTGGACTCGCCATAATTTTGTTGGTCTCGAAGCCTCGTCATATTCTCCCCAGACTCTTTGCCTTGAGTTGACCCTTGCGACCCTAAGGACAGAGGCGTCGCCTCTCACAGGCTCAACAGAGTAAGTTTTGTGTATTTTTTATATCAAGAACAAAGTTCTAATTTAGAGTTCCGATAGGATAATAACTTCTATTTAAAGTTCAATTTTTGTCTCACAGTGTGAGTGTGTCTGACCTAAAGAATCACTAAATGCCAATTCCATGAAGAAATTTTATTTTTATTTTAAAAAAGAAAGGTTTATAATCTGATTTGCAGATTAGATTTTAATTTCAAACTGATATTTTGAGCTAATCCTTTTATCCTAAAATCTTGTTCAGTTGTGACTGGGATTTAGAAACTATGTTATACTTCATCTACCAAACTCATGACATAGTGTTTATAGGTATTCACATTTCGAAATATTGTTATCCATATCTTTAATTTTTATCCATTTTTACTATGTTGTTTATGCTATGTTTCAAATCACAACTATGAAATGCTGATAGAATTGTCATGGTAATCTAAGTTATAGAAATTTGTCATTTTCTTCTTAACAGTGTTCCTTCTTGCTAATTATTGTGTTTTGCAGATGTTTATCCTTCAAAGTGGTTTACTATATATCCTTTATTTGGTTCATTTGTGTGAGCATTTTCATACATTTAAAATTCACTTCAACAAACATTGTACATGTTTTTAAGTTGATATGTATGAAGTTGGAAAGTGATGACCTTATGTTTATAAAGGAGATAGACAACAATATTTTGAAGATGAGATGATATATGTGCAAACATTCGACACTGTTCTCAATTTTTTTTTTCTTTTTTTTTACGCTTGTTACTGTTGGGAAAATTAGGGTGTCCGGATTTATTCGGGTGAAAATTAAATATGAATTTAAATTTAATTATTATTAGCATGAATTAATCCTAAATTAATTCAAATAATAATTACACCAACAATAATTAATCATGCATATGAATATATTCACGTAAAATTCTACGGAAAAACTAAGAATTTACGCGATTACGTACCTCTTGAAGCGACGACCGTTGAGAAGAACGGGACAAGCTACTATCAACCAAAAGACCTTCTCAAGTATTCCCCTTAGCCTTGCTCGTTCACCAGTGGAAAGTGCTTAACGAACAATTTAATAAAACAAGGAATAAAAAAAATTGTTGCTGATTTTTTCCAACACATGGAATTGTAAACTGGGGATGAAAGTATCACCCCCTATTTATACCCTATTTATAATGGGGAATTTCAAAATTTGGGCTTGGAATAAGGTGGGGAAAATAATTTTCTTGATCTCCAATAAATCTTGAATATATCCCATGCATTCTTTTCTCCATAATTAAATATCCCACAAAAATCTCACCTCCTTATCTTATGGTAATTTTTGAAAATTAGAGATAAGAATCAAGATTTTGATATTTTTGAATTTATGAGATAATCTTGTATTCCAAGAATGCATATCTTCCAAAATATCTATTCAAGAAAATCAACAAAATCTTTTCTCTCCTAATTATAAAAAAAATCGAAAATATCTATACAAGAAACCAAGTAGGAGATTTCTTGAATTAATGATATAATCTTGTAATCCAAGAATACTTATCTTCATTCCATAAAAAATTCAAAGAAAATTTTTCTTCCCTAAATCTTGTATTTTTCTAAAATTTAAGGAAAAAATACGCAACAATATTTTTCTTTTATTTTAATCACCTTATAATTATTGGGCTACTTGAGGGGCCTTTAGGAGAATTAAGATTGGACCTCCAATGAGCTACTGAATTACAATATTGAGCCTCAATATTATTCAACCCATTAATATTAATTAATACCACTAATGAATTAATATTGCACTATCCATCTTAATCCATATTACGATAATATGGGCTCCAGATTATTATTTCACGTGTTTAAGATTATTTAGTCCATTAATTAATTGAGCTTCTGAATAGCTCTAAATTAATTAATATTTATTACCTTGGAGTAAAGACAGCTCAATATTATTATCCGTACCAAAAAAATTAATTCTTCACTTGCAAGATTTGGTACGATAAAACTTCTGAGCCCACCAAGGGGACAAATCACACGAGTGGTACTCGCACACGTTTCTCAGTATTAAACCTTAGCAACCGTCGTATGATTAATATTATGGGTAATTTTTTTAAGGACTGTAATTTAAGGGGGGTGGCAAAACAAGGACCGTAACTTTTTGGGCTGACAAAATAAGGACAATAACTTTTAAAAGTGGCAATTTAAGGACCGTATCTTTTAAAAATAGCAATATGAGGATAAATTAGCCCGGATTACTCTCATTCGGGCTAATTTTGCACGATTTCGTGCTCAAATCGCCAGCGTGGATATTATTTTGCATGTAATTTTTCCCGTTTCTGCTATTCCTGCTCGAATTTTGGCGCACCACGTATTGCATGAGCATGTCATGTGATCAGCAGCCAGCTCAGCATTGTTGTGTTGAGATGCCAGCACCAGATTCTAATGATGTTAACGAGGCTGTAGAGAATAATGCCAATTACAGGATCAGATTTGATATAATGTCCACCGGTGGGCATAAACTTATATGCCCACCGCGAATGTGATAATGACACGTAAGCAAATTTAAGTAATCAATTAAAATAATAGTGGGGCCCCTATTTAAATTTGCTTACGTGTCATTATCACATTCGCGGTGGGCATATAAGTTATGCCCACCGGTGGACATTATATCAAATCCGATTACAGGATATCATCATCAAAACTATCTTCGTCTTATCTTGGAGCAACCTTGAGGAAAATTGGGGCAAAGCTTGTAAAAAATCCAAACTGTTTTGCTTGTGTGTTTGGTCTCATTTGGGCTCTTGTAGCAAACCGGTACATAAGAATATGCATTGTTCACTACATTGTTTTTAATTACTATATATCTATTTGATGGATTTGCAGCTTGTGTTGTACAACACAATACCCGTAGAACCAATTATTTCAGTATGTATTTGTGTTGCACCAGAGGATACTGTACAACACAGGATCGATCAAAATCCCTACATAAATATTCACGCTGGCGATTTGAGCCTGAAATCGTGCAAAATTAGCCCTAAAGAGAGTAATTCGAGCTAATTTGTCCTCAAATTGCTATTTTAAAAAGTTACAGTCCTTAAATTGTCACTTTTAGAAGTTATTGTCTTTATTTTGCCAGCCCGAAAGGTTACGGTCCTTGTTTTGCCAACCCCACTAAGTTACAGTCCCTAAAAAAATTATCCTTAATATTATTGCCCAAAACACAAGGTTCGAAGTCATGATGATTCTCACCCAACATGAATCAAAGCAATAACTATTAACCACACACGATCCTATTTAAGTGACGGAGATTAAGAAATCAATAACCACTGAGGTCTAATTCTTCACATTTCATAACAGAATAATTTATCCTCCTTATAGGTCCTCTTCAACACATACTAAATGTGCTAGTGCAATCTCTTGGTCAGGATAGACCAATCTGAGATGTACACATCGACCTTTCACGGCGGATTGTTCAATGCCATCTAGGTCGTGAATTCGTACGTTTAGTTACAAGGAAACTGTTAATGTGATATTACGTGATTTGGTATCACCCCATTAACTACAATGTAACACATACTATATATATTGAACGGGTTGCAATAAATATTTAACATTCATTCATATTCAAAACAAATATGATAAAAGAATTATTCTCATAAAACAAAGTGTTCAATACATGAGTTATACAAAGTAAAAGCATACTTTCACGTATAATTTCAACAGTTACGTAATCTCCGTAGTTGGCTTTGAAGGGGTTGGGTGGGTGGTGTTCCATATTTCATTATTGATTCTAGTTATGTTCAACTACATGGGTTGTTGGGTCTATTCACTATTGGGACATCAGCATGAAAATGCATTGAAACGATGTTCATTCCCCATCTTCTAAAGGATTTAGTTTACAAATTATGATAGATTTATAAGTTGATAAATTCTTGTATGACATAATCTCATTTCATGAGATGAACTCCTATCACATACTTATAGGCTCATGACTTTGCATGAATCATATTTTAAAGCTAGTGAAACTAAAATATTAGAGAGGAGCTTTATTTCAACCACTTAGGTGTGTACTTTCAAGTCCAAGTTCTATATTATTCGCCAAGATTTTTATCTAATCCATTAGTCTCTGTCTGTAGGAACAATTACCTCATTAACCAATCAGTCCCAGGTAAGTCTCCTCTATGCATAAACTATAACCTTGTCATGTGTGTAGAGTGCATATATATGTGATGCCTAGAGGCTAGAATAGAGTATGACTACAATATATAAAAAAAAAATCGAAAGAGACATTATATAAAGTTATGTTTATAACACTAATATACGATATTATTCACTACAAAAAAAACATTGTTTAGCGATGGAATTTGCGACGGCTTTTCTGTCGCAAACAGCCTTTTGCGACGGATTTTGCGACGGACACGTGCCCGTTCCTAAAACAGTAGTAGCTAATTTTTGCGACGGATTTTTTTCCGTCATTCACAAATTAACGACGGATAAAGCTGTCGTAAAATTGACGGGTCAAACCTGACCGGGTCGCTCAAAATTTACGACGGACATCATCCGTCGCAAATTATGCGGGTCAGACCCGATCGGGTCAGCAATATTTGCGACGGCGGCTGTCCGTCGCAGATATATATTAATATTTTTTTATTTTTTCTGTTATAATTTGCGATGGGCTTTATTCCGTCGCAAAATTAAAAATTTGCGACGGAATATGGCCGTCACAAAATACCGAGCCTATACAAAAAAAAAATTGGCTGGCGTGGTTCGAGCCCGGTCACCCGGGGCGGGTGGGCGGGCGGGCGCGGACCACTGGGCCACCGGCCCATTGCTTATTATATGCGGCACACCTTCTATATTAGTCTTATTAGACCTTGAACAATTAATCCAAATTTGTGCCCAAGGGGAATCGAACACGCGACCTCTTGTGCATGTGGAGGGGGCGCGCGCCACTAGGGCACATGCTACTTTCGTTCATTTTTATGCAATTAATTGTATATGTATTCAAATTAAGTCATTTTTTTTATAATTCACCAAATTAATTTATTTTCGTATCTAACTTGTTTATAAAAATATTTTGCCCAACTATTTTTTTTTATTTCGTAAAATTATTTATTTCGACAATGCGTAATTTTATAATTCGTTCATTTGTACGCAATTAATTGTATATATATCCAAATTTACTCATTTTTGTTCCATAATTCACCAAATTAATTCATTTTCATTTCTCACTTGTTTTTATAAATGTTGTGGTCATTTAATTTTTATTATTTTGGTAAAATTATTTATTTCGAACTAAAAGTAAATAAATTGTACTTCACAAAAAATAAAATAAAAGTAACATCAATTCAAACTAAAAAAAATTGTATTTCACATTTATTAAAATTTAAAATTTTCTACTCATCGGAATTAAATCCGGCTTCCTCTTTCTCCTCATCCTCGCCCAGGTTAACAATCGGCTGCTGCATCGGGGGCATCAGCGGCATCAACGGTTGGGTCGGCGAGATCGGCGGCATCGGTGGCGCAGGCATGTGCGCTCGTGGCACATCAGAGGCAAACAACCGACACCACTCCTGCATGGCGGCTATATACTGGTGCATTTCGGCTGTATATGATTAGGCGTGAAATTGTCATGATTCGTCGCTCGAAATGCCCTTTTTTGATGGATTCATATAAGTATTTAGAGTCATTTGAGTATTATTTTCTCAAACTAACAAATTTGTGTCTTTGATGCTTATAGATGGATAAAGGGCAAAAAGAGGAGTTCGTAGGACTTCGAATCGACTCAAACGGATACCCGGATGAGAAGATATGGAAGAAATACGAGAAGTATTAGTTCGAGCGAGCAAAAGTGTCATTGAAGTACTCAAGATGAAAGTGCTCGAGTAAACACTACTCAAGCACTCGAGTAGACTACTCGAGCCAGCTTCGGTCGAGTAGCCAATACTCAGGCACTCGAGTAGTGCACTCGAGCAGAAGCCGGTCGAGTAGCAAGTACGCGGGCACTCGAGTAGACTACTCGAGCAAGGTCCGGTCGAGTAGCACTACTCGAGCTAAGGGGCTCGAGTACTTTTCACGTTCTGTACAAATTTGACACTCGAGCTTGCATTGCTCGAGTACTTTTACTCGAGCTCGACGGGAATTTTGGCCCATGAGATCCTGTTTCGACCCGTTGCCTATATATACCTCTTCCAAACACGTTTTGAAGGATCCCCGAACGCACTACATCACTTTTACATAGAATTTTTAGAGAGAGAAGGAAGAGAAGAGACGAGCAAGTTTAATTTTACGGTTTTGAGGTTTTTGCTTACGAATCCACATTACGATTTCACGTTTTAGTTTTGTTCTTAATATTTTTTTTTGTTCTTGAATACGTTGAGACCTCGTTTTGCCAATTAATTTCAGTTTATTCTTTTATATCTTAAAACCCTAGTTTATGTACGATCTTTTCTTTGATTTAATTACCATGTTCATGTTCGTCACTTGTCTAATTGTTATTGTTTACGTTAAATCTATGTCTAGCTAAAACCCTTGCATGCTTAGGGTAGGATGAACTCGTAGAAGTAGGTTGTGGGTACGTAATTAGAGTAACTTATGACGTTAGGTTTTAATTCTCTTGGTTAATGAATTCTTAAAATTAATCTAGACTTCACTCTTGAATTTCGTTTGAAAGGTGTTAGAGAGAGGACGACCGTATCACTCTTTAACAACGAGTAGACTTAACTAGAGGGTTTAGGAAAGGTTAATTCATCTACCGGTTTAGCGAAAGAGGACGACCGCATCACCTTAGTTAAATTAGGGTCTCATTAATTAAGCACAATCTAGTAACTCGTTAGTAGATTCGTGAAGTCGAGTGTTAGGGTAAAGTATTAGGGTTTAGAATCTTGAGCTTTCACCTTGCATTCTCAGACTTAGGTTAATTCTTGTGTGTCACAGTTATTTTGATTATGTACCTGCTCCGTTAGCATACGTAGGGATTCCAATCCTAAGCATCACTATCTCTCATTAGAACACAACCCTTAGTTAATTTGATTTCTTTAGTATTTTAGTTTACTTAGTTTAATTCAGTCTTTTAATTAATCTTTCAAAAACCCAAAAACATTACACTCATATTAACTACGACGCGTAGATCTTCAGGGATCTGTTCGCATACACACTTTCCCTTGGGTTCGATAATACTTGGTCTCTATACTTGCCCATACTACTGTGAACCCGTTCTCTTGCGGGGTAACTACTAGTAGAAAGCTAGTGTAGTTCGCTACAAGCCCATGGTGCCGTTGCCGGGGATGGCGTTATATGCTTTTTGAATAGGACTTGTAGATAGCTTAGTAGTTAGTAGTGGGTGATTTATTTTCTGTTTTTATTTTTATTTCCATTCATTAGGCAGTTGCGTTTTGATCCTTCTGCTAGTGTTTCAGGTTTATGAAAACACGCTCACAAGGCAATACGAGCGAAGAGAGGTTACCTGCAGACCCTGAGACAATAGCTAGAAGGAACCGAGCCTTCTTGAGAAGAATGACTACTGCCGCGGGAAACAAAGACAAGATTTCTGATGAACTTGGGGAGTTAGACAAAATAGCTGCAGAGTATACTGCTCTTGTGGAACGGGCAGAGGGTGCCAATGGAAACAGCAGTAATCAGCAGATACCCATAGGGGGAACTGAGAGCCCACACCCGAACCCACAAGACACAATCAACTCTGCACAAACACAACCCCAAAACCAGAACCAAAACCCTGCTTACCCACAAAACCCAAATAACCCTTTCAACAACCCAGTATACCAACATTACCCATACCCACCTTATCCTTATCCACCATACCCGTATCCTCCACCTCCAGTCTATAATCAACCACCTGTTTACCCACCACCACCCCAACAAGTACCAGTACCTGCTGCTAATCCTCAACACGTTCCTCAGAACGTAGATCACAATATGGCTATTCGAGGGAGGTTTGCGGCACAACCGCAAAGGTACTATGATGGAGTGATTTTGCCTCCTGTTGAGGCGAACAACTTCTCGATATCCCCGGGGATTTTAAAGCTGCTTACCGAGAATCAGTTCAAAGGGGTGATCGGGAAGGAGAGTCCTCATACACATCTGAGGAGCTTTCTCATGATAGCCTCAACATTTAATTATAATGGCATGTCTGAAGATGCCAAGAGGCTTAGGCTGTTCCCATTCTCATTGACGGGAATAGCCAAGGAGTGGTACGATAATACGCTCCCGCGGGGAGGTATTACCACTTGGGCTGAGCTCGAACGTCTGTTCCTCGAGCGCTTCTACCCTCCATCGAGAACGATTAAAGCGAGGATTGAGATCTCTTCCTTCCGCCAGAAACAAGGAGAGGACCTACGTCAAGCGTGGGAGAGATACTCAAACATGCTGATCGAATGCCCCCAGCACGGGTACAACGAGGGAGACATTATGGCATTCTTCTATAGTGGTGCCAACAAGGCGGGGCAAGACCATTTAGACGCCTGTGCGGGCGGAGCATTCCTAAACCAAGGCATAGAGAGGTGTAGGGAGATCGTGGACAACATTGTCACGAATGCCGGGGCTTGGAGTGGAGATCCAGATTTTCAGAGAGTGCATCAGGTTGAAGAGGGTGAAGGAACGAGAAGGCTATTGATGGCTATGATGGAGAAGATCAACAATCTCGAGTTGGGGAAGAGTTTGGTTGGAGAGCATGCAGTAGAGAATGAGAGAGTAGACCAACCAAGTGGACAGCAAGAAGTAGCCAATTACATGGGAGGTCCGTATTACAATCAGAATGGCTACCAAGGTGGAAATCAGTATGGAAGGCCTCCTTATGGCCAACCATTTGCACCTCCAGGGCCACAGCCGCCTCAAAATCAATGGAGGAACACACAAGGAGTTCAAGGAGGCCAGCAGCCTCCTCAAAACACATGGAGGAAAAATGAGAACTTTTCTTATGCTAACCCAAAAGCTGGTATTACTGTTCCTGTAGGTGTTGATCTGGGGTCTAAACCTCCCGGTGGAGAAGGCGGTGCATCAACCGAGGAGATGTTGAGAGCTATTCTTCAGAAGGTGGAGGAAGGAAGTAAGAGGTTGTCATCCTTGGAGTACGATGTGAAGGAGTTGCATAAGAAGGGTGATCAACGTGATCAAGACCTCCAGAAGATGAACGTTGAGTGGACTAGAACTCAACAAGAGAACAATAGGCGGTTCACTTCTATAAAGTTCCAGATGAGTCAGATTGCAAAGATGGTGAATAGAGAGCCGGGAAAATATCCTTCCATGCCGGAGGGAAACCCGAAAGAGCATTGCAAGGCGATCCAGCTTAGAAGTGGAACCAACTATGAAGGTCCTCAGATGCCGGCTGATTCTGAGACGCCCCAAGTTGAGAAGGGGGTTGAAAGTGAAGGGATTGAGAAGCATAAAGATATGGATGAGTCCCAGAAGGGCAAGGAAAGTGAGGAGATTGAGAGAGTTCCTAAGTGGAAGAAGGCAAAGGAAGCAAGGGATAAAGTGAAAGAAACAGAAAGAGATGAATGGGGGGTACCCAAATCTGTGATACCCGTCCCGTATCCACAGCGCTTCATGAAAAAGAAGCTTGATGAAAAGTTTGCAAAATTTCTTGATGTTTTTAAACAACTTCACATTAACATTCCTTTCTATGATGCTTTGGAACAGATGCCGCATTATGCAAAGTTTCTGAAGGACTTGATGGTGAAAAGGCGGCGAGTGGATGAGCCGAAGTTGGTGCAGCTGAACCACGAGGTTAGTGCATTGTTGGGATATGTTTTAGTTTTGATGATTTTCCAAAACAACATGTAATAGGTTTGAAAGCAGTCTGGATAGTATCTTCTATTTCAGGTCAGGCTAGATTAGCTTTCAGTAGAATAGGCTGTTCAGTTGAGGGGGAACTCAGCGAGGGGGAACTCTGCAACACAGCCTGAGAATATCAAGATGACACCCAGAAGAACTGACTGAAGTCATGCTTGTAACCTGAACCAGAAGAGAAACCTGAAGGATGTCCCACTGAGTGTAAACCAGGCTGATCTAAGCTAAGTCAGGTGGACCACTCAGTGAAGAGCATGATCAGGAGGATCAGTGTTGCACCAAGTAGGCCCTGAAGGAGTCAGGCTACTGTGGTCAGGGAAGTTTGTCATTCAGCCTTATGACAAACTTCTTGGAGTGATCTTCAAACAGTCTCTGAAGGACAACCACACTGAAGACGATTCAGTCCACTGAAGATCATCATGTCAGTAAAGGAGGAAGCTACCTAAAGTCAGTGGGTCTTGGTCAACCCACTGAGTCAAAGATCCGTGAATTCAGGCCACGTGGACCAATCAGCACGAGGCAGCAACTCTGACACTGACAAAGGCCGCATTCCAAGAAAAGTGGTTGAAACCATTAAATATTGGATTCAAATGTATCTTCCCTCCAACGGATACATTTGAATCCCCATTATAAATACAAGCTCATAGCTGCGTATTCAAGTGTGTTGAAGTATTGTATTGTGTGTAGAAAGAAAAATCAACACCTACAAGCTATAAGGGTGTGTGAGTTGTTAGGGAGTCATAAGTAAGAAGTCCTCACACACACGACACTGACCTTTAGGGTTTCACTAAATATTTATTGAGTGTCAAGCTTGTAACTCATAGCTTAGAGAGGTTTTCCTAATCTTAGCTTTAAGGCTAACACATTGTAAAGGAAAACCTCACCTAGTTGGAGAAAACCAAACCAAACTAAACCCTTTCAGAAGATTGTTAGGTTTGTAGTGAGGTGAGGAGAGGCAGCCCAGGGAGTGGCGTGAGTCCAGTTGTAAGTGCACCTTGGCACGTTAAAAACAAGAATCCCAAGTTAGTGGATTTCCTGTTAAATCAGGCCGTGGATGTAAGAGCTTGAGTCTCTGAACCACGTTAAACTGAGCGTACTTATCTTTCAAAGTATTTACTAAAGTATTGTGAAAATCAGCTCACTGAGAGCTTTGTTAAGAAAACTCTAGTTAAGCAATCAGGTCAGGGAGATTCCTCTCACTGACCAGATCAGGCAAGGCACTCGAGAGTTCAGTCTCTCGAGTCACTGCCTTGTTGAGAGCCTGAGCTTTCAAGTCTCATCACTGACTTGATAGCTCTGACTCTCAGCAACGCAGTGACTTGAGTATTTGGTCACTGAACTCAGTCAGGGTGCGACGCGAAGGTTTAAAAAAAAATTTGTGCTCCTGAATTCCCATTTTGCCCTTCGAAAACGGGACCATCAATTGGTATCAGAGCGGGTTGTTCACATGACCACTGATCCAGTTTTGTTAAGAAAAATGGTCTACCGAACAGATCTTAAATATTTTAAACTATGGGAATTCCTGCATATTTCAAACTATTACCTGTACTCTGACACTATTCTTGTATTAGAAAAACAGTTGGTTAGAAGTTTTGGAATCATCAAAAAGGGGGAAATTGTTGGGATATGTTTTAGTTTTGATGATTTTCCAAAACAACATGTAATAGGTTTGAAAGCAGTCAGGATAGTATCTTCTATTTCAGGTCAGGCTAGATTAGCTTTCAGTAGAATAGGTTGTTCAGTTGAGGGGGAACTCAGCGAGGGGGAACTCTGCAACACAGCCTGAGAATATCAAGATGACACCCAGAAGAACTGACTGAAGTCATGCTTGTAACCTGAACCAGAAGAGAAACCTGAAGGATGTCCCACTGAGTGTAAACCAGGCTGATCTAAGCTAAGTCAGGTGGACCACTCAGTGAAGAGCATGATCAGGAGGATCAGTGCTGCACCAAGTAGGCCCTGAAGGAGTCAGGCTACTGTGGTCAGGGAAGTTTGTCATTCAGCCTTATGACAAACTTCTTGGAGTGATCTTCAAACAGTCTCTGAAGGACAACCACACTGAAGACGATTCAGTCCACTGAAGATCATCATGTCAGTGAAGGAGGAAGCTGCCTAAAGTCAGTGGGTCTTGGTCAACCCACTGAGTCAAATATCCGTGAATTCAGGCCACGTGGACCAATCAGCACGAGGCAGCAACTCTGACACTGACAAAGGCCGCATTCCAAGAAAAGTGGTTGAAACCATTAAATGTTGGATTCAAATGTATCTTCCCTCCAACGGATACATTTGAATCCCCATTATAAATACAAGCTCATAGCTGCGTATTCAAGTGTGTTGAAGTATTGTATTGTGTGTAGAAAGAAAAATCAACACCTACAAGCTATAAGGGTGTGTGAGTTGTTAGGGAGTCATAAGTAAGAAGTCCTCACACCCACGACACTGGCCTTTAGGGTTTCACTAAATATTTATTGAGTGTCAAGCTTGTAACTCATAGCTTAGAGAGGTTTTCCTAATCTTAGCTTTAAGGCAAACACATTGTAAAGGAAAACCTCACCTAGTTGGAGAAAACCAAACTAAACTAAACCCTTTCAGAAGATTGTTAGGTTTGTAGTGAGGTGAGGAGAGGCAGCCCAGGGAGTGGCGTGAGTCCAGTTGTAAGTGCACCTTGGCACGTTAAAAACAAGAATCCCAAGTTAGTGGATTTCCTGTTAAATCAGGCCGTGGATGTAAGAGCTTGAGTCTCTGAACCACGTTAAACTGAGCGTACTTATCTTTCAAAGTATTTACTAAAGTATTGTGAAAATCAGCTCACTGAGAGCTTTGTTAAGAAAACTCTAGTTAAGCAATCAGGTCAGGGAGATTCCTCTCACTGACCAGATCAGGCAAGGCACTCGAGAGTTCAGTCTCTCGAGTCACTGCCTTGTTGAGAGCCTGAGCTTTCAAGTCTCATCACTGACTTGATAGCTCTGACTCTCAGCAACGCAGTGACTTGAGTATTTGGTCACTGAACTCAGTCAGGGTGCGACGCGAAGGTTTAAAAAAAAATTCTGCTCCTGAATTCCCATTTTGCCCTTCGAAAACGGGACCATCATGCATTAGTGCACAAGGCGCTTCCACCGAAGCTGAAGGATCCCGGGAGCTTCACGACTCTTTGTGATATTGGGAACGGGATCAAGAAGGGAGCGTTGTGCGACCTCGGGGCGAGCATCAATCTCATGCCCTTGTCGCTTTTCAAGAAGTTGGAAGGTGGAGAACTTCAACCCACAATGATGACGCTTCAACTTGCCGATCGGTCTATTACTAGACCTCAAGGAGTGGTTGAAGACGTCCTCGTGAGAGTTGGAGATCACATTTTTCCAGCCGACTTTGTAGTGCTAGAGATGGAGGAAGATGAGCACGTGCCCCTGATCTTGGGAAGACCGTTCTTAGCTACGGCGGGGATGGTGCTAGACGTGGCAAATGGGAAGATTACATTGAAGGTTGATGATCAAGAAGTGAAGATCTCCCTATATGAAGCCATGAAGCACCCGAAGGAGGATGAGAGCTTGTATTGCATGGATGCAATTGATCCTCGTGTTAAAGACACACCTTCTATCCCTAATCTCTCTCATATTCATGATTTAGTTAGTCCTTCACTTGATTATTTAACCCATGAGCATTATGATTTTGATTATTTTGATAGGGATAAAGTGAAGGAGTTGAAGGATGAAGAGGTGAAGAAAGTGGACGTGGTCCAGTTAGAGGGAAAAGGAGGAGTTAAGAAGAAAAAGTCCAAACTCAAGAAATTGTTTAGTAAGACTCCTCCAGATAAAGGTGAGAAGGAGTTGAGACCTATACCACTTGAGGTGGGGAAGGAAGCAAAAGGGCTCATGATGGTGGGGCATCAAGGAAAGGAGTTCAAATACCACTCTTATGAGAGTGAGGGAGGGAAATTTGAGTATGATGTCCCATAAGCTCCTTTGAGCTTGGTCCGGCATGAGGACCTTAAAAATAGCGCTGAATGGGAGGCAACCCATTTTTTTTTTATTTATTTACTTTGAGTTTTTTGTTTTTAGTTATTAGGGAGTTATTTTGAGTCGTATGTTTAACCTCGTACTTGCGAGTTTTATTTTGTAGGCTTGTCTCTAAAGGAGTAAAGGTATCATGGAGTTATTCAGATTGAAGGAACCAACTTGAGACAAGGGAGTGTGCAAAGCTATTGAGAGAAACTGAGTTGTTTGGTTGAGGTAACCCACAACCCCAAACTTAGACCTCTAGCAAGGTCGAAGTTTGGGGGGGTGGAGTTTTTTTTTTATATATGTTTCTTGTTACATTGCACATGCATGCACGCCCTTATCTTTGAGTTGAGTTTGATTGATTATTAGATTGTTGAGATACTCCTTGGGGTGATTTTGATTTGACTCGCTATTGCATATTTCATGCCTATCAATCATCTTATGCTTGTTGATTGCTATCTTTGAGTATGATTTGATGAGTAGAGTGAGTTGTAAGGGGTGAGTTAGAAATTCTTTTGTATGAGTGTTTGAGTTTGAGCTGATTTGAGAAAGAACTTGAATGCTTGTGAATTTTTCCTTTTGAGTACTTGTGTGATGAGAGTGAGAATGCACTAGGACTAGCATGGATGTGAAAGCTGTGAGCTTTTGAGCCTTATGAGATTTTGATGCATTAATGAATCTCTTCGTTTGTGAGTGGATCGTCACCTTAGAGGATGCTAGAACTTGTGTGTGCTCTTGCTTCTTGATTGTGTCTAGTTTGATATGCCGAATGTGATCTTAGGCCATCTTTGATTTAATTGAGTCACTTAGCCAAAAATTTTCCTTACCATTGACATTCATCCCTTGCTAGCCCCTTTGAGCCTAAAGCCTATTTTATTTGCTAGCACATATAAACACTATTCCAATTCCTAAGCCTTTTGTCCCAATTTGAGTGGAGAATAGGAAAGTGTGAATGTGAAGGGAGTGAATTGAGTTGAAAAAGGGAAAGGTTGTTTGTTGAGTGAATATGAGAAGAAGGTGTGATGAAGTTATGAGTTGTGGGAAAGAAAAAAATTGAGAATGAGCAAAAGAAAAAATGAGCTCATGTGTTTGTGCGAAAAAAAAAAGAGAAAAAAAAAATGAAGTGATTGAAAAAAAAAATGAAAGAGTGAGAAAGAAAAAAAAATTGAAGTGTTGAGAGAACTGGAATTGAAAATGTTGATTGTATATGTTTGAAGTAGTCTTTTCCTTATCTCGAAATACCAAAGTTTGATTTTCTATTCTTCATTCACTTTAGTCACTTTACCCTATATTGTTATCCCACATGTCCAAAGAGCCTACATTACAACCTTGAGAAAAGTCCTTTTTGATTCGGCATTGATTTCTAGAGTATGGTCGAAGTTAAGAGCACTTACAAGCCTATGACTGCCAATTTGTGTGATTGATTGATTGAGTAAGTCCCGTGATCATTGTTATACACTTGAGAGGGAGTGAAACACATCGTTGAGTGCACATCCATGTTGGATTTTGGTGTTTCTTGCTGTTGTCGCATGAATATGATGAAGAAAGGTGAGTGAGTATACTCGTGATGCATCTTTGAAGCTCGAATTTATGTACTTGCATGATTGGATTCCTTGACTCATTCCTAACAATTTCACTTGACTTATTATTTCGTTGCTTGAGGACAAGCAACATGGTAAGTGACTTGAAGCGACTACACTAGCTTCTACTAGTAGCTACCCCGCAAGAGAACGGGTTCACTGTAGTATGGGCAAGTATAGGGACCAAGTATTATCGAACCCAAGGGATAGTGTATATGCGAATAGATCCCTGAAGATCTACGCGTCGTAGTTAATATGAGTGCAATGTTTTTGGTTTTGAAAGATTAATTAAAAGACTTAAATAAACTAAGTAAATTAAAATACTAAAGCAATTAAATTAACTAAGGGTTGTGTTCTAATGAGATATGGTGATGCTTAGGATAGGAATCCCTACGTATACTAACGGAGCAGGTACATAATCAAAGTAATCGTGACAAACAAGAATTAACCTAAGTAAAAGAATGCAAGGTGAAAGCTCAAGATTCTAAACCCTAATACTTTACCCTAACACTCGACTTCACTAATCCACTAACAAGTTAATGGATTGTGCTCAATTAATGAGACCCTAATTTAACTAAGGTGATGCGGTCGTCCTCCTTCGCTAAACCGGTAAATGAATTAACCTTTCCTAAACCTCCTCGTTAAGACTACTAATTGTTATTGAGTGATGCGGTCGTCCTCTCTCTAACACTTTCGTACGAAATTTAAAGGTAAAGTTCAGATTAATTATATGAATTCATTAATTAAGAGAATTAAAACTAACGTCACCAATTACCCTAATTACGTACCCACATCCTACTTCTACGAGTTCATCCTAACCCAAGCATGCAAGGGTTTTAGCCGGACATGGTTATAACAAAAATAAAAGCAATTAAAGAAACAACGAACATAAACATATTGAATTGAACGAAGAAAATAAGAAACATATACTAGGGTTTTAAAATAAAATAAATAGAAGAACGGAAATTGAATTGATAAAAACGAAATTTAAACGTGTTCAACGTAACGAACTAATGAAAAGAAACTAAGAGTCGAAAAGAAACTAGAATTCGTATGAAAAACCTTAACAACGTAAAAGTAAAGCTTGCTCGTCTCGTTCCTCTCCAAAACTAAGTCTAAAATTATTTCTAAAGGTTGGCGATCTCTTTTTCGTGTTTGGAAGAGGTATATATAGGCACCGGGTTGAAACGGGAGTTAACGGGCCGAAAATACGAATCCGGAGGCAAAAGTATAGGGGCGCTCGAGCAAAACGCTCGAGCGGTCCCGCTCGAGCAGTGTAGCTCGAATGGTGCAATCGCTCGAGCGGTCGCGCTCGAGCTGCTCGAGCGCTGGAATTACACTGTTACTTTTGGGCGCTCGAGCGATTCGCTCGAGCGGTGGCGCTCGAGCTGCTCGAGCGCAAGAATGGTTCTGTATGTTTGCGCGCTCGAGTGATTCGCTCGAGCGGTTGCGCTCGAGTGATGCGCTCGAGTGACCTCTAATCCTTCCAAATGATACTTTTCCTCGTCCGCACTAATACCGATCGTATTTCTTCAATATCTTCTCATCCGGGCATCCGTTTGAGTCGATTCAAAGTCCTACGAACTCCTCTTTTCGCCCTCTATTCACCTATGAACATCATAGATACAAATTTATCAATGTATAGAAATAATGCTCATTTGACTCTAAATATTCATCGAAAACACTCAAAACATGAGTAATTTGGGCATCAAAACATAACAATTTCACGCCTAATCAACCCCCCCAAACTTACCATGTTGCTTGTCCTCAAGCAACAAAATAATAAGTCAAGTGAAATTGTTAGGAATGAATCAAGAATCAAATCATGCAAGTAATTGAACTCGAGCTTCAAAGATCAATCACCCGTATACTCACTCACTTTCTTTTATCGTACTCATGCAATAATAACAAGAAACACCAAGATCAAGCATGGACGTGCACTCAACGATGTGTTTCACTCCCTCACAAGTGTATAACAGTGTTTAAGGGACTCACTCAATCAATCAATCACACATATTGGCAGCCATAGGCTTGTAAGCACTCTCAACTTCGACCATACTCTAGAAATCCATGCCGAATCAAAAAGGACTTTTCTCAAGGTTGTAATGTAGGCTCTTTGGACAGGTGGGATAACAATATAAGGTAAAGTGACTAAAGTGAATGGAGAATAGAAAAATCAACTTTGGCACTTTGAGATTAGGAGCAGAATCACTTCAACATTTGCAATCAATACACTTTAATTCCACTACTCTCAACACTTCAATTTTTTTTTTTTTTTTTTTTTTTTTCTTTCTCACTCTTTCACTTTTTTTTTCAATCACTTTTTTTTCTTTTTCGCACAAACACATGAGCTCATTTTTTTCTTTTGCTCATTCTCAATTTTTTGTTCTTTCTCACAACTCAAATCTCATCACTCCTTCTTCTCATATTCACTCAACAAACAATCTTTTCCTTTTTCAACTCAATTCACTCCCTTCACATTCACACTTTCCTATTCTCCACTCTAATTGGGACAAAAAGGCTTAGGAATTGGAATAGTGTTCATATGTGCTAGCAAATAAAATAGGCTTTAGGCTCAAAGGGGCTAACAAGGGATCGATGTCATTGGTGAGAAAAATTTTGGCTAAGTGACTCAATTAAATCAAAGATGGCCTAAGATCACATTCGGCATATCAAACTAGACACAATCTAGAAACAAGAGCACATGCAAGTTCTAGCATCCTCTAAGGTGACGATCCACTCACAAACGAAGAGATTAAATCATGCATTTAAATCTCGTAAGGCTCAAATCTCACGGCTTTCACATCCATGCTAGTCCTAGTGCATTCTCACAATCATCACACAAGTACTCAAAAGAAAAATTCACAAGCATACAAGTTCTTTCTCAAATCAACTCTAACTCAAACACTCACACAAGAAAACTCCTAACTCAGCCTCACAATTCACCCTACTCGTCAAATCATACTCAAAGATAGCAATCAACAAGCATAAGGTGATTGATAGGCATAAAATGTTGAGTAACAAAACAAATTAATAATAGCCCAAGGAGCATCTCAAGGCACCAATAATCAATCAAACTCAACTCAAAGATAAGGGCGTGCATGCATGTGCAATGTAATCATAAAAAGAAACTCCACCCCCCCAAACTTCGACCTTGCTAGAGGTCTAAGTTTGGGGTTGTGGGTTACCTCAACCAAATAATTCAATTTCTCTCAGTAGCTTTGCACATTCCCTTGTCTCAAGTTGGTTCCTTCAATCTCCCCTTCTTTGGTTCCTTTACTCCTTTAGAGACAAGCCTACAAAATAAAGCTCTCGAGTACGAGGTTAAACATACGATTCTAAACACCCTAATAATATAAAAAGACACTAAAAATAAATGAAAGCAAATAAAAATGGGTTGCCTCCCATTCAGCGCTATTTTTAAGGTCCTCATGCCGGACCAAGCTCAAGGAGCTTATGGGACATCATACGCAAATTTACCTCCCTTACTCTCATAAGAGTGGTGTTTGAACTCCTTTCCTTGATGCCCCACCATCATGAGCCCTTTTGCTTTCTTCTCATCCCCAAGTGTTATGGGTCTCAACTCCTTCTTGCCTCTATCTGGAGGAGTCTTGCTAAACAATTTCTTGAGTTTGGACTTTTTCTTCTTAACTCCTCCTTTCCCGTCTAACTCGACCACGTCCACTTTCTTCACCTCTTCATCCTTCAACTTCTTCACTTCATCCCTATCAAAATAATCAAGATCATAACACTCATGGGTTAAATTATCAAGTGAAGGACTAACAAAATCACGAATATGAGATGGATTAGGGATAGAAGGCGTGTCTTCAACACGAGGATCAATTGCATCCATGCAATACAAGCTCTCATCCTCATTCGGGTGCTTCATGGCTTCATATAGGGAGATCTTCACTTCTTGATCATCAACCTTCAACGTGATCTTCCCATTCGCCACGTCTAGCACCATCCCCGCCGTAGCTAAGAACGGTCTTCCCAAGATTAGGGGCACGTGCTCATCTTCCTCCATCTCTAGCACTACAAAGTCGGCTGGAAAGATGTGACCTCCAACTCTCACTAGGACGTCTTCAACAACACCTTGAGGTCGAGTAATAGACCGATCGGCAAGTTGAAGCGTCATCATTGTGGGTTGAAGTTCACCACCTTCCAACTTCTTGAAAAGCGATAGTGGCATCAAATTAATGCTCGCCCCGAGGTCGCACAACGCTCCCTTCTTGATCCCGTTCCCAATATCACATAGGATCGTGAAGCTCCCGGGATCCTTCAGCTTAGGTGGAAGCGCCTTGTGCACTAGTGCACTCACCTCGTGGTTCAGCTGCACCAACTTCGGCTCATCCACTCGCCGTCTTTTCGCGATCAAGTCCTTCAGAAACTTCGCATAATGTGGCATCTGTTCCAAAGCATCATAAAAAGGAATGTTAATGTGCAATTGTTTAAAAACGTCAAGGAACTTAGCGAATTTCTCATCGAGCTTATTTTTCATGAAGCGCTGTGGATATGGGACAGGTATCACCGATTTGGGTACCCCCCATTCATCTCTTTCAGTTTCTTTCACTTTCTCCCTTGCTTCCTTTGCCTTTTTCCACTTAGGAACTCTCTCCATCTTCTCAATTCCTTCACTTTCAATCCCCTTCTCAACTTCATCTCCTTTAGGCTCAATCTCTTCTTGGGGCGTCTCAGAATCAGCAGGCATCTGAGGACCTTCGTAGTTGGTTCCACTTCTCAGCTGGATCGCCTTGCAATGCTCTTTCGAGTTCCCCTCCGGCATTCTATTCACGGACTTTGCAATCTGGCTCATCTGGAGCTCTAACGAAGTGAACCTTCGATTGTTCTCTTGTTGAGTTCTAGTCCACTCAACGTTCATTTTCTGGAGCTCTTGATCTCGTTGATCACCCTTCTTGTGCAACTCCTTCACATTGTGCTCCAAGGATGACAACCGCTTGCTCCCTTCCTCCACCTTCTGAAGGATCGCTCTCAACATCTCCTCGGTTGATGCACCGCCTTCTCCACCAGGAGGTTTAGACCCCGGATCAACACCTGCAGGAACAGTAACACCAGCTTTTGGGTTAGCATAAGAAAAATTATCATTCTTCCTCCATGTGTTTTGAGGAGGCTGCTGGCTTCCTTGAACTCCTTGTGTGTTCCTCCATTGACTTTGAAGTGGCTGAGGGCCTGGAGGCACAAATGGTTGGCCATAAGAAGGCCTTCCATACTGATTTCCACCTTGGTAGCCATTCTGATTGTAATATGGACCTCCCATGTAATTGGCTACCTCTTGCTGTCCACTGGGTTGGTCTACTCTCTCATTCTCCACTGCATGCTCTCCACCCAAACTCTTCCCCAACTCGAGGTTGTTGATCTTCTCCATCATGGCCATCAGCAGCCTTCTAGTTCCTTCTCCCTCTTCCACCTGATGCACTCTTTGCAAATCTGCATCCACACCCCAAGCACCGGCATTCGTGACAATGTTGTCAACGATCTCTCTACACCTCTCTATGCCTTGGTTCAGGAATGCTCCGCCCGCACATGCATCTAAATGGGCTTGACCCTCCTTGCTGGCACCACTGTAGAAGAATGCCATAATATCCCCCTCATTGTACCCGTGCTGCGGGCACTCTATCTGCATGTTTGAGTATCTCTCCCACGCTTGGCGTAGATCCTCTCCAGACTTCTGGCGAAAGGACGAGATCTCAATTCTAGCCTTGATCGTCCTAGATGGAGGGTAGAATCGCTCGAGGAACAGACGCTCGAGCTCGGCCCAAGTGGTAATACCTCCCCGCGGGAGCGTATTATCATACCACTCCTTGGCTATTCCCGTCAGTGAGAATGGGAACAGCCTAAGCCTCTTGGCATCTTCAGACATGCCATTATAATTAAATGTGGATGCTATCATGAGAAAGCTCCTCAGATGTGTGTGAGGATTCTCCTTCCCGATCACCCCTTTGAACTGATTCTCGGTCAGCAGCTTTAAAATCCCTGGGGAAATAGAGAAGTTATTTGCCTCAACAGGAGGCAAAGCCACTCCATCATAGTACCGTTGTGGCTGCGCTGCAAACCTCCCTCGAATAGCAATATTGTGATCTACGTTCATAGGAACGTGTTGAGGATTAGCAGCAGGTACTGGTACTTGTTGGGGTGGTGGTGGGTAAACAGGTGGTTGATTATAGACTGGGGGTGGAGGATACGGGTATGGTGGGTAAGGATAAGGTGGGTATGAGTAATGTTGGTATGCTGGGTTGTGGAAAGGGTTATTTGGGTTTTGTGGGTAAGCAGGGTTTTGGTTCTGGTTTTGGGGTTGTGTTTGTGCAGAGTTGATTGTGTCTTGTGGGTTCGGGTGTGGGCTCTCAGTTCCCCCTATTGGTATCTGCTGATTACTGCTATTTCCATTGGCACCCTCTGCCCGTTCCACAAGAGCAGTATACTCTGCAGCTATCTTGTCTAACTCCCCAAGTTCATCAGAAATTTTATCTTTGTTTCCCGCGGCAGTAGCCATTCTTCTCAAGAAGGCTCGGTTCCTTCTGGCTATTGTCTCAGGATCTGCAGGTAATCTCTCTTCGCTCGTATTGCCCTGTGAGCGTGTTTTCATAAACCTGAAACACTAGCAGAAGGATCAAAACGCAACTGCCGAACGAATGGGAATAAAAATAAAAACAGAAAATAAATCACTCACTACTAACTACTAAGCTATCTACAAGTCCTATTCAAACATACAACGCCATCCCCGGCAACGGCGCCATTGACTTGAAGCGACTACACTAGCTTCTACTAGTAGCTACCCCGCAAGAGAACGGGTTCACTGTAGTATGGGCAAGTATAGGGACCAAGTATTATCGAACCCAAGGGATAGTGTATATGCGAATAGATCCCTGAAGATCTACGCGTCGTAGTTAATATGAGTGCAATGTTTTTGGTTTTGAAAGATTAATTAAAAGACTTAAATAAACTAAGTAAATTAAAATACTAAAGCAATTAAATTAACTAAGGGTTGTGTTCTAATGAGATATGGTGATGCTTAGGATAGGAATCCCTACGTATACTAACGGAGCAGGTACATAATCAAAGTAATCGTGACAAACAAGAATTAACCTAAGTAAAAGAATGCAAGGTGAAAGCTCAAGATTCTAAACCCTAATACTTTACCCTAACACTCGACTTCACTAATCCACTAACAAGTTAATGGATTGTGCTCAATTAATGAGACCCTAATTTAACTAAGGTGATGCGGTCGTCCTCCTTCGCTAAACCGGTAAATGAATTAACCTTTCCTAAACCTCCTCGTTAAGACTACTAATTGTTATTGAGTGATGCGGTCGTCCTCTCTCTAACACTTTCGTACGAAATTTAAAGGTAAAGTTCAGATTAATTATATGAATTCATTAATTAAGAGAATTAAAACTAACGTCACCAATTACCCTAATTACGTACCCACATCCTACTTCTACGAGTTCATCCTAACCCAAGCATGCAAGGGTTTTAGCCGGACATGGTTATAACAAAAATAAAAGCAATTAAAGAAACAACGAACATAAACATATTGAATTGAACGAAGAAAATAAGAAACATATACTAGGGTTTTAAAATAAAATAAATAGAAGAACGGAAATTGAATTGATAAAAACGAAATTTAAACGTGTTCAACGTAACGAACTAATGAAAAGAAACTAAGAGTCGAAAAGAAACTAGAATTCGTATGAAAAACCTTAACAACGTAAAAGTAAAGCTTGCTCGTCTCGTTCCTCTCCAAAACTAAGTCTAAAATTATTTCTAAAGGTTGGCGATCTCTTTTTCGTGTTTGGAAGAGGTATATATAGGCACCGGGTTGAAACGGGAGTTAACGGGCCGAAAATACGAATCCGGAGGCAAAAGTATAGGGGCGCTCGAGCAAAACGCTCGAGCGGTCCCGCTCGAGCAGTGTAGCTCGAATGGTGCAATCGCTCGAGCGGTCGCGCTCGAGCTGCTCGAGCGCTGGAATTACACTGTTACTTTTGGGCGCTCGAGCGATTCGCTCGAGCGGTGGCGCTCGAGCTGCTCGAGCGCAAGAATGGTTCTGTATGTTTGCGCGCTCGAGTGATTCGCTCGAGCGGTTGCGCTCGAGTGATGCGCTCGAGTGACCTCTAATCCTTCCAAATGATACTTTTCCTCGTCCGCACTAATACCGATCGTATTTCTTCAATATCTTCTCATCCGGGCATCCGTTTGAGTCGATTCAAAGTCCTACGAACTCCTCTTTTCGCCCTCTATTCACCTATGAACATCATAGATACAAATTTATCAATGTATAGAAATAATGCTCATTTGACTCTAAATATTCATCGAAAACACTCAAAACATGAGTAATTTGGGCATCAAAACATAACAATTTCACGCCTAATCAGTAAGTTTGGGGGGGTTGATTAGGCGTGAAATTGTCATGATTCGTCGCTCGAAATGCCCTTGTTTTGATGGATTCATATAAGTATTTAGAGTCATTTGAGTATTATTTTCTCAAACTAACAAATTTGTGTCTTTGATGCTTATAGATGGATAGAGGGCAAAAAGAGGAGTTCGTAGGACTTCGAATCGACTCAAACGGATACCCGGATGAGAAGATATGGAAGAAATACGAGAAGTATTAGTTCGAGCGAGCAAAAGTGTCATTGAAGTACTCAAGATGAAGGTGCTCGAGTAAACACTACTCAAGCACTCGAGTAGACTACTCGAGCCAGCTTCGGTCGAGTAGCCAATACTCAGGCACTCGAGTAGTGCACTCGAGCAGAAGCCGGTCGAGTAGCAAGTACGCGGGCACTCGAGTAGACTACTCGAGCAAGGTCCGGTCGAGTAACACTACTCGAGCTAAGGGGCTCGAGTACTTTTCACGTTCTGTACAAATTTGACACTCGAGCTTGCATTGCTCGAGTACTTTTACTCGAGCTCTACTCGAGCTCGATGGGAATTTTGGCCCATGAGATCCCGTTTCGACCCGTTGCCTATATATACCTCTTCCAAACACGTTTTGAAGGATCCCCGAACGCACTACATCACTTTTAAATAGAATTTTTAGAGAGAGAAGGAAGAGAAGAGACGAGCAAGTTTAATTTTACTGTTTTGAGGTTTTTGCTTACGAATCCACATTACGATTTCACGTTTTAGTTTCGTTCTTAATATTTTTTTTGTTCTTGAATACGTTGAGACCTCGTTTTGCCAATTAATTTCAGTTTATTCTTTTATATCTTAAAACCCTAGTTTATGTACGATCTTTTCTTTTATTTAATTACCATGTTCATGTTCGCCACTTGTCTAATTGTTATTGTTTACGTTAAATCTATGTCTAGTTAAAACCCTTGCATGCTTAGGGTAGGATGAACTCGTAGAAGTAGGTTGTGGGTACGTAATTAGAGTAACTTGTGACGTTAGGTTTTAATTCTCTTGGTTAATGAATTCTTAAAATTAATCTAGACTTCACTCTTGAATTTCGTTTGAAAGGTGTTAGAGAGAGGACGACCGTATCACTCTTTAACAACGAGTAGACTTAACGAGAGGGTTTAGGAAAGGTTAATTCATCTACCGGTTTAGCAAAGGAGGACGACCGCATCACCTTAGTTAAATTAGGGTCTCATTAATTAAGCACAATCTAGTAACTCGTTAGTAGATTCATGAAGTCGAGTGTTAGGGTAAAGTATTAGGGTTTAGAATCTTGAGCTTTCACCTTGCATTCTCAGACTTAGGTTAATTCTTGTGTGTCACAGTTATTTTGATTATGTACCTGCTCCGTTAGCATACGTAGGGATTCCAATCTTAAGCATCACTATCTCTCATTAGAACACAACCCTTAGTTAATTTGATTTCTTTAGTATTTTAGTTTACTTAGTTTAATTCAGTCTTTTAATTAATCTTTCAAAAACCCAAAAACATTACACTCATATTAACTACGACGCGTAGATCTTCAGGGATCTGTTCGCATACACACTTTCCCTTGGGTTCGATAATACTTGGTCTCTATACTTGCCCATACTACTGTGAACCCGTTCTCTTGCGGGGTAACTACTAGTAGAAAGCTAGTGTAGTTCGCTACAAGTCAGTATACTGCTGCATCTCGACTGTATACTTGTCGTGCGCCTCTCGCTGCTGCCTCTCATACTCTTCCTTCTCTCGCTGCTGCCTTTGCATGTTCTTCATCTGCTCCACCACCGTGGCAAGCTGCCTCTCGACCTCATTGGGATGAGAGTCGATGGAAGACTGAGAGGAGGATGAACCCGAGCCACGAGGTTGAAAAAAGTTCTTTCCCAAGCTGCCAAATCCAGCGAACCACCCCTTTTTAGCCTTGACGTTCTTGAAGTACAATTCATTTCGAACGTCAACACAAGGCTGTGTGGGGGGCATCGACCCCGACCCCTCTTCTATTTCCTCAGGCTGAGGCTAAGAGGCAAGGTCCTCGAGCATCATTCTCTGCAAATTAATTATATAAAAAATTAAATAAATTGAACACAAAATATAAAATAATACTTTTAATATTAAAAATTGAAATAATACTATTAATATTGAAATAATACTTACGTGGATCTCGGTGGTACGGCCGTAGGTAGACTTCCCAGTCTCCTCGACGGGTGGGTGGGCGAGCTGCAATCTCTCAAAATGAGAGAGCTCACGTCCTTGCTCCACCGCCTAATTAGAAAAAAATAGTAAAAATTAATACCACTCATAAAAATTAGGAAAAAATAATAAAAATTCAAAAACTACAAAATTAAAGACGAAACTTACAAATCTTAACCCGTGCTCATAAATGGACCGAGAACCAACCCGATGTCTCGTCATCCCTTCTCCATCAGGGTCACTACGCCGATTCACCTTGTTTTTTGCCGACTTCTCTTTGAATTCAGGAGAATCTCAGTAACGACGGAATTGGTCCCAAATCGACTGATTTTCACTATCAGTCCTCATGTCGGTGGTCTCTCCCTTCTTGTACCACTTCTCCCTCATTCTAAAAAGGACGTCTCTATATCTTTCGGTCGCATATTTTTCAAAATTCCTCCACATCTGGTCATCGTGCTCTGGTGCCCAGACACGTTCTTTATGTAATTACAATTTAAATATAAATATCTGTTTATATATTTGATATTAATAAACGGTGAATTAATAAATTAAATTAATATCTTAAACTCCTCGAAGTATGTCCGTTTTCTTGCATCGGACACTAGCCCCCAACTGGAGATAATGAATTGAGTAACAATAGCGTTGAAGCTTGAAAGGAAATCTCTTTGTCCTGTAACTCAAATAACGAAAAATCACATTGACAAAGAAATTCAATTATAAATCGTTTCATTAGCAAAAATTCAACTGAAGCTTATATTCCTCTCTAACTTACAATATAATATAAAGCAAAATGAAACAAATGGATATAAAAATCGCTCTAAATTTTAGAGAAGGATTTGGTCATTTGTCTAATTCAACTACCTCAATTGCTAATGATGATGATCATTGTCTTACCACCAAGGATGCTGAAGCAGTGGTTCCTTGTTTAAATTCAACATCTTGATAAAACATTTTCTTTCTCACAACCAAAGAGTAAGTAGTAGTCTACCCCAGTGGCGGATGCACATAAGCATGAGGGTATCCATTTACATATCCTTTTTTTTTTTTTCAAAAACTACCCTATATAATATTGCAGTATTTAATTTACTTTGAGTTTTTCATCGAAGATAATTTTATCCTTAAATAGTGGAAATTATCTACAATTTGTCTATAAATTTTTTAAATCATATAAGCATTTTCATTCCTCAGTTACAAATAAATGGCCTACTGGAATAGAATTCATAGGTAAATTTATCTACTGATGAATTACATACAAATAATAAAAAATTACATATTCATTTTTTTATAGGTGAGAAATTAAAATGTCTATATTATTAGAAAAATTTTATAGGCAAGTCGTAGACAATCCCTACTATTTAAAAAAAGAATTATTTTCTTTTCAAATTCGATAGCCAATTCATTTTTAAATATAGTGATAGTTGTGCATACCCTATTTCTATTTTCTAGATCCACCACTGGTCTACACCATTAGGAGGAAGGTTTATTCTAACTGGTAAAACGTTCCATCAAATGAATTAACAGGAGATGAAAATGATCACCAAGAAAAAAGGTCTCGAACTTTTTCCACCAGAAAAAGAACTAAGATTTCAAGGTCACTTGGACCCGAGCTCTGTACTTCAAAACTTGTATGCCTAATTAGTTACACTATACTACTTGATCACATTTTGAGAATAAACTGAGAACAAAAAATTGAAGCCCAACTTCAACCTTTGGTTAACATATACACTATTTAACAAATCAAATTACCAGTGGCATCGCCATCTACAGTCGAAATTAATTGCACAATTCTGCATCAATTCAATTTAATTAAATAATTCCACCACCAGATCGAAAATCTCAAAATCCCTCAATTTTCTCATATTGCATTCGATTCCCCAATCCACGTAAATTACTGCTTGAATCTAGATCTAACCCCACTGAATCATCAAATTTAATTGACAATCGATGCACAATTCAAGCCCACATTACTTAAATAGAAAGAACCGTATAAATAAAATTCAGCATTTGGAAATGTACCACTGTCAAAGTTTTAGATAAAATGAAAGGTGCTCTTAACGTTAGTTCCCATTCGACACCAAATCCTAACGACTCTTGTTGTGTAGGTGACTGCATGTTCAAGTATACGCTTCCGATGGTCTCTTACAAGGATATTCACCCGGAGGTCCAACGTATCGTGAATGGAGAACGGTCTCATGTTTGTTCCTCTCACCCTACCGATTAAAAGTTACCTTATATAAAATATAAACTATGTTTTCATTTGCCAGTAAAAATACATGCAAACTTCTAACATTTAAGCATGCATAACACCAAAAAGCATGGACTTATGAGAAGTACATGAGCCCAATAATTGCAAGCTAAATGTAAACAATCAACACTAATATTTAGATGGGCTTAAGGATCATGTTCCAAACATTTTTAAAACTTTGCAATCTCAATTTTTTGGAATTCGAGGAAATGCATCCAAAACACAAAGACAATTCTTTATCATTTCTAATATAATATGGGTAAGGGAAAAAAATTCCAATCTTAAACGATTAGTGTCAGAAATTTCACTCCACGTGGTCCTAACCCTATCATATGAGGAGAGGTTTGAAGTGAATTTTGGAAACTTTTATTAGAACACTTTCAATGCTGCCTCTTTGTCTTTGAAAACAATATATAACTGAAACCATGTGAAGTAGTAATTACAAATAAAAAACAGATGAGAGAAACTAATAACTTTGCATTAATAATAATATATCAAGCTAATTAATAAAGTATTTGCAAATAAAGCACCAAGGCCGACCAAAAAAATCATTAGTATAGTGATCAAAACTCGAAAAGCAAACTAATATTCATATTGTCATACCTCTAGAAGTTTTCTTTCTTGTAGAAATTGTTCATACTTATAAACAAATAAAAGATAATTATTGCCAAAGTCATAGTTGATCATACCAATGATTGCATATTATGCACATTCAAATTTTGGTATGAATCTAGAGTCGCAAGGGCATGAAAAGTAAAACATGAGGTGATTTAACTTTTACATCGGTATATGATACCTATAAAAGGAAGATATCATATGTTCTAATGCATTCTTCTGAATTTAGAAAAGGTGCAAATAACTTGAAAGAAGAAAGCATAAATCTCATACTGGTTTTCAGCACACATTTCAAAATTACGTCAGAACTCGCATTCATCTCCCCCATAATGTTAAATACTATACTGTGGTTTCTTCTAAGGCACTGCATCACAAAAAATACATTTATCAACAAATGAAAAACATGTAATAGTAAATAAATGAAACAGACTATGAAAATACAAACCAAGAAATTGTACAGAATTGGTAATCTCTTGCTTAATGACTGAGTATCATGTGTAGACCTTCAAGTGTGAAGACTTCGACATATTAAGTCCTTCTGCTTGCTAGGGTGGCCGAGTATGCCTATCAGGAGAAGTGGTAAAACATACATTGTAGCAAGCCCAGTTTTAGATTAAAGTCTTATAAATGTAAGGAGATAGCACGATACCTTTAATACAAATTACAACCATTACAAAGATCTATACTTTATAACAAAAATATTGCAGGGTTGAATTAATAGAAGTATATAAAGTTTAACAATTATTTACCTCTAATTTTGTTTGAGCTTTTAATGGAGTAATTTCAATCAGCATATACTCCAACAACCACTAAAACACTGACAACATATGTAAATAAGTTTCACTAAACTGTTCAACTACCACAAGTAAAACTGCAATTTCTTTTTGTCATGATTTCAAATATTTAAGAAAAACTGAAATGCAAACAAGAAAGATCATAGACATTCAACTAAATAAAAGCAACTCAATTCAATAAGCAAGAAAATGCCCCGATTAGATGACTTCTTAAATTATCTTCATTCTAAGGTAATAACATTGAGGATTGAATAATACTTGGAAAACACTCAGCAACCAATCAAAGGCATGTCATTATACATGTCCCCTAAACAATCTCATCTAAAGGCTTGCAAAAAATAGAAGAGTGCATTATGTGGAGGAAACAATATAATATAAAGACTTCTTTGAATTCAAGACAATTGTCATGAGTTATTGTTTGATATGATAAACTAATAATATAGTATGACTTCTGATAACTTGCTCAATCCTGGGCACCTAATATGTACTGTGCATTGAAATTTCACAAGAGAACATCAAATCAGGAGGCAAAAACTCAATTGAAAATCTCAGTTCTGCAACATAATTTATTAATAAACAAAAATTAAATCTAAAGCATGTCAAATTAGCCTGATCCGATAAGAAATATTTTAAATGATCAATTGCAAAACTCCTCAACGTTAACAACAAGAGAGAAAAGGGAAAAATATCGGGTGGAGTAGTACCTTAAATTTCATGGGTTTTTATTTCATTCTTCAGCGATTTAGCAGAGCAGAGACATTGGGAGTAAACTCTATATCCAATGTTGCTCGCCAGAATTACTCCGGTGTGTGCTATCTCGGCAGAAAAAAAAAACGTTTACTTGAAGGGGAAAGTGAACAATTTATGGAATTGGAATGGAGATTAGTAATTGAAATTTCATGGGTGGTGATGAATTCTCACTGCAAAAAATTCACACGAATCAGATATTATTCTATTCCATTCTTCGGCGGATCAAGAGTGCAGGGAAGTGCCAAACCTTGTTTCATTATGTGGGGATCGGTAATTCAAGTGAGCAAGCACGCGATTACTCGACGGCATGATCATCTTCATGTACGCAAAATTGTTCGAGTCGTGGTGGAGGGCATCTCAAGAATATTGTGTTACAATAAAATGTAAAAATAAAAATAGAATGCATTTGTACAAAATAAAAGATGGCAAGGGTAAAGTGGTCCAAAAATGATTTATTACTCCAAGCGCTTTTATATATAAATTATAGATAGATATAGATATCTTTTAGATAGATAATATTTTTTAGTAATATTTATTTTTTAGTGGGAGGTCAAGATGCTCACAGCTATAATCACGACAGTTTTCTTTTCTTAACAATAGCTATGTTTAATTGTAGTGGGAAGCTGAAAAGGCTTTAGTTTTTAATAACTTCGTTTTTAGCCATCCAAATTTGGAAAGTAGAAATTTTGATCAATAAAAATTTTCAAAAATAGAATAAGATTTTATTATTATCAGTGTTCTAAAAAACAGTCTAGTCGGCCGATTAGTCGGCGACTAGTCGCTAGTCGGCCCTAGACCGTTCCGACTTTAGTTAAAACGTTTAATAAAACAGTTTTGTAATTAGTCGGCGACTAGTCGGATTAGTCGGCGACTAATTTGATTAGTCGTCGTCTAATTCATTTAATTCATTTTTTATATAAATAAGTAATAAATTAAATATTTAATTCATATTTTTATTTTTAACCTAATTATGAAAACTCTCCCCCACCGAAATTCGTACCCCATCCCTTCTCTACCGAACATTGTGCCACGATTCTTCACCACGGAACGGCCCCAGCCCTCCATGCTGCTCCCCCAGCTTTTCCATGAAATTTGGATGACGTCTTTTGATTTATATTATTATGCATATTTACTACTTTATTGAGTTTTGAGTTTTATGGTATTATTTAGGGTGATGATGTATTTATAATTTTAATATTGAAGGATGGTGGGGTTTTTTGTTATGTATTTAGTGTGTTAATTTATTAAAAAAATAATTATTTTATAGATTTAGGTGGTTTCGACTAGTCCCCGACTAGTCTCCGTCTAGTCGCTCTAGTCGCTAGACCCTAGTAGACCGACCGACTAGCGACTAGCGACTTTTAGAACACTGATTATTATATAGATATATATAGATTTCTGCTACATATATATCTAATCTAGTCAACTAAATTAAATTTTCTTACCAACAATTTATTAAGGTAAGCATCCAACTGATTTATAGTACCCACTAATACTATATAAAAGTATCTACAAATTGCATAATAATATAGAGGTTGAAAGTCTGGTTTTAGTGGTCAATTTATGTTCTGCTCCTAAGAATAAAACTCGTTTCCTGGCTGAACGTGACAAATAACTAACTAAAATTTAGTGTTGTGTGTATTAACCAACCAAAATTGTTGAATGATTCGTGGCATCTCATCTGAAAATTAGTTGCTGGTAATTATGGTAATTCTTCTTTTCTAAAAATTAGAAAAGAATTCCTGAAGGTCGACATTAGGAATAGAGTCCCAAAAAAATGTTTAAAGAATATCTTGCAAAACTAACATTCACTTGAATTTTAAATTTAATATTAAATTAATTTTAATTTTTTTAAATTTATTCAAGTGTATGATATGCACTTAAGTGTACACAACAATCACTCGTAAACGACATGTTCGAGTTTTATCCAAGAACTTAACCCTTGTTAAAAAGAAAATAACTTATATTAATTTATGAAATTGTTAAGTGAAGTTAGCTTATAGTGTTAAATAAAAACAATCAATACTAATTAATAATAACACCTACTCCCTTCGTCTCACCTTTATTTTCACATATGAAAGTTATACATCTTTTAAGAAAAAAATGGAGTATGTGAGTGTGAAGTTGAATAAAATAATGATAACTTTATGTTTTATTGCTTTTTGTAAGAGAGACCTATTTTTTTTTTTTTTGGTGTGAAAGTAATTGTGAGACGTTTAAATAAGAAAAATTTAAAAGTAATTGTAGAAAGGAGAGAGTAATACTTAATAAATACCTATCAATTGAGTTAAATTTGTCTCTTCCTGAGATCTGATTCCTTTGTATCGTGAGTTTGAATCACCCGAGTGTAAATAGGGAAACGTTAAATTTAAAAAAAAAAAAAAAGTGGACTTTTAAATAATAGTAATACCACCATTAAATAATATTTAATATATATATATATATAATATATTAATTTATTAATTATATTATATACTATGTATATTATTATAAGAAAAGGTATTATGGGAATGATATTTACAGTAAAATTTGCTTGAAAGGTATTAATAAATTACACTAAAAATATTAGTGAATTGCATTTATGGTATTAGTTCTAAAGTGTATTAGTTGTTTTCACTAAATATATTAGTTGAAGTATTAATTACTTTCACTACAAAAAAGACGGTGTTTAACAACGGAAATTTTGCGACGGTCAATTATCCATCGCAAATTTCGTGTATTTGCGACGGATTTTCGTCAGCCGTCGGAAAAAATGAAAATTTGCGACGGCTTTGTACAACCGTCGCAAAATATAGTGTTTTGCGATGGGCATTCCCATCGCAAAATCAAGAGCCCACCACCTTCGTTGTACACCGGCAAAATTTGCGATGAATAAGTCGTCGCAAAGTCAAAATTGAAATTTGCGACGGTCTTTTCCGTCGCAAAACGACCCATTTAAAAGTGACCGTTCGGGAAATGGACCATTTGACAGATTTGCGACGGAGAAGTCCATCGCAATTTTTAACTTCGAATTTGCGACGGCCCAACCCGTCGCAAAACTTATCTTTTTTTGCGCGTCCTTTTGGGAAATGACGCGTTGACTGTTTTGCGATGGACTAGCCGTCGCAAACCTGACCCGGTTTTGCGTGACTTTTTGGGAAACGTCGCGTTTGACTGATTTGTGACGGACTGGCCGTCGAAAAAAATTTATTTTCGAATTTGCGACGGACAAAGCCGTCGCAAATTTGCAAAAATGACACCGTTTTGGAGTTTAACGGTCGCAATTTGCGACGGACGCCTGTCCGTCGTAAATTTTTTTCCCCTTATAAAAGCAGCGATGCAGACGGAAGAAGAAGAAGGAGAAGTCGGGTGCAGTCGCTGTAGAGCCAATCCTTCCCCACCGAATGCTCGTTTCTTCATTAAATTGTAAGTTTTCTTCATTTTTACCGTTTAAAATTTAATTTTAAAGCATGTTTAGAATTTGTTAAGTTTAGAATTGATTTTAGTTGAATTGTTAAGTTTATATTATATTTTTAATTTTAGTTTAATAATTTTACAAAATAATATTAGTTGATTGATTTTAATTTAGTTGAGTAGCTAGTTTGAATTATATTAGTTGTTTGATTTTAGTTTAAAGATTTTAAAGAATATTAGTTGCTTGATTTAAGTTTAATAATTTTACAAAATAATATTATTTGATTGATTTTAATTTAGTTGATCGAATTTAGTTGAGTAGCTAGTTTGAATTATATTAGTTGTTTGATTTTAGTTTAATGATTTTAAAGAATATTAGTTGTTTGACTTAAGTTTAATAATTTTACAAAATAATATTAGTTGATTGATTTTAATTTAGTTGAGTAGTTTGAATTATATTAGTTGTTTGATTTTAGTTTAGTAATTTTAAATAATATTATAGGCGATTTATTTTAGTTGAGTGGTTTGAATAATATTATAAGTTAATTTATTTTAGTTGAGTAATTTGAATAATATTAGTTGTTTGATTTTAGTTTAGTAATATTAGTTGATTTATTTTAGTTTAATTTAGGATAGTGGTTTGAATAATATTAGAATATTATGTTATGAGTATTTCATTGATTTTTAATTTAATATTTCGAATAATATATAAGTATTTCGAATAATATTCGTGAATTTTGTTATAGATGAGCGGACAAGGCAGTGACAGTGACAGTCAGCAGCCTCCGAGGGATGAGGAGGCGAGTCGAGGAGGGAGGAGACGACGGGCCTCGCTGAGACCGTGGTTCCACCTATTTTCAGGCCGAGGTCTCTATTAGAGACCTCTTCACAGCCTGGTGCGGGCTCCTCCTCCTCACAGCAGACTGTTGATGGCTCATCCTCCTCCCGCCAGCATCCGGTTGTTGAACCACGGATGCATGTTCAGCCACATGGTTCAAGGTAAGTTTTAATATTTTATACTCAATTTTTGTTTATTAATTAAAACCTAATTATTTTACTAACTTTGAAGTTTTAATTTTACAGTTGGATTCCGGGTCATGAGGCTGCTAATCAGGTTTCCAAGTCCATCCTTCGCGGTGGATTCGACCCCACCGCTTACAGTTGGGGGCTAGTGTCTGATGCAAGAAAACAGACATACTTCGAGGAGTTTAAGGTATTAATTTAATTTATTAATTCATCATTTATTAATATCAAATATATAAACAAATATTTACATTTAAATTGTAATTGCAGAAAGAATGTGTCTGGGCACCGGAGCACGATGACCAGATGTGGAGGAATTTTGAAAAATATGCTACCGAAAGATACAGAGACGTCCTTTTTAGAATGAGGGAGAAGTGGTACAAGAAGGGACAGGCCACCGACATGGGGACTGACAGTGAAAATCGGCCAATTTGGGACCAATTCCTCCGCTACTGGAATTTTCCTGAATTCAAAGAGAAGTTGGTGAAAAACAAGGCAAATCGGCGTAGTGACCCTGATGGAGAAGGGATGGCGAGACATCAGGTCGGTTCTCGGTCCATTTATGAGCACGGATTGAGATTTGTAAGTTTCGTCTTTAATTTTGTAGTTTTTGAATTTTTATTTTTATTTTTATAATTTTTATGAGTGGTATTAATTTTTACTATCTTGTTTTCTAATTAGGCGGCGGAGCAAGGACGCGAGCCCTCTCATTTTGAGAGATTGCAGCTCGTCCACCCACTCGTCGAGGAGACTGGAAAGTCTACCTACGGCTGTACCACTAAGATCCACGTAAGTATTATTTCAATATTAATAGTATTATTTCAATTTTTTATATTAAAAGTATTATTTTATATTTTGTGTTCAATTTATTTAATTTTTTGTATAATTAATTTGCAGAGAATGATGCTCGAGGACCTTGCCTCTCAGCCTCAGCCTGAGGAAACGACAGAGGGGTCGGGGTCGGGGTCGATGCCCCCCACACAGCCTTCTGTTGACGTTTAAAATGAATTGTACTTCAAGAACGTCAAGGCTAAAAAAAGGGCGGTTCGCTGGATTGGGCAGCTTCGGAAAGAACTTTTTCCGACCTCGTGGCTCGGGCTCATCCTCCTCTCAGTCTTTCATCGACTCTCATCCCAATGAGGTCGAGAGGTAGCTTGCCACGGTGGTGGAGCAGATGAAGAACATGCAGAGGTAGCAGCGAGAAAAGAAAGAGTATGAGAGGCAGCAGTGAGAGGCGCAAGAAGCCAAGATGCAGCAGTATACAGCCGCCATGCAGGAGTGGTGGTGGTTGTTCGCCTCTGATGTGCCACGAGCGCACATGCATGCGCCACCGATGCTGCCGATCCCGTCGATGCCGCCGATGCCCCCGATGCAGCAGCCGATTGTTAACCTGCGCGAGGATGAGGAGGAAGAGGAAGTCGGATTTAATTCCGACGATTGAATTAATGTTACTTTTATTTTATTTTTTGTGAAGTACTTTATTTTTTTTAAGTTTGAATTAATATTACTTTTATTAATGTTGTTTTTATTTTATTAGTTCGAAATAAATAATTTTACCACAATAATAAAAATTAAATGACCACATCATTTATAAAAACAAGTGAGAAACGAAAATAAATTAATTTGGTGAATTATGGGGAAAAAATGAGTAAATTTGGATACATATACAATTAATTGTGTACAAATGAACGAATTATAAATTTAAACGGGAGTCGAAATAATAATTTTACCAAAATGATAAAAATTAAATGGCCACAACATTTATAAAAACAAGTGAGAAACTAAAATGAATTAATTTGGTGAATTTTGGAAAAAAATGAGTCAATTTGGATACATATACAATTAATTGTGTACAAATGAACGAATTATAAATTTAAACGGGAGTCGAAATAAATAATTTTACCAAAATAATAAAAATTAAATGGCCACAACATTTATAAAAACAAGTGAGAAATGAAAATGAATTAATTTGGTGAATTTTGAAAAAAAAAAGAGTCAATTTGGATACATATACAATTAATTGTGTAGAAATGAATGAATTATAAAATTACGCATTGTCGAAATAAATAATTTTACAAAAAAAAAATAGTTGGGCAAAATATTTTTATAAACAAGTTAGATACGAAAAGAAATTAATTTAGTGAATAATAAAAAATATGACTTAATTTGAATATATATACAATTAATTGCATAAAATGAACGAAAGTAGCTTATGCCCTAGTGGCGCGCGCCCCCTCCACATGCACAAGAGGTCGCGTGTTCGATTCCCCTTGGGCGCAAATTTGGATTAATTGTTCAAGGCCTAATAAGACTAATATAGAAGGTGGGCCGCATATAATAAGCAATGGACCGGGTGGCCCAGTGGTCCGCGCCCGCCCCGCCCGCCCCGGGTGCCCGGGCTCGAACCACGCGAGCCACTTTTTTTGTATAGGTTCGAAATTTTGCGACAGCCAGATTCGGTCGCAAATTTTAAGTTTTGCAACGAAAAACAGCCCGTCGGAAATTATAACAGAAAAAAATAAAAATAAAATATTTATGAAGATTTGCGACGGACTATGGTCGTCGCAAATGTTGTTGACCCAATTAGGTCTAACCCGAATGATTTGCGACGGACTACTGTCCGTCGCAAATTCTGTGCGACCCGACCAGGTCTGACCCGCCAATTTTGCGACGGATTTATCAGTCGTAAATTTGCAACGGACGGCAAAATTCCATCGCAAAAATTAGCTACGACTGTTTTAGGAACGGACACGTGTCCGTCACAGAATCCGTCGTAAAACACTATTTGCGACAGATTTTCCGTCGCAAATTCCATTGCAAAACAATGTTTTTTTTGTAGTGTTTCACTAAAGGTATTAATTGTTTCAATATAAGGTATTAGTAAATTGTTGTTCAGAGTTATTGTTATTGTATTGTATGTATTGTATTTTGACAAAGTATTATGTGAATGATACTCACAACAACTATTACTGTGAACAACAATTTAATAATACCTTATGTTGAACAACTAATACTTTCAGTGAAAATAATTAATATCCTTTGCAGTTGATACCTTTAGTGCAATTCATTAATACCTTTAGTATAATTTATTAATACTCTTCAAATAAATTTTATCGTGAATATCATTTACATAATATCTTCTTTTATATTTTATTCATTATATATTATGTACTCCCTCCGTCCGACAAGTGTTTGCACCATAGTTTGGGCACAATTTTTAAGACAAAAGTGTAATGAGTAGTGTTTTGTGGGGTATAAAGTGAAGAAAATGGTTGAATTGAGTGTATTGTGGACCCAAAAGGTAAAAAGTAATGCCAATTTCTGTAAATATGTGAATATTGTGAGGGTGTAGTTTATAAAAATGTTTCCTTTTATGGGTGTGCAAACAATTGTGGGACGGATGAATAAGGAAAATGTGCAAACAATTATGGGACGGAGGGAGTAATATATTCATATATTTATTTATATATAGATAATAAGTCTACTTGTTGGGCTTAAAGGGTTACCAAAAAGTTTAAATCTGGCTTATTTAAATTAATGAAATAAAAAAAAAATGTATGAGCTTAACTAATATATTAAACGAGTAATGTTGAACTGGTATAGACTTTAGTAGGTCGAGTTGTAGACTTAAATCAGTCTGTTGGTCCCATTTTCGAATGTCAAAATGGGAATTTAGGAGAATTTTTTTAAGCTGAAAGAGTTAAGTGAGGGACACTCAAGTCACTGCATTGCTAAGAGTCAGAGCTATCAAGTCAGTGTAGAGACTTGAGAGCTCAGGCTCTTAACAAGGCAGTGACTCGAAAGACTGAACTCTCGAGTGCTTGCTTAAGCATGTCAGTGAGATTGGTTCTCCCTGACTAAATTACTCAACCAAAGTTTCTTTAACAATGCTCTCAGTGAGCAGATTTTACACAACACTTTAGTAAGTACTTAAACAATAAACGACACTCAGTTTAACGTGGTTCAGAGACTCAAGTTCTTACATCCACGGCCTGATTTAACAGGAAATCCACTAACTGGGATTCTTGTTTTTAATGTGCTAAGGTGCACAGATACACTGGACTCACACCACTCCCTGGGCTGCCTCTCCTCCCCTTACTACAAACCTAACATTCTTCTGAATGAGTTTAGTTTGGTTTGGTTCTCTCCAACTAGGTGAGGTTTTCCCTTACAATGTGTTAGCCTCAAGCTAAGATTGGGAAAACCTCTCTAAGCTATGAGATACAAGCTGAACACTCATTTGTATATAAATATGAACCCTAATGGTCAGTGTACAAGATGTGAATCGTGTCTCCTTATAACTCCCATACAATGCACTAAACTCTCACACCTTCACAGCTCGTATGTGTTGATTTTCTCCTCACACACACTTCAAACCGCAGCTATGAGCTTGTATTTATAGTGTGGATTCAAATGTTACCGTTGGAGGGAATCACATTTGAATCCAGACTATCAGTAGGTTCAACTACTTTTCTTGGAATGCTGCCTTGTCAGTGTCAGATATGTTGTCTTGACTTGATGGATCCACGTGGACTGAATCCAACGGCTCTTTGGTTTAGTGGGCTTGATCAGGGCTCACTGACTTCAGATGGCATATCCTTCACTGACTTGATGATCTTCAGTAGACCTTCTTGTCTTCAGTGATATTGTCCTTCAAGGACTCTTTGAAGATCTCTCCAAGAAGTTTGTCATTCAGCCTTATGACAAACTTCCCTAACCACAGTAGCCTAACTCCTTCAGGGCCTACTTGGTACAGCACTGATCCTCTTGATCATGCTCTTCACTGAGTGGTCCACCTGACTTAACTTAGATCAGCCAGGTTTATACTGAGTGGGACATCCTTCAGGCTTCTCTTCTGGTTCAGGTTACTTGGCATGGCTTCAGTTAGTTCTTTTTGGTGTCATCTTGATATCCTCAGCCTGTGTTGCTGAGTTCCCCCTCACTGAATTCCCCCTCAACTGAGTGTTCCCTCAACTGAGTTCTTCTCAACTGATAACCTATTCTGCTGAGAGCTAACCTAGCCTGACCTGAAACAACAGATAATATCCTGACTGCTTTCAAACCTATTACATGTTGTTTTGGAAAATCATCAAAACTAAATCATATCCCAACACAGTCATTTTTACTTATTTTCAACCTACTCTAAAGGTAAGAAGTATTATTATTTAACATATTAAAATAATATACATACTATAGTGTTCTGCACATCGAAGGTGTGGAGTATTATTATTTAAAATATTAAATAATATACATACTATAAGTTATATAGTTCTTGTGCATGCTTTATCCATTTCCAACATAGAGTATTATTATTTTAAATATTAAATAATATACGTACTAATTTATACTACTTTTATTGGCAGATTGTTACGGCCATTTGCATACTAAGAGACAAATAATGAATATAAGAAAAAATTCAAAATACAATGACAAAAGCACGATTCGATTGGCCAATCTAAATTGTGAGGACTTTTTAATCTATTTTATTATCCTAAAGACCACATATCTATTTATGACTTTGTATATTGTTGTATTTTACATATTTATTTGTAACTTATTTATATTTATTTACCGTTTTGTGTTCTAATTTTTGAAATTCAAATTTTATTATTAAGATTGTAACTTATTTATAATTTTTTTATTATAATTAAAAATATTAAAAATTAAATATTTTAATATATCACTTTATAAATATAATAAAAATTGAATATAGATAAATATAATTATTAAATAATAAAAAAGTAAAAAATATTTTAGGTTGTGTTGGGATGTTGATAAAGTATGAAAAAAAAAATTAGATTGAGAGGTAAATTGTATATGAGGAGAAGAGAGATATAAATTATTTATTAAGAAATTGGATTGTGAAGGATTGTTGATTAGTCTTATAGTATTATGCGCGTCGAAGGTATGGATTATTATTATCTAAAATATTAAATTATATATATACTATAATTTATATTGTTCTTATGTACGCTTTATCCATTCCCAAAACAGAGTATTATTATTTAAAATATTAAATAAGCAGATTGTCACGGCCGTTTGCATAATAATAGACAAAAAATTAATTTAAGAAAAGAATTCAAAATACAATGACAGACGCACGATCCGATGTTGGGAAAATTCGGGGTGCCCGGGAACTATTCGGGATGAAATTTAAATACGAATTTATATACAATTATTACTAGCATGAATTAATCCTAATTAATTCAAATAATAATTCCAACAACAATTTTATCATCATGCATGTTGAATTAATTCACATGAAAACATAAGGCGGAATAACTAGGAGTTCACGTAATTCGTAGATATGACATTTGATAACAACGAGACTATCACGAACGTGCTACCAACTGACTTAAACTGAAAATACTAGCTTTCTACTGGTAGTTTCCCCACAAGAGTATGCGATCACAGTAGTATTGGCAAGTATAGGGATCAAGTATTATCGAACCCAAGGGAAGGAATGTATGCAAATAGATCCCTGAAGATCTACGCGTTGTAGTTAATATGGGTGAATGTTTTTGGCTTTTTAAGAAATTAATTCTAAACGAAATTATGCTAATTATGCTAAAGAACGAATGAAACTAATTAACTAAGGGTTGTTTGCAAATATAAAAGGGTGATGCTCAGGATAGGAGTCCCTACGTATACTAACGGAGCAGGTACATAACCAAGATACCCGTGATGTGCAAGAGATAACCTAAGTATAAGATCGTAAGATGAAAGCTCAAGAATTATACCCTAATACTTTATCCTATCAATCGACTTCACTAATCCACTAAACAAATTAATAGATTGTGTTCAATTAAAGAGACTCTAATTTAACCAAGGTGATGCGGCCGTCCTCCCTAAATAAACCGGTAGATTAATTAACCCCTTCTAAACTCTTTCGTTAAGTCTACTAGTTGTTAAAGAGTGATACGGTCGTCCTCTCTCTAACAATTTTCGTACGAAGTTCAAAGATAAAGTTAAGATTGATTTTAAGAATTCATTAATTAATGGATTTAAAACTAAACATCACAAACTACCCTAATTATGTACCCACATCCTACTTCTACGAGTTCATCCTACCCTAAGCATACAAGGGTTTTAGCCGGACATGGTTTGAACAATAACAAATTCAATTCAAGAAATAACGAACATAAACATGATAAAACTAAATAACTATCAAACATAAACTAGGGTTTTTAAGAAAGAAAATAATTCTATGAATTGAAATTGGATTAATAAAAAGGAACAAATTCTTAAGTATTCAAGATCAAAGAACTAACGAAAAGAAACTAAAAATCCAAACCGAATTATGAATTCGTAAAGTAAAACCTCGATTACACGTAAATTAAACTTGATCGACTCTCGGTGCTCTTCTCTCTCTAAAAACTAACTCTGAAATCAGTGGTATCAAGTGGTGTGGTCTGATGTGGTGGTTTCCAAAAATGTGTTTGGAATGAGTATATATATGCATCGGGCCGATCCGGGAACTCATGGGCCGGAAAAACGTATCGGAAGGTAAAAGGCCTAGGGCGCTCGAGCTGCATAGATCGAATGAAATATGGGGTCGAGCAGGGGCGCTCGAGTAGTGGCACTCGAATGAAACATTGGCTCGAGTGGCCGAATTCTTCTGTAAGTTTTGGGCATTCGAGCCATTCCCTTGCTCGAGCGGTGGCGCTCGACTGAGTGCACTCGAGTGGTCCTCCTTATTCTTCAAACTGATACTTTTCTTCTCTCGCACTAATACCATTCATATTTCTTCGATATCTTCTCATCCGAGCATCCCTTTGAGTCGATTCAAAGTCCTACGAACTCCATTTTTTGCCCTCGATTCACCTAAGAGCATCAAAGAGGTAAATTCATCAATGTGTAGAAATAATACTCAATTGACTCTAAATACTCAACGAAATCAATCAAAACACGGGCATTTCTAGCTACGAATCATGACAATTTCACGCCTAATCACCAACCAAAAGACCTTCTCAAGTATTTCCCTTTCGCCTTACTTGATCACTGGTGGGAAGTGCTTTTAAGTAATTTAAAATAACAAGGAAGAAAGAAAAAATAGTGTTGCTGATTTTTTTTCAACACTGTGAAACTGTAAACTGGAGATAAAATAATCATCCCCTATATATAGGTGAGGTGTCACGCCCCAAACTTAAAACCATTTTTTTAATCATTTCATAATTAGGAAAAGTAGCGTGACTTTAACTATATGAAATATATAAAACTTTCAATTAATAAAATGTAATCATCAAATAAAAACTAAAAATAGTGTCAAAACACTTAGCAACCGCAGTACCAATGAAGCAATTAATTTAAAAATAATAAAATGTAAAGTCTTAAAAGAAACTATATTTAATAATCGTACGCGCGACATCCATCACAACTCCTCGCCGCCCAACTCCTTAGCCTGAAATAGTAAATTATTGGGGTGAGCATGCAAGCACACTCAGTGAAGCCAAGTTATTCAAAACTTAATGCTAAAAATAATTAATCAAGTAAACATAACGTAACAAATAATATTCACATTTGTCACATATACTTTGTCAACTTTGCCACATGTACTTTGCCAACTTTGACACATACACTTTGCCACATATACTTTGTCACAGATACTTTGCCACATATACTTTGCCACCTATACTTTTCCACTAATTCACTTTGCCACAAATACTTTGCCACCTATACTTTCCCACTAATTCACTTTGCCACAAATACTTTGCCACCTATACTTTCCCACTAATTCACCTTGCCACAAATACTTTGCCACCTATACTTTCCCACTAATTCACTTTGCCACAAATACTTTGCCACCTATACTTTCTCACTAATATACTTTGTCACCTATACTTTCCCACTAATATACTTTGCCACCTATACTTTCCCACTAAAATTTAACATTGCCACATATAACATGGAAAATATTCACATAGCATGCAACTCAAATAATTATTTAAAACATTAAATAAAGAATAACACATGCAAATAAACTCTACTAACCACTGTAGAGTAAAAGCAATTGAAACCTCACCTCAAATATGAATGCAAGATGTGATAAATAGAAGCCTCGTACGAATTAGTCCTCGTAATTACCGTCACCTAATATAAATAAATTAACAAGTCTTAGAATTTGTTATAAATAAATATACATCTTGCGTAAATACTACTTAGGCTTTAGGTGCAGTAATTTTTAATCACCATAATTAATAATTGATATCTATATACTATTATATTAATTCTATGCATAAATTTGGAAAGAAAAATGACTACTGGCCCCTTTTCTTATAAAAGGCTTCGGCCCCTTTAAAAAAAAAGAGTAATAAAAATAAATAAAAGCATATAATTACACTAGTCACAATTTGGCAAATGAGGATATTAGGTATACCGTATACGGTATCAATATTATACTCAACGTATAATTGGCTAGTCAAATTTAATAGAACAACAGAGATGGGTTTTAATAGAAAAGGGAATAAAGGAGGCGCTTTACTAGAGTTGCAACACGCACTGGACCATTTTCAAAAACAATTCATAATTATATAACGCTGTCTTTAGCTATTTAATAACAAGAAGGAAATGAAAACATACAGTAAAGATGGCATACGAAAAACAAAGTAAATAAACTAGGGAGAAGAAATAGTTACTGATTTGACTGCGGAAGAGGATACAAAGCAGACTCTTGGACCAAAAAGAAAACGCAGCAGCTTAGAGTCTCAATCAAAATTTGTGATATCTTTTTCAACGAAAACTTTAGAGAGGGTGATTTTATTTTTCAGCTCTTTTTTTTTTTTTTTTTGAGAGAGAACTGAACGAGTTCATATTTAAAGGAGTGGGGGAAGTATATCTTTAATTGAGGAAAAACTGGGAACATTTTTGAAAATATGGGACTTGGTCATCCGCTTGAATTCTACTCCAAGTGAAAATGGATGAGTGTTGACCGAGTTTTTGGGATCAGATATGCACTTCTGCATACAAGTTTATTATGCACGTATATATCCTCCTTTTCTTTTAAAACTAAATAAATAATATTATTATTGAAAATAATAGTAACATAACTTAAACTTACTAATATTTCTTTTATCAGTTAACAGAATCGAGAGAATTTGGGATAATATTTTGGTTGAGGAAACTTAGATGACAGATTCAAAAGTGTGAAATAAGTTTGAAATTTTGATGAAGGAAACTTGTGCTTATCAATAATTAATTATATAACAATTATTAAAGGAAATATTTTAATAATATAAGTATCCAATTTTTTTAGGAAATGCACGCATACATATTCATAAATGCATAAAGATTCTCATAATATCCTTTAACTATATTTTCTTTGTTGGAAAAAAAATATATATATATTAATAATACTAATGTTAAAAATAATTAATAATACACTTCAAAACTAATTAATACTAATACCACTAGTATTAATAAATAATAACTTAGACACATTTATAACTTATGGTGATTGAATTTCTTGGGCGTTACATCCTACCCCCCTTAAAGAAAATTTCGTCCTCGAAATTTAAAACGTACCACTTAGGAAGTTTGGATATCTCTCCTTTATCTCGTCCTCGCGTTCCCACGTGGCTTCATCACTTCCATGTCGGCTCCACCGAACTTTGATAAGCATAACTTCCCTATTTCTTAGTTTGTGAATCTTTCGCTCCAACACTTCTTCCGGCATTTCCTCATAAGTCATGTCTTTATTGATCTCCAAGGAAGAATAGTTAACAATGTGGCTTGGGTCGTGAACATACTTCCTCAACATGGACACATGGAAGACATTATGTACTGTTGCTAGTGCAGGAGGTAGAGCGAGTCAATAAGCTAAATTACCAACACGTTCTAAAATCTCGAATGGACCAATATATCTTGGTCTAAGTTTCCCTTTGACGTCGAATCTAATAACTCCCTCCGTGGGCGAAATCTTCAGAAACACCTTCTCACCTTGAGTGAACTCTAAATGTATTATTCGTCTGTCGACATGCGACTTCTGTCTATCTTGGGCTGCTTTAATTCTTTCTCGGGTCTTCCGTATCACTTCAATCGTTTGCTCAACCATTTCTGGCCCCAAAATCCTCTTTTCACCAACTTCATCCCAATAAACAAGAGATCTACACTTCCTCCCATACAATGCTTCATAAGGAGCCATACCAATCGTCGCTTGATAACTATTGTTGTAAGAAAATTCAACAAGTGGTAAGTAAGACTCCCAGTTTCCACCAAGATCCAACACACGTGCTCTCAACATATCCTCCAAAATTTGTATCGTCCATTTAGACTGTCCATCTGTTTGCGAGTGGAATGTTGTGCTAAAGTTCAATTTAGTCCCCATCGCCTCTTGTAAACTTCTCCAAAACTTAGAAGTGAATCTTGTATCTCGGTCCGACACAATTGAGACAAGAACCCCATGGAGCCTCACAATTTCTCGAACATACAATTGTGCAAATTGATCCATCCCGAATGTCATCTTGATGGGAAGAAAGTGTGCAGACTTCGTCAATCTATTAACGATAACCCAAACCGCCCGGTTTCCTCTTGATGATGGTGGTAAACCCACAACAAAATCCATTGTGATGTGTTCCCACTTCCACTCCGGAATGTCAAGCGGCCTTAAAAGTCCCGAGGGTCGTTGGTGCTCAGCTTTTACTTGTTGGCATGTCAAACATCTTTCTACATATGCTCCAATACTACCCTTCATGTTTCTCCACCAAAACATTGTCTTCAAATCCCGATATATCTTCATTCCTTCGGGATGAGCTGTATACGGTATTCGATGAGCTTCTTCTAAGATCTCTTTTCTCAACTCCTCGTCTTTTGGCACACACAATCGTCCTTAAAAAATAAGTGCACCATCGGGCGCCAACATGAACCCTTTTGCATTCCCATCTTGTACATGCTTCTTCATCTTTCTCAAAAAAGCATCATTATCTTGTGCTTCCCTAATTTTATCTCGCAACAAGGGTTGAACCACCATTGCTGCCACAATTGCCTCTACGTCCCTTGGTGGTTTTACAACTTCTAGCTTCAGCTTTGCAAAATCCCTCACTAACTCTTCTTGTTGAGTCAACAAACACGACATCTCTCCATGGGTCTTGCGACTCAATGAATCCGCTACTATATTTGCCTTGCCTGGATGATAGTGAATCGTGCAATCGTAGTCTTTCACCAATTCAAGCCATCTTCGTTGCCTCATATTCAACTCCTTCTGTGTAAAGATATATTTTAGACTTTTATGGTCCGTATAAATCTCACACCTTGTACCATAGAGGCAATGTCTCCAAATCTTCAATGCATGAACCACAGCAACAAGTTCCAAATCGTGTGTAGGGTAATTCAACTCATGAACCTTTAATTGCCTTGAAGCGTAGGCAACTACCTTACCATGTTGCATCAACACGCACCCTAAACCTTGTTTTGATGCGTCACTAAAGATAACAAATCCGTCAGTCACATCCGGAATTGTTAACACAGGTGCCGAAATTAATCTTCTTTTCAATTCTTGAAAGCTCTCCTCGCACTTCTCCGTCCAAACGAACTTCACTCCCTTTCTCATCAACTGAGTCATTGGCAATGAAATTTTTTAGAACCCTTCGATAAATCTCCGATAGTACCCCACCAATCCTAAGAAACTACGGACCTCATTCACATTAGTAGGTGGTTTCCACTCACTGATTGCCTCCACCTTTGCCGGATTGACTTCTATCCCTTTGGCAGTAACTACATGACCAAGAAAACCACTCGATCCAACCAAAACTCACATTTCTTGAACTTCACATATAATTTCTCCTTGCGAAGTACCTCTAATACCGCACCCAAATGCTCCTTATGTTGCTCTTCATCCTTCGAGTAGATCAATATGTCGTCAATGAAAACAATGACAAACTGATCTAAGAACGGATGGAAAATTTGGTTCATTAAGTCCATGAATACATCAGGAGCGTTGCTTAACCCAAAAGGCATCACTACAAACTCATAATGACCATATCGAGTTCTGAAAGTCGTCTTTGATATGTCACTCTCCTTGATCCTCAATTGGTGATACCCAGATCGCAAATCAATCTTGGAGAAAATACAAGCTCCTTTCAATTGATCGAACAAATCTTCTATTCGTGGCAAAGGGTATTTATTCTTGATGGTAAGTCGATTCAATTCTCGATAATCTATGCACATCCTCATCGTTCCATCCTTCTTCTTCACGAAAAGAACAGGTGCACCCCAAGGTGAAACACTTGGTTGAATAAACTTCTTGTCCAATAGCTCTTGCAGTTGCACTTTGAGTTCTTCTAATTCCTTTGGCGCCATCCGGTACGGTGCCTTGGATACAGGAGCTGATCCTGGCAGCAAATCTATCGTAAACTCCACTTGTCATACGGGTGGTAGGTCGGGTAAATCCTCTGGAAAGACATCCTGGTAATCACGAACCACTGGCACGTCCTCAATCTTTACCTCCTAGGTCGCTCCCATCATATTGACTAGATACCCCTGACAATCCGCCTTCTTTAACATCTTTAAGGCCTTCACTGCAGATATTACTTTGGGCTTTGTACTCGTCTTTGTACCAAAGACTACCAATTCCTCCTCGTTTGGTAAATTTAGCACCACTTCTTTCTTATGGCAGTCGATTATTGCTCGGTATTTAGTCATCCAATCCATGCCCAATATTACATCAAAATGACGCAATTCAATGACATACAACTTAACATCTAGACTTCTATCACAAATATTAAAGTCTACCCTCTTAACTACCTTATCCACAACAATTATCTTATCAGCTGGGATACTAACATCTAGTGCACCAACTTTAATGGTTTCTTGGCAACCAACTTAGCACAACAATTCGTAGAAATAAAAGAATGTGTGGCACTGATATCAAACAAAACTAATACAGGCACTCCATTAAGTAGTAGCATACCTGTCATAGTTTCTGGATCTTGACGTCCCTCATCTTCCTGGCTAGCCATAGAAAATACACGTGCATTCCCTGTTGGTGCTGAACTTTGACCCCTGTAGTTAGGACAGTAAAGAGCTCCGTGACCTGGTTGTTTGCACCTGAAACATTTCCCTTGACCTGCAAGATACTCTCCTGCATGATTCCTTCCACAAGTTGCACACAGTGGCTTGATGGGTTGAGTGTTTGCACCCGTTGCTCTAGGATATCTGTTCGGTGTGGAGTTATTCTGTGGTCGTGGGGGTGTATGGTTGCTTTGGAATCTTGCTTGCTTATTCAAATTGTGATTGTTGTTGTTGTTTTGAGTCTGTCCATCCCATTTCCGCTTTCCCCAGTTTTCAGTTGGCCTTCGGTTGGTGTACTCAGTTCGCTAGCTCTCTGCAATCTCCCCTGCTTTCTTCACCAAGTCACTGAATGGAATGTCCCCATAAACAGCAAGGATGTTACGTATCTCGGGTCGTAATCCCTTCTTAAATTTTCGAGCTTTTTTACGTTCGGTATTCACCATGTAAGGAGCAAAGCGAGCCAATTGACTAAATTCTCTTTCATACTCCTCAATGGTTAAATTTCTCTGCTGGAAATAAAAGAACTTAGACTCCATTTGCTCTCGATACGTATCGGGAAAGAACCTCTCCATGACTATATCCTTGAAGTTGTCCCATGTAAGTGCATTACGATCCGCCTCCGGCCTCGTTCTCCAATAGCCTTCCCACCAATGGTTGGCATCCTCCACTAGTTGAAACTCAGCACAAGTCACACGCTGCTGGGTCGTGCATCCCACAAGTCGAAAAATACGTTCGAGAGCTCGAAACCATTCCTCAACAGCAGCAGGTCCATCCCGCCCATTAAAGGTTGGTGGCTTATACTTGCGAAACTGCCCCACAATTGCAGCGTGGTTTTGAATGTTTGGGACCTCATGGTTATTTTGGTTCACCTCACCCATTTGGCTGTTCTCCTCCATAACCTATGATAACTCTAGAATATTTTTACACCTTCTCATAACATGTACATAATAAAAAAGATTTCTAAGTGACTCTAAACAATATAATGTAAAAATATGCATGGATATTTATGCAAAATTAACATTCACAATAACATAATATAATATCATGAAGTATTTAACATGACAACTTGGAATGTAATAAACACTAATAACATATACCTTGATGAGCTAGAGCGGTAAGTAGGTGATGGACGACCTTAACTTTTAAAATTCCTTTTAACATTGTTAATCAATATCTTTAAATAATTTTTAACTTTAAAAACAAAAATTTACTTTAACTAGTCTACAAGAATGTAGACCTGCTCTGATACCACTCTGTCACGCCCCAAACTTAAAACCATTTTTTTTAATCATTTCATAATTAGGAAAAGTGGCTTGACTTTAACTATATGAAAGATATAAAACTTTCAATTAATAAAATGTAATCATCAAATAAAAACTAAAAATAGTGTCAAAACACTTAGCAACCGCAGTACCAATGAAGCAATTAATTTAAAAATAATAAAATGTAAAGTCTTTAAAGAAACTAAATGTAATAATCGTACGCGCGACATCCATCACCACTCCTCGCCGCCCAACTCCTTAGCCTGAAATAGTAAATTATTGGGGTGAGCATGCAAGCACACTCAGTGAAGCCAAGTTATTCAAAACTTAATGCTAAAAATAGTTAATCAAGTAAACATAGCGTAGCAAATAATATTCACATTTGTCACATATCCTTTGTCAACTTTGCCACATGTACTTTGCCAACTTTGACACATACACTTTGCCACATATACTTTTTCAAAACTTAATGCTAAAAATAATTAATCAAGTAAACATAGCGTAGCAAATAATATTCACATTTGTCACATATCCTTTGTCAACTTTGCCACATGTACTTTGCCAACTCTGACACATACACTTTGCCACAGATACTTTGTCACATATACTTTGCCACATATACTTTGTCACCTATACTTTGCCACCTATACTTTGCCACTAATTCACTTTGCCACAAATATACTTTGCCACCTATACTTTCCCACTAATTCACCTTGCCACAAATACTTTGCCACCTATACTTTCCCACTAATTCACTTTGCCACAAATACTTTGTCACTAATATACTTTGCCACCTATACTTTTCCACTAATATACTTTGCCACCTATACTTTCCCACTAAAATTTAACATTTCCACATATAACATGGAAAATATTCACATAGCATGCAACTCAAATAATTATTTAAAACATTAAATAAAGAATAACACATGCAAATACACTCTACTAACCACTGTAGAGTAAAAGTAATTGAAACCCCACCTCAAATATGAATGCAATATGTGATAAATAGAAGCCTCGTACGATTTATTCCTCGTAATTACCGTCACCTAATATAAATAAATTAAAAAGTCTTAGAATTTGTTATAAATAAATATACATCTTGCGTAAATATTACTTAGGCTTTAGGTGCAGTAATTTCTAATCAGCCTAATTAATAATTGATATCTATATACTATTATATTAATTCTATGCATAAACTTGGAAAGAAAAATGACTACTGGCCCCTTTTCTTATAAAAGGCTTCGGCCCCTTTAAAAAAAAATAAGAGTAATAAAAATAAATAAAAGCATATAATTACACTAGTCACAATTTGGCAAATGAGGATATTAGGTATACGGTATCAATATTGTACTCAACGTATAATTGGCTAGTCAAATTTAATAGAACAACAGAGATGGGTTTTAATAGAAAAGGGAATAAAGGAGGCGCTTTACTAGAGTTGCAACACGCACTGGACCATTTTCGAAAACAGTTCACAATTATATAACGCTGTCTTTAGCTATTTAATAACAAGAAGGAAATGAAAACATACAGTAAAGATGGCATACGAAAAACAAAGTTAATAAACTAGGGAGAAGAAATAGTTACTGATTTGACTGCGGAAGAGGATACAAAGCAGACTCTTGGACCAAAAAGAAAACGCAGCAGCTTAGAGTCTCAATCAAAATTTGTGATATCTTTTTCAACGAAAACTTTAGAGAGGGTGATTTTATTTTTCAGCTTTTTTTTTTTTTTTTTTGAGAGAGAACTGAACGAGTTCATATTTAAAGGAGTGGGGGAAGTATATTTGCAGTTGAGGAAAAACTGGGAACGTTTTTGAAAATATGGGACTTGGTCATCCGCTTGAATTCTACTTCAAGTGAAAATGGATGAGTGTTGACCGAGTTTTTGGGATCAGATATGCATTTCTGCATACACGTTTCTTATGCACGTATATATCCTCCTTTTCTTTTAAAACTAAATAAATAATATTATTATTGAAAATAATAGTAACATAACTTAAATTTACTAATATTTCTTTTATCAGTTAACAGAATCGAGAGAATTGGGGATAATATTTTGGTTGAGGAAACTTAGATGACAGATTCAAAAGTGTGAAATAAGTTTGAAATTTTGATGAAGGAAACTTGTGCTTATCAATAATTAATTATATAACAATTATTAAAGGAAATATTTTAATAATATAAGTATCCAAATTTTTTAGGAAATGCACGCATACATATTCATATATGCATAAAGATTCTCATAATATCCTTTAACTATATTTTCTTTGTTGGAAAAAAATATATATATATATATATTAATAATACTAATGTTAAAAATAATTAATAATACACTTCAAAACTAATTAATACTAATACCACTAGTATTAATAAATAATAACTTAGAAACATTTATAACTAATGGTGATTGAATTTCTTGGGCGTTACATGAGGAAATTTCGAAATTTTCATATATTTTAGAGGTGGAGAAAATATTTTCTTAGCCTCTAAGAAATCTTGAATATATTCCATATATTCTTTTCTCCATAGTAAAATATTCCACAAAAATCTCAACTTCCTCATTAAAGCGCTAATTTTCGAAAATATTGAAGAAAGAATCCAAGATTTGGATCTTCTTGAATATATGAGATAATCTTGTATTTCAAGAATACTTATCTTCCATAATATCTTTCCAAGAAAATCAACAAGATCTTTTCTTTCTCCTAATATATCTTTTTCGAAAATTACAAGAAAAAATCAGCAAATATATTTTCTTTTATTTTAATTACCTTATCATTATTGGGCTACTTGAGGGGCTTTTAGGAGAATTAAGATTGGACCTCCAATGGGCTTCTGAATTTCAATATTGAGCCACAATATAATTCAGCCCATTAATATTAATTAGTACCATAATAAATTAATATTGCACTATCCATCTTAATCCATATTACGATAATATGGGCTCCCGGTTATTATTTTCCGCGTTTAAGATTATCAAGTCCATTAATTAATTAAGCTTCTGAATAGCTCTAAATTAATTAATATATTTCACCTTGTAGTAAAGACAACTCAACATTATTATCCGAACTGAAGAAACTGATTCTTCACTTGCAAGATTTGGTACGATAAAACTTCTGAGCCCACCAAGGGGACAAATCACACGAGTCGAACTCGCACGCGTTTCTCCGTATTAAATCTTAGCAATCATCGTATGATTAATATTACTGCCCAAAACATAATGTTCGAAGTCACGATGATTCTCACCCATCATGAATCAAAGCAGTAACCATTAAGCACACACGGTCCTATTTAAGTGACGGAGATTAAGAAATCAATAACCACTGAGGTCTAATTCTTCACATTTTAGAACAGAAGAATTTATCCTCGTTGTAGGTCCTCTTCAACACATACTAAATGTGCTAGTGCAATCTCTTAGTCAAGACAGACCAATCTGAGAATTACACATCGACCTTTCGTGGCGGATTGTTCAATTCCACCTGGGTTGTGAATTTTGTACGTTTAATTACAAGGAAACCGTTAATGTGATCTTTCGTGATCGGGTATCACCACATTAACTACAATGTAACATGTACCACTTATAATGAACTGGTTGCAATAAATATTCAACATTCAATCATATCTAAAGTAAATGCGATAAAATATTTATTCTCATAAATAAGTGTTTAATACATGAGTTATACAAACTAAAAGCATACTTTCACGTATAACTCCAACAATCTCCCACGTATACATAAAGTCTGCTTTTTAATATACATCATGCATGTCTAGTGTAGTAGCTCTAAGTGACATCTCATGTCAACCTACACTAACCTAATAATTCCTCTCATTTATACTTAAAGCAGATTAGCAATAGTCTTGACTCCCATTCCATCCACATGTCTCTCGAATGTACTCTGAGGCACACCCTTTGTGAATGGATATACTAGGTTGTCCTCCGATATTTATCTTTGCCACCTCTTTATCTCATCTGATAACGATTTCTCGTATAAAGATGATATTTTCTTTCAATGTGTTTGCTGGCCTTGTGGGCTCTCGATTCCCTTGAATTTGTAACTGCTCCGATATTATCATAATGGACAGTGATTATGCTGGGCAAATTCGGAACAACGTCCAAGTCCACGAAGAAGTCTTTGAGTCAAACCGCTTCTTTCACTGCTTCACAAGCGGTTACTTATTCGGCTTTCATGGTCGAATCGGCGATGCATTTCTGCTAATCGCTTCTCTATGTCATGGCTCCTTCTCCCATGCAAAACACACTACCCGAGGTAGATATTCTGGATTTTATATCGGATTGGAAATTTGAGTCTGTGCATCCCATGAGAATTAGACTGTCTGACTGTTAAATCAACATTCCATCGCTAGTTCTTTTTAGAAACTATAGAATGCATTTAATTGCAGTCCAATAAGCTTTCCCGGGGTTACTTTGATATTTTGCCATCATGCCCGAGGCAAAATAGATATTCGGTCTCATACTCAGTATTGCATACATAAGGCTTCCTACGGCCGAAGCGTACGGAACGTCTTTCATGTCATCTATCTCCATATGCGTCTTAGGGCCTATTTCTTTTGATAGATGGATTTCGTGCCTAAAAGGTACAAAACCTTTCTTGGAATCTTGCATGCTGGAACGCTTCAAAACTGTGGCTTTATATGAAACTTACGACAAGCGAAACATCATTCTCTTGTGATCTCGAGTGATCGTGATCCCAAGGATGTGACCGATTTTTCCTAAGTTCTTCGTATCAAATTGATTTGACAGCCATACCATTACGTCTGACAATACCTTTACGTTGTTTCCAATGAGCATAATATCGTCTACGTATAAAACTAAGAATACCACCGCAGTTCCATCACATTTTTTATACACACAACTCTCGAACTCGTTTTGATCAATAACCCATAAGACTTAATAACTTGATCAAATTACTGGTTCCAAGTATGTGATGCTTGCTTAAGTCCATAGATGGACCGCTCGAGCTTGCACATGAGATGCTCTTGGCCTTTCGCATATAGATATCTAAACCGTCAAGACTTCCGTTAAGGAAAGCTATCTTAACATCCATTTGCCGTTTGCCAAGATCCTGCATCTCTGTCTTGGATTACCTCGTTGTATGTCTATGGGTCCGATTCATCACCGGGAATCAAATTTGAAGATTCTCCTATTCCCATGAATCTCTCGGGTTGTCTAACAAACCTCCCACTATGATGGGGATCCGATTGTGTAGGTGTGACGATTGGTATATCATCTTGTATACTTGGTATAGGAGTTTGCCCTCTTAATTCGTCTAAGATAATCTCACTTCTGGGCTTTCTTTTGTTCATATAATCTTCCTCCAAGAATTTAAAGAGTGTGCAAAACACGGTCTTTTGATTCTTGGGACTATAGAACATACACCATTTGGTTCCCATGGGATATCCTTTAAACAACCTTAATTCTAAACATGGATCCAATCTACCGCCTTCCTTGTATAGCACGTACACCCCCAGATTCTCATGCGTCTCAAACTGGGCTTCTGCCCGGTCCACAATTCTACCGGGATTTTAGGAATCGATTTGGATGGCACCAAGTTTAGAATGTACGCTGTCGTTTTCAAGAAGTTACCCCAAAATGATTTGGGTAAATGTGAATAACTCATCATGGATCTGACCATTTCTAAAAGAGTCTAGTTCCTTCGTTCCGCTACACCTTTCTGTTTAGGGGTTCCCGGTGCGGTCAACTAGGATACGATACCTTCGTCTGATAGGTAGTTCAAGAATTCATCGTTGAGGTATTCGCCTCCACGATCAAATCGCAGAAACTTGATACTTCTTTCCCTATGCAACATAATGTAGATGTATCCATATCCCGAGTAATCGTCAACAAAAGTGACAAAATACTCATACCCCCTTCTTGCTATGATCGTCATTGAACCACACATATCGGTATGAACGAGTTCCAACACTTCTGTGGCTCTAATCCTCTTGGCTCCAAATGCCCTCTTGGTCATCTTACCCTCTAAACAGAATTCACAAGTTGGAAACGGCTCAACTTGAAGAAACTCCAAGGATCCATCTTTCACCAATCTTTGTATTCGCATTAGATTAATATGACATAATCTAAGATGCCATAGAAGTGTTTCGTTCATATCAGAAAGAATGCTTCCTTTTATAACTTGAAATAGTCGCTGTGTAATTAGATTCAATATATGAGTGGTGTGCCCAATTAATGGTATAAAGATCATCCAACAATGTTCTGAAAGAGATAAACTCATCGTTTCAAGAAATAATAACATCCTTATTAAAAGAAACTGAGTATCTATTCAAAACAGTTTAGAAACTGAAGGATGAGTTCTTTCTAAACTAGGAACACGAAGAATGTCTCTCAAGACCATAACTCTATCTTCACAAGATAGGCGCACTTCTCCCACTGCTTCAGCTGCCACTCTTATAGCATTGCCCGGTGTGATGGGGATCTCACTTCCTCTAAATCGCCGGGTTAACTTGAACTCATGCAAAATAAAACAAATGTGATCAGTGGTTCTCGTATCCACTATCCACCAATGGACAGCATACACCACTTCACAAGTTTCAACGACTAAGACGTGTGAATTACCTAACTTTCCTAGCATCTTATGCTTGGAACAGGCAGTCCTCAAATATCATCTCTTACCGCAGTTCAAACACTTCCCCTTTGATGCTAGCCTTGGATTTGCCTTTCACAACAATTGGATTTTCTTGGGTCCGGCCTTTGGTTCTCTTCCTCTTTTTCCCTCCCTTGGGACCAAAAGAGGTAGATGGACCATTAGCCACCATAGCACTAGAATGGTGCTCCATTATCACCTCCACCGAAACTAAAGCTTGCAAGAGCTTAGTAAAAATGACTTGTCCGTTCATTCATCTGACAGTTCAGTTGAATCTGCTCAAAGCTTTTCAAAAGAGAATGGAGTATGAAATTGATCTGAGAAGGGACATCAAAATACGCACCAAGTACTTCCAACTTGTTAAGGTATGCCATAATCTCGAGAACGTGCTCCCTCACGGGCGTTCCCTCCACCATTTCCAACTTGACCGAGTCATGTTTTGTGAACTAATTAGTCATGGGTTTCTGATGTGAAGACTTTTTTTTAGGTTTTTCATGATTTCAACAGCGGATACAACATTTTCATGAAAGCGCCTCAAATCCTCAGATAGAGATGTCAAGATGATGCACTTCATGTGTTCATTGTCACGCTTCCAATCATAAACTGCCTTTTCCCATTGCTTGACTTATCACTAGGCTTGCCGGGTATATTAACGTGAATAACTCAATTGTGTTTTTGTGCAGTAAGGATAAAATTTAAATTATATTTCCAATCGATATAATTCTCTCCAGAAAGTTTGTTAACTTAAAGTATACTAAACAGTGGATTAAAAGGTTGTGACATGATGAAATGAGAATAAAACATACATTCATATTAATATCTAAAAAAATACGAAATTATCACATAATTTGATCACATCAATTATATTGAAACCTTAAAACAATATAATCATGCATCAGCCAACATCTCAAAACAATTTAAATGCGCCACGAGGGATGGTCTATACATTTAAACACATTCAAGCGGATCACAAACTTGAAAGTTACAAATCCTTAATTCAAAATTAATAGTTAGCTCCCACTTTGACCATATAAAAATTGACAGGGACTCCGAGGGGAGTAAGTTAATATGAATTTCTTATGCCTAAGTAATAACCATAATTCAATATAGGATTATTATTTCGCTTTGAGCAAGTCACTCGTGGTGAGGGTCAATACCGCCACTAGTAATAATCCACAATCATCCTTTCGCAATTTATTCATGTGAAATCCGTCTTTTTGGCCGATCCAAGAGGGAAATGTATTCCAAAAAGACTTCACAAATAGATAAATTATGGAGGCCAAATTAATCCAATTTTAATATCTGGAATAAAATTGCAATTAAAAAAAACATACTTAGTAATTTTTGAAAGTAAGGTTTTTCTTGGACAATTAAAATCATGCAAACACATATTAACAAATAATAAGTGCACGAAATAAAACATCCATCAAAACAAAAATTAAAACACATTGCAGCACTCAAATCCAATTGTCATGGTTTAATTTTCTTCACGTCTTGATGCGAGAAATTGTCCTTATTACTTTTCATTGTTCGTCTCGATAAGCTCCCACTCGAACAGCAACACTTCATCAAAAACAACTTTGTTTGGGATTCGGGACGACGTTTGACATCACACAAAAAAAATAAGAACAAAAAAAATTCCACGGCCCGAGATCTGACGCGCGTTGGCCCACGGAGATGGGCCGCGCGCCTCTCGGCCACGACAGCTGAGGTGTCGAGTGCCGAGAGGCAGTGTCTCGCGCGCGCACCTGTGCTCCGTGCCTGACACCCGTCGTGCACGGTGTCGTGCGCCTTGCGCACGCCGTGCTTCAGGTTTCACCGTTCGTCCTTGTTTTTCATCCCGTGCATAATCCCACGTCTATGCACGTGCCACGCATGCATGCATCGTCCGGGTACGTCATCTTTAATTCTTTGTTTCCATCTTCGTCTCGATCCGGTTACAATTTATTTACAAAAAATAAATAAAAACTAGATCTAGACAAGTCTATTATAATGATCAAATTAAAATAAAACCAACTAATCTACTCATGGATTTTCTCATGAGAAAAACGAATTCGAACTAATCGAATTAAAAACAAATAATTCACAAGCATGAAAAAAAATAAACATTAAAAACCATGACAATTGGATACCGCAAAAAAAGATCTAGCAATTCTACTATCTAATTTCAATTTTAATGTTAAACAATTTAAATTCCAATTTAAAGATCGGAGCCCGAAAACTGTGACTCTGATACCAGTTATTGGGAAAATTTGAGGTGCCCGGGAACTATTCGGGATGAAATTTAAATACGAATTTAAATATAATTATTACTAGCATGAATTAATCCTAATTAATTCAAATAATAATTCCAACAACAATTTTATCATCATGCATGTTGACTTAATTCACATGAAAACCTAAAGCGGAATAACTAGGAGTTCACGTAATTCGTACCTCTTGTAGATATGGCCTTTGATAACAACGAGACTATCACGAACGTGCTACCAACAAAAAGACTTTCTCAAGTATATCCCTTTCGCCTTACTTGATCACCGGTGGGAAGTGCTTTCAAGTAATTTAAAATAACAAGGAAGAAAGAAAAAATATTGTTGCTGATTTTTTTTTCAACACTGTGAAACTGAAAACTGGAGATGAAATAATCATCTCCTATATATAGGTGAGGGAATTTTGAAATTTTCATATATTTTAGAGGTGGAGAAAATCTAAGAAATCTTGAATATATTCCATATATTCTTTTCTCCATAATAAAATATTCCACAAAAATCTCAACTTCCTCATTAAAGGGCTACTTTGAAGAAAGAATCCAAGATTTGGATCTTCTTGAATATATAAGAAAATCTTGTATTCCAAGAATACTTATCTTTCATAATATCTTTGCAAGAAAATCAACAAGATCTTTTCTTTCTCCTAATATATCTTTTTCGAAAATTACAAGAAAAAATCAGCAAATATATTTTCTTTTATTTTAATCACCTTATCATTATTGGGCTACTTAATGGGCTACTTGAGGGGCCTTTAGGAGAATTAAGATTGGACCTCCAATGGGCTTTTGAATTACAATATTGAGCTCCAATATAATTCAGCCCATTAATATTAATTAGTACCACTAATAAATTAATATTGCACTATCCATCTTAATCTATATTACGATAATATGGGCTCCCGATTATTATTTTCCGCGTTTAAGATTATCAAGTCCATTAATTAATTAAGCTTCTGAATAGCTCTAAATTAATTAATATATTTCACCTTGGAGTAAAGACAGCTCAACATTATTAACCGTACCGAAGAAACTGATTCTTCACTTGCAAGATTTGGTACGATAAAACTTCTGAGCCCACCAAGGGGACAAATCACACGAGCCGTACTCGCACGCGTTTCTCCGTATTAAATCTTAGCAACCGTCGTATGATTAATATTACTGCCCAAAACACAAAGTTCAAAGTCACGATGATTCTCACCCAACATGAATCAAAGCAGTAACCATTAAGCACACACGGTCCTATTTAAGTGACGGAGATTAAGAAATCAATAACCACTGAGGTCTAATTCTTCACATTTCAGAACAGAAGAATGTATCCTCGCTGTAGGTCCTCTTCAATGCATACTAAATGTGCTAGTGCAATCTTTTAGTCAAGACAGACCAATCTGTGACTTACACATCGACCTTTCGCGGTGGATTGTTCAATTCCACCTGGGTCGTGAATTTTGTACGTTTAGTTACACGGAAACCGTTAATGTGATCTTCCGTGATCAGGTATCACCATATTAACTACAATGTAATATGTACCACTTATAATGAACTGGTTGCAATAAATATTCAACATTCAACCATATCTAAAGCAAATGCGATAATAGATTTATTCTCATAAATAAGTGTTTAATACATGAGTTATACAAAGTAAAAGCATACTTTCACGTATAACTCCAACATCCGATTGGCTGGCCAATCTAAATTGTGAGGACTTTTTAATCTATTTTATTATCCTAAAGACCACATATTTATTTATGACTTTTTATATTGTTGTATTTTACGTATTTATTCGTAACTTATTTATATTTATTTACCTTTTTGTGTTCTAATTTTTGTAATTCAAATTTTATTATTAAGATTCTAAATTATTTATAATTTTTTAATTATAATTTTAAAAAAATTAAATTTTGAATATTTTAATATATCACTTTATAAATATAATAAAAATTGATTATAAATAAATACAATTATTAAATAATAAAAAGTAAAAATTATTTTAGGTTATGTTGGATTGTTGATTAAGTATGAAAAAAGATAAAATTAGATTGAGAGGTAAATTGTATATATGGAGAAGAGAGAAACAAATTATTTATTAAGAGATTAGATTGTGAAGGATTGTTGATAAGTATAGTCTTATAGTTTTCTACGCATCGAAGATATGGAGTATTATTATCTAAAATATTAAATAATATACATACTATAATTTTTATATTGTTCTTCTACTCGCTTTATCCATTTCCAAAACAAAGTATTATTATTTAAAATATTAAATAATATACATACTAGTTTAGACTACTTTTATTGGCAGATTGTCACGGCCGTTTGCATACTAAGAGACAAAAACTGAATTTAAGAAAAAAAAAATCAAAATACAATGACAAGCACACGATCCGATTGGCTGGTGAATCTATATTGTGAGGACTTTTTAATCTATTTTATTATCCTAATGACCACATATCTAATTATGACTTTGTATATTGTTGTATTTACATATTTATTCGTAACTTATTTATATGTATTTGCCGTTTTGTGTTCTAATTTTTGTAAATTAAATTTTACTATTAAGATTGTAACTTATTATAATTTTTTTATTATAATTAAAAAATATAATTATTAAATATTTTAATACATCACTTTGTAAATATAATAAAAATTGATTATAGATAAATATAGTTATTAAATAATAAAAAAGTAAAATTTATTTTAGATTGTGTTGGGTTGTTGATGAAGTATGAAAAAGATAAAATTAGATTTAGAGGTAAATTGTGTATGGAGAAGAGAGAAATGAATTATTTATTAAGAAATTGGATTGTGAAGGATTGTTGAAAAATATAGTCTTATAGTGTTCTGCGCATTGAAGGTATGAAGTATTATTATTAAAATATTAATTAATATACATACTATAATTTATATTGTTCTTCTGCACGCTTTATCCATTCCCAAAACAGAGTATTACTATTTAAAATATTAAATAATATACATACTACTTTAGACTACTTTTATTTGCAGATTGTCACGTCTGTTTGCATAATAAGAGACAAAAAATGAATATAAGAAAAAAATTCAAAATGCAATGGCAAACGACCGATCCGATTAGCTGGCCAATCTAGATTGTGATGACTTTTTAATCTATTTTATTATCCGAAAGACCACATATCTATTTATGGCTATGTATATTGTTGTATTTTACATATTTATTCGTAACTTATTTATATTTATTTACCATTTTGTGTTCTAATTTTTGTAATTAAAATTTTATTATTAAGATTATTGTTTATTTATGATTTTTCATTATAATTAAAAAAATTAAATATTAAAATTTCTAATATATCACTTTATAAATATGATAAAAATTTAGTATAGATAAATATAATCATTATATAATAAAAAAGTAAAAATTAATTTATGTTGTGTTGGGTTGTTGATAAAGTATGAAAATATATAAAATTAGATTGATAAGTATGTAAGCAAATTAATTTTGCAAGGAATTAAATAATGACACGTGTACGAATAAATATTAATATCAAAATAAATTTATTATTTTATTTTGGGAATTTAAATAATAATTCTCAAATTAAATAATTAAATTAATTGGTATTTAATATTAACGGTACAAACTTGCCAAAAATACGAGTCTGAGTAATTAATACGATTGACTTAGTGCCCAAGAAAAAATCAAATCGTATCTTGCATGAAGAAGGAAAGAAATTAATGAGAATCAACTAAATCTGGAAATTGGCCTATAAAAGCCTATCAAATCGGCATCGGCCAATCATAAAGAGCCACGTGGCACCATGAAGGAGGAAAATTTTCATCTCCTCACCCTATAAATAGGGGTCTTTATTCATTCATTCGACACACATTCAGACAGACATAAGCACAAGGAATTTAGAAATTCAAGAGCTCTTGAAGATTCAAAGCGTTCTTCGTGGAAAGCGATTAGAAATGACCTCCGATCTAAGATCAAGGTCCAGCACCCCTCCGATCTGGTGTTTCTCCTTGAAGATTCAAAGGCGTTCTTCGCATAAGTCTGCCACAAACAGTCTCCGATCTGAGATAAAGTGTTGGGATATGTTTAGTTTTGATGATTCTCCAAAACCACTTGTAATAGGTTTGAAAGCAGTCAGGACTGTATCTTTTGTTTCAGGTCAGGCTAGGTTATTTCTCAGAAGAATAAGTTGTCAGTTGAGAAGAACTCAGTTGAGGGAACACTCAGTTGAGGGGGAACTCAGCAACACAGCCTGAGGAAATCAAGATAACATCACAAGCAGAACTGACTAAAGCCATGACAGAGACCTGAACCAGAAGAAAAGCCTGAAGGATGTCCCACTGAGTGTAAACTTGGTTGTTCTAAGCTAAGTCAGGTGGACCACTCAATGAAGAGCATGATCAGGAGGATCGGTGCTGCACCAAGTAGGCCCTGAAGGAGTCAGACTACTGTGGTCAGGGAAGTTTGTCATTCAGCCTTATGACAAACTTCTTGGAGTGATCTTCAAACAGTCTCTGAAGGACAACTACACTGAAGATGTTCAGTCCACTGAAGATTATCAGTCAGTGAAGGAGGAAGCTACCTAAAGTCAGTGGGTCTTGGTCAACCCACTGAGTCAAAGATCCGTTGAATCCAGCTCACGTGGACCAATCAGCACAAAGCAGCAACTCTAACACTGACAAGGCTGCATTCCAAGAAAATTGGTTAAAACCATTAATTGTATGGATTCAAATGTAGTTTCATCCAACGGTTACATTTGAATCCACACTATAAATACAAGCTCATAGCTGCGTTTTAAAGCGTGTGAAGAAAGAAAAATCAACACCTACGAGCTGTGAAGGTGTGCGTGTTTAGTGCATTATATTGGGAGTTATAAGGAGGCACGATTCACATCTTGTACACTGAACTTTAGAGTTCATAGATATATACAAATGAGTGTTCAGTTTGTAACTCACTGAGAGCATTGTTAAAAAGGAAACTTTAGTTAAATCTTTAGGTCAGGGAGAATCCTCTCACTGACCAGTTCAGGCAACGCACTCGAGAGTTCAGTATCTCGAGTCACTGCTTTGCTTAGAGCATGAGCCTCCAAGCCTTCACACTGACTTGGTAGCTCAGCCTCTAAGTAGAGCAGTGACTTGAAGTGAAACCTCTCGAGTCACTGTGTTGCTAAGAGCATAAGTCTTCAAGTCCTCTCACTGACTTGGTAACTCAGCCTCTTAGCAATGCAGTGACTAGAAAACTCTTCACTCTTGCTGAACTCTCTGAGCTAAAAGGTTTAAAAAAAAAAATTGCTCCTGAATTCCCATTTTGGTATTCGAAAACGGGACCATCATAAAGGTCCAACACCCTCTGATCCGGCATTTCTCCTTGAAGATTCAAAGGCGTTCTTCGCGTAAGTCTACCACAAACGGCCTCCGATCCGAGATCAAGGTCCAACACCCCTCCGATCCGATGTTTCTCCTTGAAGATTTGAAGGATCTTCAAGAACATTCTCCGCATCCACTCAAAGATTCAAAAGACGTTCTTCACCAAATTCAAAGGCGTTCATCCCGCCTTCGAAGGCTTTCATCCCCCAAATCTTGAAAATAATATTTAATCCAAAATAAGACGTTTCGCCCTTGGATTAACGTTATAAATTCAAACTCAATCTCAAACGAAGATCAAGGCGAGAATTTCTCTCGAATAACATTCAAGTCAAGGTCAACACCGAAGAGAAGAATCAGAGGACCAAATCTAGAGTTAGTTAACCCGCAGAAGAAGTTTTTCGGTTTAATCCGAATAAATTAAAGTTGTAAGCTTATTTCGTGTTTATTATATTTAATAAATTCGAAATTTGTTGTTACAAATTTGGCACGCCCAGTGGGACCTACTCTATATCTCATCTCTTCTCTCCTCAAGCAAGCTTAGGATCGTTGGAATGACTCCTCCGTGCAAGATTATCCTGTCAAGGACCAAACCCTCAATGGCTCCTAATGCCAACGTCATCACAAGAAGCATGTCGAAGAAGTCATCAACACACGCCTCTTCAGAAGGAAGCCCCTTATCTGGGGTAGTTATGAACAAGCCTCCCTACATCGGCGAAGATGGAGTCAACTCTGAATGCTCTACTCCACGCTCATCATCAGACTCATCTTCAGACTCAAGCATAGCGCCAGCCATGATGACGGATGCCTCAACCATTGATGAAAAGCTTGACAGCCTCATCAAGGCCGCAGCGGGACTTACAGATCATGTCAAGAATCAAGACATCCAGATCGCCAGTCTGATGAATATGGTGGATGGCAGCAATGCAAGCCACATCAAAGGAAAGCAAGTTGAGGAGTACGGTGACGAGGAAACCTCAACTAAACATCAAGTTGGTGAAACCGAGGCAACTGCCAAGGAACTACAGATCTCATCAGATGGAGGGATCCAACTCGACCGGCTCAAGGAGCTCATCTTGGAGACGGTGAAAGGAAAGATTGATGACACCTCCAAATCAACCTTCAGCTACACCAAGCCTTACACAAAGAGGATCGATAGCTTGCGAATGCCAACCGACTACCAACCTCTTAAGTTTCAACAGTTTGACGGTAAAGAGAATCCAAAGCAACACGTAGCTCATTTTATCGAAACTTGCAACAACGCCGGAACCTACGGAGATCATCTGGTCTAGCAATTTGTCCGCTCCTTAAAGGGAAATGCATTCAACTGGTACATCGACTTGGGGACCAACTCCATCGACAGTTGGGATCAAATGGAGCATGAGTTCCTAAACCGCTTCTATAGCACAAGGAGGACAGTTAGCATGATCGAGCTAACCAACACTCGCCAGAAGAAAGATGAGTCCGTGATCGATTATATAAATCGATAGAGAAACTTGAGTCTAAATTGCAAGGATCGACTGTTTGAGACTTCTGCAATCGAGATGTGCATCCAAGGCATGCAGTGGGGTCTCCGATACATTCTTCAAGGAATTCAACCAAAGACCTTCGAAGATCTGGCTACAAGAGCTCATGATATGGAGCTAAGCATGGCCGCAAGTGGAGTTGAAGAACCACCAAGTCAAAAGTATCGCGATATGATATATGACAAACCTTCAAATAAGGAATACATAACAGACCTTCCTCGGGATAGGGGGCAAGACGGGCTGAATCTGAAAGAGCTACGACAAAAGCAATATCCTTTCTTAGACTCTGACGTCTCGGGGATATTCGATGACTTGATGGAGGCAAAACTTATTGAGTTGCCTAAGATAAAACGGTCGGAAGAAGCTGGACGCATTGACGACCCAAAATATTGCAAGTACCACCGCTTAGTGGGCCACTCAATTGAAGATTATTTTATCTTCAAAGAAAAAGTCATGCAATTAGTCGAGCAAGGAGACATAGTGCTCGAAGAAACTTTTTGAAGTTCGCTAAAGTCAAATAAAATGCTCCTTGACAAGAGCATAAACTGCATGTAAAGCTCCTTGATACGAGCAAAAACTATCAAATAAATTCAAATGAAATACTCCTTGCGAGTATAAACTATCAAACACATTCAAATCAAATCTCCTTGACACACGAATTTAAACTGCATGTCACTCCTAACCTACACGAGTATAAACTGTTTATGGCACCCCAAATCAAATCAAATTTCTCTTGAACTACGTTATGACTTGATCCTCTTTAAAGAGGTACGTAGGCAGCTTGAAAAAAAAAATTCTAAGTTCAGTCATGATTCAATCATCTTGTTTAAGATCACATACTTAATGGATGGATTTTATTACTAATTATAGAGATTGATTACATAAAGCGGTGAGTTCAAAAGTGATTGGGCAAGTATATTAAATAATTTAATTGGACATGAGATTCTATTTCTTAAAGTCCAAAATTATTTAAATAAACTTTATGAGCCCACTCATAAAATAATTGATGGGAAATTAAGTCAAAATCCTCATACCAATAACTTCACTCATATTTCATGGGATTAAAATTGGGCTAATTTAAAGGAAATGAAGGCCCAACAATGGTATTAAGATCTTCAGCCCAGATTTGGATATTATGTTATAAAAAAAAGGCCAAATTGAGGATTCCCAATTTTTCTCCCTCAATTCACGTAGAGATCAGGCAGAGCCAATCATGTTTCGCCTAAATCACCGCCTCGCGCTTCACTATGAAATCCGACGCCTGGAGTCCGTCGAAATAGCTGCCAGTCGTCGCCTTGCTGAGCCGATTTGCACTGTTCCGCACCTCAGTCCAAACCCGCCGAGTCCAACGCCCCCTGAAGCCACAATGCGCAGAAGTCGAGACTGCCCAAAGGCCTTAGCATCGCTGCTCTCATCCCTCACCAAAAATCACAAACATTGTCCGCGGAGCCACTGCCGCATCTGCGTCGATCTCTTCTCAACCAAGCCTCTGATGCCGTCAACAAGCAAGGTCGGGAGACTCAATCTACACCAGAAATCGAAGCCACCCAAATCTGCTCTATCAACTCCCGCCGGGAATGAGCCATCGCGCATCCAGCCGCTTCATACGACGCTATAAATCGGAGTCGCACCGTTATACGCTCAGAGAACCGCTACAAGCGTCGCATCTGTACGTGCAAGCCATCACTAAGCCACGCCGCCAGTATCGAGGCTCCAAGTCGCCAAATCCAATGTTGAATCGAAGTCGCTGCCACCATCCGTGAAGCCACAAGTCGGAATTCGACCCTCTTCCGCCGCACCTCTGTCTCGCGTGCGTGTCACGTCTCCGCAAGAAATCGTGTCCCCTGTCACCGCCTGAGTGCCACTAAGCCCAGGACCGCTCTGAATCTCCCAGCACCAGAGTCCAGGCCTCTGTTTCGCACATCACCTCTGCCCACGTCGCCCGAAGCCACCGTACATCTACCTCAGTCGGAAATTGCGCCACGCCTGGAGCCGCTAGCCTGATTGAAGCCAGCACGCAAGGAGATCGGAGCTACCATTACCCGAAGCACCAGCATCGCCTCTCTGCTTAGAATCCTGTCTCTGTCTGAAGTCCACACACGCAACTTGCTCGATGAAATATCTGAACAAAGGGATGCCTCTTCTCCTCAGTTGAGTCGAGCTCGAACGCTTCTGCCTTGCCGAAACAAATTTGTTGCAGCTCTATGGTGTTGTCTCTCCATCTCAAAGCCGCCTCTCCCATCTGGCCCTGTGCTCCATTACTTTGTTGCGCCCCAGTGCGAAGCTTCTGATGCCTTGCCTCATTGCTTGCGCCACTTGTTTCACGAACTTTCCAGCTGTTGATCTCTCACTGCCTCTCACCAAGCTCTGCTGCGGTAGTTGTAGTGGTTGTCATTGATTGCAGAATCTCCACCTCTTCCTTGTTCTGCCGATGAATGTGAGAAATAGAGGAGAACACATACCTCCTTTTATAGAGCCCAGTGAAGTCGAAAGGAAGGAAACTCAATGATCTTGTAAATGTCTTGACAATCAAGTTTTGAAATTTCCTATTTAAACAAAATTGTTTCTTGCAGAAAGAAAACGAAGATAATTTCCTTGTGGGGGAGAATATGCGAAAAGGTCATTGATGCATACAGTATTTCTACAAAAAGAAAATTGACGTTACTTGTTGGGCCAATTTCAAAACAACAAATATGCTGGAACATCTATTTAATTAGTCCAAATTTGTTTTAAGATTGGGCCAACTAATAAAAGAGAAGTCCAAAGATATGGCCAAGCAAAAAAAAAATATATATGGGATTAATTGGCCATGCACAAGTTAATACTTCGTGACACTATGCATTCTCCAAAATCCAATGAGGAATTGAAATTTGGTGCTCCATTCGCTCCAAGTCACAAATGACCGTGAACAAAGCACGAGGGGGCATTTGTAAGCAAATTAATTTTGCACCCAATTAAATAATGACACGTGTACGAATAAATATTAATATCAAAATAAATTTATTATTTTATTTTGGGAATTTAAATAAATTAATTCTCAAATTAAATAATTAAATTAATTGGTATTTAATATACACGGTACAAACTTGCCAAAAATACGAGTCTGCAGTAATTAATACGGTTGACTTAGTGCCCAAGAAAAAATCAAATCGTATCTTCCATGAAGAATGAAAGAAATTAATGAGAATCAACTAAATCTGGAAATTGGTCTATAAAAGCCCATCAAATCGGCATCAGTCAATCATAAAGCGCCACATGGCACCATGAAGGAGGAAAGTTTTCATCTCCTCACCCTATAAATAGGGGTCTTTATTCATTCATTCGACACACATTCAGACAGACATAAGCATAAGGAATTCAGAAATTCAAGAGCTCTTGTAGATTCAAAGCGTTCTTTGTGGAAAGCGATCAGAAACGACCTCCGATCTGAGATCAAGGTCCAGCACCCCTCCGATCTGGTGTTTCTCCTTGAAGATTCAAAGACATTCTTCGCGTAAGTTGATTAGGCGTGAAATTGTCATGATTCGTAGCTAGAAACGCCCTAGTTTTGGTCGAGTTTATAGAGTATTTAGAGTCAATTGAGCATTATTTCTATACGTTGATAAATTTGTCTCTTTGATGCTCATAGGTGAATAGAGGACGAAAAATGGAGTTCGTAGGACTTTGAATCGACTCAAACGGATGCCCGGATGAGAAGATATTGAAGAAATACGATTGGTATTAGTGCGGACGAGGAAAAGTATCAGTTGGGAGGAGTTAGAAGTCACTCGAGTGACTAGGTCGAGCGCCACCGCTCGAGCGCATTGCTCGAGCGCCTACACGTACAGAACCTTTCTTGCGCTCGAGCAGCTCGAGCGCCACCGCTCGAGCGAATTGCTCGAGCGCCCAAAACATACAGAGTGATTTCAACGCTCGATCGGCTCGAGCAGAACCGCTCGAGCGATTGTGTCATTCGAGCTACACTGCTCGAGCGGGACCGCTCGAGCGTTTTGCTCGAGCACCCTTTGATTTTTGCCTCCGGATGCGTATTTTCGGCCCATTAACTCCCGTTTCGACCCGTGCCTATATATACCTATTCCAAACACGTTTTGAAGGATCCCCAACTTTTAGACATCACTTTACATAGAATTTTTAGAGAGAGAAGGAAGAGAAGAGACGAGCAAGTTATAGTTTACGGTTTTGAGGTTTTTCTTACAAATTTACATTGCGATTTCACGTTCTAGTTCGTTTCTTAATAACTTTTGTTCTTAAATACGTTGAGACCTCATTTTTGTTAATTAATTTCAGTTTAATCTTTGATATCTTAAAGCCCTAGTTTATGTTCGATCTTTTCTTCGCTTTCATTACCATGTTCATGTTCGTCACTTGTTTAATTTCTATTGTTTACGTTCAATCTATGTCTAGCTAAAACCCTTGCATGCTTAGGGTAGGATGAACTCGTAGAAGTAGGTTGTGGGTACGTAATTAGAGTAACTTGTGACGTTAGGTTTTAATTCTCTTGGTTAATGAATTCTTAAAATTAATCTAGATTTCACTCTTAAATTTCGTTCGAAAGGTGTTAGAGAGAGGACGACCGTATCACTCTTTAACAACGAGTAGACTTAACGAGAGAGTTTAGGAAAGGTTAATTCATCTACCGGTTTAGCGAAGGAGGACGACCGCATCACCTTAGTTAAATTAGGGTCTCATTAATTAAGCACAATCTAGTAACTTGTTAGTAGATTCGTGAAGTCGAGTGTTAGGGTAAAGTATTAGGGTTTAGAATCTTGAGCTTTCACCTTGCATTCTTAGACTTAGGTTAATTCTTGTGTGTCACAGTTATTTTGATTATGTACCTGCTCCGTTAGTATACGTAGGGATTCCTATCTTAAGCATCATCTTCTCATATTTGAAAACACACCTTTTGTTACTTCGTTTAATTTTCCTTTTGCATTTGTAGGATAATTTAGTTTAGTTTAATTAATCTTTCAAAAATCCAAAAACAATACACTCATATTAATTACGACGCGTAGATCTTCAGGGATCTATTCGCATATACACTGTCCCTTGGGTACGATATACTTGGTCGTTATACTTGCTAATACTACAGTGAACCCGTTCGCTTGCGGGTGAGCGACTAGTAGAAGTTAGTAAAATCGCTTCAAGTCAATGGCGCCGTTGCCGGGGATGGCGTTATATGCTTTTTGAATAGGACTTGTTGATAGCTTAGTAATTAGTAGTGGGTGCTTATTTTCTGTTTCTATTTCTTATTGTTATTTTTATTTATTCGGCAGTTGCATTTTGATCCATCTGCTAGTGTGTCAGGTTTATGAAAACACGCTCACAAGGAAATACGAGCGAAGAGAGAACACCGTTGGACCCTGAGACAATAGCCAGAAGGAACCAAGCTTACGTGAGAAGAATGAACGCAGCCGACTTAGGGAAGGAACCAATGGACCTCAATAATGAGTTGGACGATGCTGCTAACGAGTTCAATCAGGCAGTAGACCGGGTTGATGGCTCTGGAGGGAGTGGTGGTCAGAATCAAGACCAGTTCGTAGATAGTCAAAGCCAGAACCCGGGTGCACAAAATGTAAACAATCCAGCTCAGAATCTTGTCCCAAATCCTCTGAACAACCCTGCTTACCCACAAAACCCAAATAACCCTTTCCACAACCCAGCATACCAACATTACCCATACCCACCATACCCTTATCCACCGTACCCATACCCTCCACCTCCTGTCTATAACCAACCACCTGTGTACCAACAACCGCCAGTTCAACACATACCAGCACAACCTGTCGGTCCTCAGTCTGCGCCCCAGAACGCATATCAGAATATGGCAATTCGGGGCAGGTTCGCGGCACAACCGCAGAGGTACTACGATGGAGTGGCCTTACCTCCAGTTGAGGCGAATAACTTTTCAATTTCTCCAGGAATTCTCAAACTGCTTACTGAGAATCAATTCAAGTGGGAGGTTGGGAAGGAGAACCCTCACACTCACTTGAGGAGTTTCCTCATGATAGCATCTACTTTCAATTACAATGGCATGTCTGAAGATGCCAAGAGGCTCAGGTTGTTCCCGTTCTCTCTTACGGGAATAGCCAAGGAATGGTATGATAACACGCTCCCACGGGGAGGTGTTAACACATGGGCCGAGCTCGAGCGTCTATTCCTCGAGCGATTCTACCCTCCATCGAGAACGATTAAAGCGAGAATCGAGATCTCTTCCTTTCGCCAGAAGTCTGGAGAGGATTTACGCCAGGCGTGGGAGAGATACTCAAATATGTTGATCGAGTGCCCGCAGCACGGGTACAACGAGGGAGACATTATGGCGTTCTTCTACAGTGGAGCCAGCAAGGCTGGCCAAGCCCACCTAGATGCATGTGCAAGTGGAGCTTTTCTGAACCAAGGGGTAGCGAGGTGTAGAGAGATCATGGACAATATTGTCACGAATGTTGGTGCATGGAACGAGGATCCAGAATTTCAGAGGGTATGCAAGTTGGAGGAGAATGAGGGTACGAGGAAGCTGTTGATGGCTATGATGGAGAAGATCAGCAACCTTGAGATGGGGCAGAACTTGGTTGGAGGGAATGTAGCAGCAAGCGAGAAAGTGGACCCACCCACGAGTCAGCAAGAAGAGGCCAACTATATGGGAAGGCCTAATTACCCACAAGGGGGGTATCCACAAGGTGGAAACCAGTATGGAAGACCTTCTTATGGTCAACCATTTGTACCTCCAGGCCCACAGCCGCCTCAAAATCAATGGAGGAACACACAAGGGTATCAAGGAGGCCAGCAGCCTCCTCAAAACACATGGAGGAAAAATGAAAATTTTTCTTATGCTAACCCAAAAGCTGGTATTACTGTTCCTGCAGGTGTTGATCCGGGGTCTAAACCTCCTGGTGGTGAGGGCGGTGCATCAACCGAGGAGATGTTGAGAGCGATCCTTCAGAAGGTGGAGGAAGGTAGCAAAAGATTGTCCTCTTTGGAGTATGATGTGAAGGAGTTGCATAAGAAAGGCGATCATCGAGATCAAGAACTCCAGAAGAGAGACATCGAGTGGAATCGAGTTCAGCAAGAGAACAACAGAAGATTCAATTCCATCGAGTACCAAATTAGTCAGATCGTAAAGTCTCAGCCAAGAGAGCCTGGCAAGTATCCATCAATGCCCGAGGATAACCCAAAGGAACATTGCAAGGCTATTGAGTTGAGAAGTGAGACCAAATATGATGGTCCCGAGATGCCTGCTGATTCTGAGACGCTCAAAGAAGAAGTTGAGACAGAAGGGATAGAGTCTCAAAGTGATGGAGTTGAGGTTGAGAAGGAAGGAGTTAAGATGAAAATTGATGATAAGAGTCAAGATATGGATGAGACCCAGAAGAGCAAAGTGCCTGATGAGGAGATTGAGGAGATAGAGAGAATTCCAAAGTGGAAAAAGGCAAAGGAAGCAAGGGAGAAAGTGAAAGAAACTGAGAAAGATGAATGGGGGGTACCCAAATCGGTGATACCTGTCCCATATCCACAGCGCTTCATGAAAAATAAGCTTGATGAGAAGTTTGCTAAATTCCTTGATGTTTTTTAAAAGTTACATATTAACATTCCTTTTTATGATGCTTTGGAACAGATGCCGAACTACGCCAAGTTCCTGAAGGACTTGATTGCAAAGAGACGGAGAATAGATGGACCCGAGCTAGTGCACTTGAACCACGAGGTGAGTGCTATGGTGCACAAGGCACTTCCGCCTAAGCTGAAGGATCCCGGGAGCTTCATAATTCTTTGCGATATCGGGAACGGGATCAAGAAATGAGCTTTGTGTGATCTCGGGGCGAGCATTAATCTGATGTCTCTTTCGTTGTTCAAGAAGTTGGAGGGAGTTGAGCTTCAACCCACGATGATGACACTTCAGCTTGCTGATAGGTCCATTACGAGACCTCAAGGAGTAGTGGAGGATGTTCTAGTGACGGTGGAGAATCACGTTTTCCCGCCGACTTCATAGTACTCGAGATGGAAGAGGATGAGCATGTCCCGCTGATTTTGGGAAGACCGTTTCTAGCTACTGTCGGGATGGTGCTTGATGTAGCGAATGGAAAGATCACGGTCAAAGTTGATGATCAAGAAGTGAAGATAGCTATCTACGAAGCTATGAAATACCCCATGGGAGATGAGAGTTGCAACTTCATTGACATCACAGATGCTTGTGTTGAAGACACACTTCTAGACCCTTGCTCTTTCTATGTTCATCAGTTTGATTATCCTAATCTTGACGATCTGTCTTATGATTCTTATGATCTTGATTATTTTGACAGCTTGAAAGACAATGAAGACATCAAGTTCTTGGAGTTGAAGAAAGTAGAGGATGAAGATGACTTGGAAGCTGAGGAGTCAACTTTCGAGAAGATGTTCGATAAGGCGCCACCATTGGAGGCGAAGAAGGAGTTGAAGCCGCTGCCCGACCACCTCAAGTACGCTTACTTGGATGAGACCGACAAGTATCCGGTAATTGTATCTGCTCTTTTATCTGATGATCAGCTTGAGAGACTTTTAGTGGTGCTTCGTAAGCACAAATCTGCTATAGGATGGTCGATCGCGGATATTAAGGGAATTAGCCCCTCGATTTGCATGCATAGGATTAGATTAGAAGAGGGTAGAAAACCGATAGTGCAAAATCAGCGTAGAGTTAATCCGGTTATTCAAGAGGTGATACATAAGGAAGTGTTGAAGTTGTTAGATAGCAACATGATTTTTGCTATTTCTGATAGTCCATGGGTGAGTCCGTTACACGTAGTTGCTAAGAAGGGGGGTACCACGGTGATTAAGACGGAGTCTAATGAATTGGTAGCCACTAGATTAGTGACGGGTTGGCGTGTGTGTGTTGACTATAGGGAGTTGAACAAGGCAACGTGTAAGGATCATTTTCCTTTACCGTTCCTTGATCAAATGATAGATCGATTAGGTGGTTTTGAGTATTACTGTTTCTTAGATGGGTACTCGGGGTATAATCAGATCATGATAGCCCCCGAGGATCAAGAGAAAACCGCCTTCACCTGCTATTATGGGACTTTTGCTTTTAGGAGGATGCCGTTTGGGTTATGTAACGCACCCGCCACCTTTCAAAGGTGTATGATGGCAATTTTTCATGGCTTGATTGAAAAGATTATGGAGGTTTTCATGGACGACTTCTCCGTTTACGGGGAGTCATTTGATAAATGTCTAATCAATCTTGAAGTTGTGTTGAGCAGGTGCGAAGAGACGGACTTAGTGCTTAATTGGGAGAAGTGTCACTTCATGGTAAGAGAGGGTATTGTTCTTGGACATCATGTGTCCTCGAAAGGTATCCAAGTGGACAAGGCGAAAGTGATTGCTATCGAGAAGCTTCCACCACCTTCGACCGAGAAGGGGATTCGGTCATTCTTAGGACACGCAGGTTTTTATAGACGTTTCATAAAAGACTTTTCACAAATAGCTAAACCCCTTTCGCGGCTTCTTGAAAAAGAAGTCGCCTTTGAGTTTACTAATGAGTGTTTAGTGGCTTTTAACAGGTTGAAAGAAGCGTTGGTGAATGCCCCGATACTTGTCACACCGGATTGGTCTAGCCCATTCGTACTCATGTGTGATGCTAGCGATTATGCGATGGGGGTTGCTTTGGGGCAAATTCGTGAGAAGCGTTTTCACGCTATTTATTATGCCTCGAAGATGCTGAATTCTGCTCAAGTGAATTACACTACGACCGAAAAGGAGCTGTTAGCGGTCGTGTATGCTTTTGATAAATTTCGACCCTACCTAGTAGGGACGAAAACAATTGTATATACGGACCACGCAGCGATTCGGTACCTTATGAGCAAGAAGGATGCAAAGCCCCGTCTCATTCGTTGGATCTTGTTGTTCCAGGAGTTTGATGTAGAGATCCGAGACAAGAAGGGATGCGGGAACGTGATAGCCGATCACCTTTCGAGATTAGAGCTCACCAAGGAGAACACCGTGGAGGATCGAGAGGTGAACGATGAATTCCTTGATGAGAAGCTCTTTGGCTTAGGAGAAATCCCTGTGTATAGAGTTGAGGGGAGGGCACCTTGGTTTGCAGATTATGCTAACTATTTAGCAAGTGGAGAGTTGCCCGTTGAGATAGACTCGGTGCATCGGAAGGCATTTTTGAAGAAGGTTCGGGAGTTCATTTGGGATGACCCCTACTTGTTCAAAAGAGGGATCGATCACGTGTTGAGAAGGTGTGTGCCAGAGGAGGAATGGAGTGATATCATAAGGCATTGTCACGCCTTGCCATGTGGAGGACATTTGGGTGGAGAGAAGACCGGAAGGAAAGTCCTTCAATCTGGTTTTTATTGGCCAACTCTGTTGAGAGATTGCATGGAATGGGTTAAGAGGTGTGAGAAGTGCCAACGGTTCGGCTCCATTACTAAGAGGGACGAGATGCCTATGCACGTGTTCATGGAAGTCGAGATATTCGACGTATGGGGGATTGATTTCATGGGTCCATTTCCTCCTAGCAATGGATTCTTGTACATTCTCGTATGCGTGGATTATGTCTCGAAGTGGATTGAAGTTGTCCCAACGCGAGTGAATGATTCCCGAGTGGTCATCGAGTTCTTGAGGAAGAACATCTTTGCAAGATATGGAGTTCCAAGAGCTTTGGTTAGTGATGGGGGAAGTCATTTCGTGAACAAATGGATGGAAAAGCTGCTGTCCAAATACGAGGTAAGTCATCGAATCTCTACTGCTTATCATCCTCAATCTAACGGTCTTGCAGAGGTTTCCAACCGTCAAATCAAGGAGATCCTTGAGAAGACGGTGAGCATAAGTAGGAAAGATTGGGCGATGAAGTTGGATGATGCACTTTGGGCATATAGGACAGCTTTCAAAACTCCTCTTGGTATGTCGCCATATCAATTGGTTTTTGGAAAGGCATGTCACTTGCCCGTGGAGTTGGAGCACAAGGCATATTGGGCGATCAAGAAGCTGAATTTTGATAGTGCCTTGGTTGGTGAGAGGAGATTACTCCAACTGCATGAGTTGGAGGAGTTTCGAGACGTTGCCTACGAGAATGCCCGAATTTTCAAAGAGAAGACAAAGAAGTGGCATGATGCACGATTGAAGAAGAAGGAATTCAAGGTGGGTGATCAAGTCCTCGTATTCAATTCGAGGATGAAGTTGTTTGGTGGAAAGCTAAAGTCCAAGTGGAACGGGCCGTATATTGTGAAGGGAGTGCACAAGAGTGGATTCCTTGAAGTTGAGACGGACGATGGACAGAAATTCATGGTGAACGGGCATCGAGTGAAGAAATTCTTTAGCTTCTCTTATGAGAATAAGGGAGGTATTTTAGAGTCTCAAGTCCCGTGAGCTCCTTTGAGCTCGGTCCGGCATTAGGACCTTAAAACTAGCGCTTAATGGGAGGCAACCCATTTTTACTTGCTTTTATGTGTTTTGGTTATTTTTCGTAGTTTTTGGGAATCATAAGTGTTAACCTCGTTTGTTGAGAATTTTCGTGTAGGCTTGCTTAGAGGAGATTGATCGGAGAAAGAGAGCTGAAAGAGGAAAGTCATGAAGTTGAGCACGTTTCGAGTAGGAAAGCATTCGAATCTTAGAGTTAGAGGTAACCGAACCCCAAACGTCGACCTCTTTGCGAAGTCGAAGTTTGGGGGGGTGATGTTTCTTTTCGTTCATTATTTTGCATTGGTAGAGAGTCAAGTCCATACGAATTTTGTGTACTTACTCTTACGTACTCATTCGTTTCAAACTTTGTTATCGCATAGCAAGAACAAAGTTTGGGGGGTGTGTATTCGTACTTCGGGTTCGTACACGAAATTCTATGAAAAATTGGTCAAATTTTTCAAAAACATCAATGCTTGAGGGTCGTTGATTCGAATTGAGTGAGAGTGCTGAGTTCGATTTGAAGTGGATTGGTAATTTGCACGTATGGAAGAGACCCCAACTCCTCGGTCGAATGAGCGACCTGGCTTAAATCGAGGAGTTCTCAGGTTAGTTCGTGTTTTGGTTGAGTGTGATAATTTGTCGAGCTTGGTTCGGATGGAAATTTCGAGTGTTGAACATAAAAAAACGAAGTTGAAAATTTGGGTCGCTCGAGCAGCTCGAGCGCCACCGCTCGAGCAAATTGCTCGAGCACCCAAAAACTTACAGAATGTTTTCACCGCTCGAGCAGCTCGAGCGCCACCACTCGAGCGAATTGCTCGAGCACCCAAAACTTACAGAACGTTTTCATCGCTCGAGCACATGTATCATTCGAGCTCAACGCTCGAGCGCGACCGCTCGAGCGAATCGCTCGAGCGGGTCACGGGTTTGACCCATCTTTTGACCCCATCTATAAATACCCCTTTCATACATTTTCACACACTTACACACACCGAGAGGTGCGAAAAGGGGCGAATTCCGGCGGCTTTTCACGATTACTCACAATTTCTCACCGATTTGCTCAATTTCTTCACATAATCTTCCATATATCTTCATCCAAGGTATGTAATCTCTGTCCCTTGCCGATTAATTCATAGTTTAGGATTGAATTAGGGCTAATTTGAGGCATATGAACTAGGGTTCATGTTAGAGTTAATAATTTAGGGATTTTATGCAAAATTCGTTGTTTCTTAATTCCTTATGTAGGAATGTTGATGATTTGCTATGGGTTTGCTCATTTTACTCTCAATTTTGGAATTGTATGAGTAGGATAGGTGAAATTTTGAGTGTGAGAACGTATGAATTTGAGAAAAGAAATGGGTTTTGCATGTTGAGATGAAATTTTGGTAAATTGAGAAGGTATTGAGCTTAAATAAGTATGAATTGAGTCTTGAGCATGTAAATTACATAGTTTGTGTAATGTTACTTCATGATAGACTTAGTTAGTGGCATTTTTGGGTTGAAATGGAGGAATTAAGTGTTGAATACTTGAGAACTTTGAACGAAAAACATGGTTTAATTGTTGTGAATTGCTTTGAACGTGATTTAATGCTTTGAAATGAGTGTTGCTTTGAACTTGAGAAGAGCATGAATTGTGAGTTGAATCGAATTGAGATGCATTACTTGTAATTGCTTGAGTATGAATGAGTGTTAAACTGCTGTGAACTTTAAGAATGCTGCTTAAATCCTTGCTATGTCATGGTTAGGTACAATGGCTCCTAAACACAAACTCTTGAGCAACGAAGAATTGAAAGCGCTCACGGACGAGCTCAGGCAGAAGAGTTTATTGCCCTCGAGATGGGGAGGGTTGGACTATCAAGATGATTGGCGGTACGTCGCTTACAGATGGAGCCTCATAACCGGGAAGGTTGAAAAGACCCGGAGACCCGTGGTGAGCTTTATGAAGGACCTGGGGATTGAGGAGGAGATACGAAGAATATTCACCAGGAACAACATGACCGAGTTCTTCGATATGTTGCTACACATGGAGACTAACGCCGATTTGGTGGAACAATTTCTCGCCACAGTGGAGAAGACGGGCACCGACTCATTCAAATTCAAATACCAGAATGAGTGGCAATATCACGAGGTGGGAGTTGTCAACCTCGCATTTGGGCTCCCGGCCCTATCTCGACCCAACCGTGAGTTAAAGGCGTACAATGCTAATGCGTTTTGGAAGGAAATAACGGGCGGCATGGTTGGGGACTACAAAGGGCAGCACGCGAGAGCATCGGCTATCCGAAACCCGGTGATTAGATATTTGGAGCGGATATTGGGGAACACAATATATGCCCGGTCTGAGACGGGGACGGTGACGAGCAAGCAGCTCTATGGGATCTAGTGCCTTTTGAACAAAAAGGACCATGACTTTGGAAGGGATTTCCTAGAGCACCATTTCGAGGCTCCGTTTAAGCTTGGAACGAGAACCTCGAAGATCCGAGGAGGAGGGTTGATTTCAGTTTTGATGAAGCACCTCGGATTCGAGCCGTGTGCGGGTCCTTGCAAGGGCATGGACTTGGGATTTGAGCAAATGAATAACACTTTGATGTTTGAACACTGGATGGGTAAGTATTGCATCAGATATAATGATGATGGCTTGTTCCCGCTGCCGAACAAGAAGCTCGTGACGTTGGTTGGGATGAAGAAGGATAACGTTGGGATGAACGGAGAACAGCACCTCGCTATAGGTGCTAAGTACACATCTGAGATCGATGGCAAAGGACTCCGGGATATTAGGCCTGTTAAGAGGAGCAGAGGAGAAGGCACGAGTGGTGCCGGATTGAGTGGAGCAGCGGATCTGCAAGAGGAGGAAGAACAAGAGTACGAAGAAGGAGGAAACATTGCTGATGAGGCAGGAGCTGATGTGGGTGAAGGAGGTCAAGGACCTCAAGAGATTGAGTTTGGGACACCTGATGCACCGACTCCAGAGCCGTGGTACCCGAGCCAGATGGAGTGGTATGGAATGCGAACCGATATTCAGGGCTTGAGGGCAGATGTTACGGAGCTTCGCACCACTCAAAATCAGTGGTACACGGAAGCCTCTAGTATGAGAGGGGAGTTTCAAGGTGTTCGATCGGAGGTTTCAGATTTGAAACGCTGGATGGAGGCACTCTTTGTCTCCCACTTAGGATCTGATCACCCTATCTACCGGCCACCACCACCTCCAGATGCTTGAGAGTCCTGGGATGCCCCCAATTTTCTTTTCTTTCTTCTTTTCTTTTCTTTTCTTTTTCCTTTCTTTTCTTATTTATTTCTGTTTTTTAGTGTGAATTGTAGTGCTTGTGTGAAGTGCATGTTCTATGGGATTGTATTGGAAGTCTTTTAACTTATAAGGGATTCGTTTCGATTTGCTCTGATTGATGATTGATGATTTCATGCTTACCAACTCTTCTAGACTGCTTATTATTGATTCTTGAGTATGACTCAGTGAGGAGAGTTGAGTTGTGAGAGTGAGTTGAAAATTCCTTTGTGTAAGTATGTGAGTTTGAGCTGATTAGGGAGAGAACCCGTATGCTTATGAGTTTTCTTTTGAGTATTTGTGTGATGAGAGTGAGAATGCACTAGGACTAGCATGGATGTGAAAGCCGTGAGCTTTTGAGCCTTATGAGATTTTAATGCATGATTTAATCTCTTCGTTTGTGAGTGAATCATCACCTTAGAGGATGCTAGAACTTGTGTGTGCTCTTGCTTCTTGATTGTGTCTAGTTTGAAATGCCGAATGTGATCTTAGGCCATCTTTGTTTTTATTGAGTCACTTAGCCAAAAATTTTCCTTACCAATGACATTGAATCCCTTGTTAGCCCCTTTGAGCCTAAAGCCTATTTTATTTGCTAGCACATATGAACACTATTCCAATTCCTAAGCCTTTTTGTCCCAATTTGAGTGGAGAATAGGAAAGTGTGAATATGAAGGGAGTGAATTGAGTTGAAAAAGGAAAAGGTTGTTTGTTGAGTGAATATGAGAAGAAGGTGTGATGAAGTTTTGAGATGTGGGAAAAAGAGAAAGAAAATTGAGAATGAGCAAAAAGAAAAAAATGAGCTCATGTGTTTGTGCGAAAAAAAAAAAGAGAAAAAAAAAGTGATTGAAAAAAAAAAGTGAAAAGAGTTAGAAAAAAAAAATTGAAGAGTTGAGAAAAGAGGAATTGAAAGAGTGTTGTTTGAAAATGTTTGAAGTAGTCTGTTCCTAGTCTCGAAGTGCCAAAGTTTGATTTTCTATTCTCCATTCACTTTAGTCACTTTACCTTATATTGTTATCCCACCTGTCCAAAGAGCCTACATTACAACCTTGAGAAAAGTCCTTTTTGATTCGGCATTGATTTCTAGAGTATGGTCGGAGTTAAGAGCGCGTACAAGCCTATGGCTACCGATATGAGTGATTGATTGTTTGAGTGAGTCCCTTAATCATTGATATACACTTGTGAGGGAGTGAAACACATCGTTGAGTGCACATCCATGCTTGATCTTGGTGTTTCTTATTATTGTTGCATGAGTACGATAAAAGAAAGTGAGCGAGTATACGGGTGATTGACTTTTGAAGTTTGAGTTCATTAGCTTGCATGATTGATTTTTTGACTCATTCCTAATAATTTCACTCGACTTATTATTTCATTGCTTGAGGACAAGCAATATGGTAAGTTTGGGGGGGTTGATTAGGCGTGAAATTGTCATGATTCGTAGCTAGAAACGCCCTAGTTTTGGTCGAGTTTATAGAGTATTTAGAGTCAATTGAGCATTATTTCTATACGTTGATAAATTTGTCTCTTTGATGCTCATAGGTGAATAGAGGACGAAAAACGGAGTTCGTAGGACTTTGAATCGACTCAAACGGATGCCCGGATGAGAAGATATTGAAGAAATACGATTGGTATTAGTGCGGACGAGGAAAAGTATCAGTTGGGAGGAGTTAGAAGTCACTCGAGTGACTAGGTCGAGCGCCACCGCTCGAGCGCATTGCTCGAGCGCCTAAACGTACAGAACCTTTCTTGCGCTCGAGCAGCTCGAGCGCCACCGCTCGAGCGAATTGCTCGAGCGCCCAAAACATACAGAGTGATTTCAACGCTCGACCGGCTCGAGCGGAACCGCTCGAGCGATTGTGTCATTCGAGCTACACTGCTCGAGCGGGACCGCTCGAGCGTTTTGCTCGAGCACCCTTTGATTTTTGCCTCCGGATGCGTATTTTCGGCCCATTAACTCCCGTTTCGACCCGTGCCTATATATACCTATTCCAAACACGTTTTGAAGGATCCCCGACTTTTAGACATCACTTTACATAGAATTTTTAGAGAGAGAAGGAAGAGAAGAGACGAGCAAGTTATAGTTTACAGTTTTGAGGTTTTTCTTACAAATTTACATTGCGATTTCACGTTTTAGTTCGTTTCTTAATAACTTTTGTTCTTAAATACGTTGAGACCTCGTTTTTGTTAATTAATTTCAGTTTAATCTTTGATATCTTAAAGCCCTAGTTTATGTTCGATCTTTTCTTCGCTTTCATTACCATGTTCATGTTCGTCACTTGTTTAATTTCTATTGTTTACGTTCAATCTATGTCTAGCTAAAACCCTTGCATGCTTAGGGTAGGATGAACTCGTAGAAGTAGGTTGTGGGTACGTAATTAGAGTAACTTGTGACGTTAGGTTTTAATTCTCTTGGTTAATGAATTCTTAAAATTAATCTAGATTTCACTCTTAAATTTCGTTCGAAAGGTGTTAGAGAGAGGACGACCGTATCACTCTTTAACAACGAGTAGACTTAACGAGAGAGTTTAGGAAAGGTTAATTCATCTACCGGTTTAGCGAAGGAGGACGACCGCATCACCTTAGTTAAATTAGGGTCTCATTAATTAAGCACAATCTAGTAACTTGTTAGTAGATTCGTGAAGTCGAGTGTTAGGGTAAAGTATTAGGGTTTAGAATCTTGAGCTTTCACCTTGCATTCTTAGACTTAGGTTAATTCTTGTGTGTCACAGTTATTTTGATTATGTACCTGCTCCGTTAGTATACGTAGGGATTCCTATCTTAAGCATCACCTTCTCATATTTGAAAACACACCTTTTGTTACTTCGTTTAATTTTCCTTTTGCATTCGTAGGATAATTTAGTTTAGTTTAACTAATCTTTCAAAAATCCAAAAACAATACACTCATATTAATTACGACGCGTAGATCTTCAGGGATCTATTCGCATATACACTGTCCCTTGGGTACGATATACTTGGTCGTTATACTTGCTAATACTACAGTGAACCCGTTAATTAAGAGACATGTTGCTTGTCCCATCCACAACGATAACTCTTAGTCCGTAACTGAAAAAAAATCAAAAGACATAAAAAATAAATATTTCACTAATAATAATAAAAATATTATAGACAACTTAATATAATATAGAATATACCACATACCGTATAACAGATGGCACATCCTTTGTCCCACACTTAAAGCACTCAAACTTGCCATTAGACTTAATTACCTTTCGATAACACCTCTTACAGGAATAAAACCACCAATTGTCGTATGACTCAAATTCAATTATTTTGGCACAAATCCAGTAACTGCCAACCTATACTTAACAATAAAATGGTAATTAAAAAGAAACAACAAAAACACATATAAAAATTGTGAGATGAAAATATTTCGAATACCAACCCTGTTATTCTGAATGACCCAGTCAATTGTTTTGACGTCAAGTTCACGACTAACAACTGTATCAGAACTGTCACTGAGGCATGACCAAGAAAAAGACCCACACACCGATTTACCCTTTGAATTTATTTCAAATCTACATAAAAAATTATGAGTTAAAAATTAAGACAGAAATCACAATTCTGAAAAAAAATATAATAGCAAAAAAAAATATACCTCCTTTTCAAATCAAAGATTTCCTTAACATCATTGTTGTAGACAATCTTAGAAGTATTGAATGAGTTACAGATTGTCACCTCACCTAATAGCGAAAAATAAAAAGTTAGACACAGGTAATGAGATAGTATTGAATAACATGACAAAATGCACAAATAACAGTCACTGTAAGTTTTTCAAAAAATCGAAATATATAAACTATACACATACATAATTGTATACAAACGTACCACCAAAAATCTTTGGTCTAAACATCTGGAAAATCAAAATAGGTGGAATATCACAGCCAGAACGCTCAACATTTTTCAATTCATCAATGAAATCACCCCACAGAGAAACTTTCAGCCTCAAACCCCTAAATTTTTTAAAGAAATAGATCATTATTATAACATAAAAATAATTTAGCAGAAAATACTATTAAAAAAAAGGTCAAAGATGAAAAAATACTCACTGACTATCTTCAAGAGTAAGATCCAACAATTTCGTCGTCCTAGTACCAACATCTCTTTCAACAATATCACCCATTTCATATATCCTGCCAATAACATCTAAGGAAAAAGAACGCATCATGCAAAAAGAACGATTCATGCATTTAGACACACACACACACACACACACACACACACACACACACACATATATATATATATATATATATATATTGGAGTATAAAATCAATAATTTTTTAATAACATAAAAGCCTTTGTACTCACCAATTAGAGTATTCTCATCAATATTATTATCGATTGTCAACTCTGAAAAATCCTTTAACAAATACATTTTAACCGGGAAATCAACATCAACAAACGGAATTACGCGAGTATTTGAAATGAATTGAATTTTGAAGTTATTAGTAGTTGTTCAAAAAGATGTTCTGTTTGCCGTAACAATGAAATTCCGTATAGAGTACAGTCTCCCTTCAACAATTTTGTCCTTGAATTTTTATGAGTGGAAAGATCTCACCGTTGCATGAATTCTATCACCCTGAAACACACAAAAAAAAAAACTAAACATTAATATTATTATATATATTATATATCTAATGCTAAAATATGTTATATATGAATATATATATATATATATTCATATATATATATATATAGAAAATACTATCCAAGGTCGAAATATGAAAACATAAACAACATCAGCATCATGGAAAATGCATTCCAAATTTCTAGACGAATTGTTAGATCCGTAAGGAGGACCCTCGTATACACGAATACAATGTAGTCCTCGATGAGTTTCATTAACCACGTAGTCCTCGATGAGTTCACATGCTTTATCAATGAAACGTTTGAAGACATACTTGACAGATGCCAAAAAAATAAAATTAATACCTAGAAAACAAAAAAACCTTCAATTATTATTTGAAAAAATGTAGGAAAAGGTACAAAAAAATGTTAAAAAAAAATACAGACCCAATACTGTAACAATTCGGATACTGCAACAGTGAACTTGACCAATATATTTATACATAATGAATAGTTGAAAAATTAGAAAGTGTTAGTCTTTAGGCAATAATTACTCTCGAATAAAAGGACGAAGCACATATCCGGAACAAATTTGTCTATTATGCTGAAAATTTGCAGTTTACTCACAAGATTGAATACACAAATAAATGAAACAACAACACTATAGTTATACTTAATAGGCACACGACAGTTACGTATAGGAAAATATAATGTAGAAGTTGAAATAATCATGGCATTGAAATAGTCAAATAAATAGAAACCACCATCAATAAAATACTAATATTGATATCTATTAAATAAATATCTCTACATAAAATGTATAAAACTGTTTTAAAGATTTAATCACAAATCCGGGTTTTTAATAAATTCCAAAAAAAAAAAAATAGTTTTACAGGAAAAAAAAAGTCAAATAACTTAAAAACACCAAATAAAACTTCATCTCTCAGTACATATACAAACTAAGTACTTTACACTAATATTACAAAATATATTAAACAAAATTAACATTGAATTATAATTCGGAAAAACATTAATAACAATATACCAAAAAAATGTAACCTATACAATTCTAAATGAAAAAAAATAAATTGCGTGGATTTTATCAAATAAATAAAATAAATAAAAAATATACCGAAATGTTTGACCTAAAATTTGCAATGTCGCCAACTGTACAAAAGAAGATTTATTTCTAAGATAAAATTATATATTTATAATTATTATTATAAATCCCAATTGAGAAAAGAATATTCAAAACAATACCATATATTGAAAGACGTAATAATATATATATATATATATATATATATAACAAAAACATAATTCACACAATAATTTCGAAAAAAAAAATATGCGATAGAGAATAAATTAACTGAATATCGCTTGCGCATGTGATTAAAAAAAGATTCAGTGCATTTATTATAGCAAACCTAAGAAAAAAATTATGGGACAAACAAATAAGTAGACAACATAAAATAAGTAGTAGTCCCAAAATATAAGAATATATTGTTGTACACAAACAATTATATAGAACAAAATATAGATAATAAAAAAATTTATAAAAAAACAAATATAAAAAAAGCCTTTTCAAAAATAGATAATTAATGTACCAAACATAATCAGTAACCATTAATAAAAGAGAATACTACATTACACAAATATGTCAATAATAAAAGTAATAACTAAAAGAAGAAAAATTATTCTAATGTCTACCAATGAGATCCAAACAACCAAATTATAAAAAAAATGACTACAAATTCCTAAACACTTCTTGGAATACCACATTCCTTGTAACACGACAATCGCTATCAATATTATGACACAACATTATCCTCAACCCACTGCGATTGGTAATCCTAGAAACAGCAACGTAAAGCTGACCATGGCTAAATACGGGCTTTTTAAGAAATACGTCAACATTGGAAAATGATTGACCTTGACTTTTATTAATTGACATGGCATAGGAAATAATGAGAGGAAATTGCCTCCTTGTAAATTTGAAAGGTAACCGAGGATCCGAAGGAGTAAGTGACAGCCTAGGTATCAATGCTAGTTCTCCAGCACTATTACCAGTTAAAACCATTGCTTCAATAACTCTATCACCAAGTCTCGTAATAACCAACCTACACAACACATCCAAAAACAAAAAAATGATGTTAATATTTAGATTTCCACATTAATAAAAAAAAGGATAATACATATATCATACTAACCTGGTACCATTACACAAACCCCTTGAATGATCAATGTTTCTTAACAGCATAACCGGTGTTCCAACTTTTAGGTGAAGTTCATGATCACGACACCAGAAAACTTCAAATAGTTCAAAAACTCAGGAGTATGAACACCAGAAAGAACATCGAAGTGAGAATCAGACTTACAGAGACTGTCAGAACTATAATACTTTCGAGATTCTTCTTTATTCAACAAAACCATGTGATCATTTATTTCTCGAACAGATTCCAGAGTAGGTGCAAGAATGGCCCTACCCTTTAAAAAATCATGATCATACATCCGATTCTTAAAATCCGGATAAATGCAATCAACCATCGTAGAAATAGGTTCATCACCACAGCTTAAAAAAATGTCCTCAGGAACCAACACATCACTACCATAATCTGTACGTACACCAATAGTACAATCTCCAATTGACTCAATCCATTGAGAAAAAAGTCTCAACTCATTTGCACCTTCACCGGAGACACTATCAACCAATCTCATATTTCTGGTCAACCTCAACACAGTGCAAGAATTCCACAAATTAGAAGAGTTAATTGCAGCATGAACAATATCCTGTCTCTTTCCCTTAGGTAAAACCGGAAGGATCTGCCTAAAATTAGCACCAAAAACTACAGTCTTTCCACCAAATGGTAAATTGATAGAAGCAGGATCAGATAACTGCATTATATCCCTCAATGAAATATCTAATGCCTCGATACAATGTCTATGAATCATAGGAGCCTCATCCCATATTATTAACTTGCATTTAATCAAAAGTTCAGCAAGATAAGTACCACCCTGTTTAATATTACATGTAGAATCTTCAAGACAATTAATAGGAATACAAAACCTGGAATGAGCAGTTCGTCCACCCTGAAGAAGAAGCGATGCAATACCACTTGATGCAACATTTAACACAATTTTACCTTCAGACCTCAAAGCTGCTGACAGTGTCTTCCACAAAAAGGTCTTCCCAGTACCACCATATCCATATACAAAAAAAACACCACCAGTGCCAGATTCAAGAGCAGAGAATATTGAATCATAAACACCTCATTGTTCATCATTTAGTTTGCTTAACAAAATCCGATGTTCAACACCCAATGCAGCTCTATCATACGACAATTCCGACATTATCATCCTATTACGGGAAGTTAAATTGGTATCAGAAACAGCTAAAGGCATCCCATCGAAATCTGCCAAACTCTTACCAACTGAGCGTAATAAACTGTCTATTTCCAATAGACAACAATTTTTTATTTCATCATCCGTCATTCTTAAATCTACAAATAAGTCAAAAAAATGCAAGCAATTAGTAACATAAAAAATTGACCAAAAAATAAATAAATAAACCAAGGCAAATAAGGAGCAAAATAAAGAGTAACATAACAAAACAAAAAAAGCAAAAAAAGAGTCCAAAAAAAAAACAACAACAATGATCTTTTACAATATTATCAAGTCTTATTTTAAACATGCTCTATAGTCAATTAATAAAATTGTAACCAACTACAAAAAGGACAAAAGTAAACAATTTATAAATAAATATATACTACACATCATAGAAGTTGTTTTCCAAAATAATATTTTCATAATAAAAATAAATAAAATAGATTATTAATAACTTAAAACCAATTTGAATTCCAAGAAAGTAGAAATAAAAAACAATAAAAAGGTAAATAACAAAGATAAAAAAATATGAAAACATATATTCTAAAAAAATCCATATTATTGAAATTAAATCACAAATACATACCAGGATATTGCATAATCTTTCTGCGCTTGTACAAAATATCATCAGACAGGTGTCTCCAACATCTATTCCATATATCACATGGATTCGTCAATGAACCGGAAGTAAGAAGAGTAACAAACAATGACCTCATAGAGGATGCAGAAGCCCAATGGCTAGCTTGCTCAAATTCATCTATATACTCCCTATCATCGTCCAATAAACCACGAGCAAAACAGGCATCGCAAAAAGTAGCATACACAACCCCATTAAATTTTTTAATATCATCAAAACACTCCGGACCAACAACCACATTTAACAAAATTCTCAAATAATAAATCTCACCAGTACCGGGAGGAACATAGCAAATGCGACCAACAGCAAAACCTCTCTGTCTCTCAACCCACTTCTGATCCTTTAACTTCCAAACAAAAAATTGGGGTATTTCCGCATATGTCAACTCTTTTGCCTTTTTCGACTTAGAATTGAGCTTAAACCAAGCCAAAAACATGCTACACTTGACACTTGGCTTATCCAATACAGAATTCAAAGAATCAGAATCAATGAATACAACATTTTGTTGATTCGGAAGGTGAAATCCCAAACGTTCAACAGAAGGAAACCTATAATTAATTTGAAAACCAAATATACGCCAAGCAGCCTCACACGGTGAAATGTATCTACAGTCGTAGTACATTTGAATTTCATCTACATTAGTTGTACCACCAGAATCATCAGTATTTTCAACAAATGGAGCAGTGACACGATCATGACCCTTATTAATATACTTAAATAAGTATTTAATAGCACGTGACTGATTGCACCATTCAACATTGATGTGCGCACCATATTTCAAGAGAAGATATCTATTATGTGGCACAACAAACCTATTATCCAACACAATTCCCTTCTTAGTAACACTAATACCATTATCTCTACGCCTGTACACAGGATAACCATCATCATCAATAGAAGTTTGATCGACAAACCTCTTTGGGAACTTCTTGGTGCATACACCATCTTCCGACATGCAAGGTGAATACTTGACAGTGGGTCCACATGGTCCATGCATCATAAAATCACGAACGGCTTCAAAATAAGCTTTATCTTTAGATTCATCAGGAAGCTCAGCTGAAATTATTCTATCAATTTCATCACTGGAAGGAACATCCGAATACTTCTCGAGAAAGACTAAAATATGGGCATGAGGCAAACCTCGCTTCTGAAATTCAACAGTATACAGAACTGGAAAATAAGACTGATAAAGTAATTAAAAATTCAAAAAATAATTATTTCAAAAATTTTGAAAAAAACTAAAAAATGGATAATACCTGCTTTAACATCACCAAATATCTTATTACGACGAATGTCATTAATTAGTCCATCCAACTTGATTTTGAATATACGACAGATTATATTCGGTCGATCCTCAGGTTTCTGTCTACGGACAGATAAAAAACGAACAATTTCAGGCCACTTCTGGTTACATGTAATAGTAATAAACAACTGAGGATATCCAGCCCAACGACAAATAGCAATAGCATCCTGATAGTTCTGAATCATATATCGCGGACCACCAGTAAATGAAGGAGGCAAAACAATACGTTTACCAACAATTCTTCATCACGATCCCCACTCAAATATGCATCTTGAAGACCACTGTACATATCACAACGAAGCTCTTTTTGGTTATTCTTTATGTACAAAAGCCTTCCAGACTCAATCATAGTATACGCATCAACAATAAACTGCTGAGTCAACCTCCGACAACTTAATATCGTCGGTGGTTCACAAGCCCTTTCCTGAATTCGAAAAGCAAAGAATTCACGAACACTGATACTCGTTCTAACACCAACCCTTCCCAAAGCAGACTGCGAAAAGGGAATATTCTCTCTAAAACCATCTTCACCAAACGGAAAAAGTAATGGATACTGCAACGCAAGATAACATGGATTCAACTCTGTTATGCGCTGTAACTGACCGAAACATGTTTCAATAATTATATCACGAACACCAGTGGAACCGTCAAGATCACCAGTAAGAACAACAGCAACCTTAGACACAGAAGGTAAATTATAAGTCCTTGGATCATAAGACCTATCACCAATCAATACCATAGTGACAGTTTTGTGTCCCTGCACAAGTTTGTCTCTTGCAGTTCTAAACTTGTCTACCAAAACATTGCAACTATCTAACATGTCCCTCAAATCAGATACAATTCCTTCTTGTATGGAATTCACACGATCCAATGACCTGCAAACACACACACGTCAGCATCAACAAATTACGACATACCTTAACAAACTTTAAAAAAAAAAAAGACATAAGAATACATACTTTATATGTGTATAATGGAACACAATTAAATAATATATAACTAAACATACAATAAATTAATAAATAAATATATACCTGACCGATCTAATTCGGTTGGCAATTTCATTATTAGTATCGTAGATATACAACTGGGCGAAGACCGGTGGATTTCGACCAACTGGAAGTAAACTACCTAACTGATGATAATTCTGGCCATGCAATCGAAAAATAGGAGGAGAGTTACCATTATTTAAACTCCTATCCACAGTGCCACCCAAAGAAGTAAATGAAAACATACTATTGAATGACCTAATATTGTCCAAATAGTGTTTACTCCGTGGACTATCAACCCATATTAAATCTTGAAGAAGCAACGGAGGCATAGGCATCAACGGAAGTTGAATCTTTCCTTGCATACAACATAAGGAGAACTTGGGAGATGCTAGATTAGAAGAAGACTTCAGACGTTCATCAAACCAAAAAATAGCACCACAATATTGACAACTATGAATGGGATCACCAATATCCCAATAATCAACAGCTGGAAAAAAAAAATCATGAATCATGGAAAATTTAAGTACAAAATCAATAAATTAATAACCCATAATTTAATAATATCTATGAAATAATAACTTAATCAGGTCAGGACTTGGACAGTTCTAAATTTTACAAATATTAATTAATAAAATAATAAGATAATAATCATTAGTAAAACACACACACACACACACACACACACACACATATATATATATATATATATATATATATATATATATATATATATATATATAATAATAACTACATCAATTAAAAAAATTAATAAATTAATAAAAGTATAATAAGAACCATAACATATAACAACCTATCAAATTTTAATTTTAATGTATTTATACATTGTTTTACGAATTTAATATAAAATAAATCTTACTTTTATAATATATTATAAATGAGAAATCACTGTTTTGCAAGATTTCGAAGAATTTTTTTTCTCAATTTATATCGACTTTTCTTGATATATGAATTTATAATGTTCATAAATTAAATGTGCAATTATCTTCAAATTGATAGATTTTAAAAGTTATGAATACATATGGATTATGTCATACATGATAAACATATTTATTATATCAATAATTCAACGAATATAATTCTTATATCAATCTAATGACTTATTTAAAAAAAAAAAAGATTCAATAACTGTGCTAAAAAAACACACTCGTAATAAATTATTTATATTTAGAAAAATTAATACCTCTATAAAATACTAAATTTCTTCGATTCCGATAATATTAATTTAAACGGTTTTTACATTATTGTATAAGAACAAAAAATATAATCCGAACAATATAACACATTTCTAATACGTACATGTAACGTCGACATCGAAAATGCACGAATCATCTGGGTCAAGATCGATAATCTCCGGATCATCACCACTTAATGAAAATATATCATTAAAAATAGGATCTGCAGATCTTAATTCATTGATATGAATACTATCCTCCACCAAACCATGATCACCAATATGATTACGTAGAAGAGACAAACGATTCTGTTTCAACACACCCACTGTCGCAGAATCTTCGCCAATATTATCTACAATTTGAAAACAGTGAAAATTTAAGAATAAATATAAGAAAATATTAGAAAGAAAAAACAAATAAATATAAGGAAATAAACATACCTCTAGGGAAAACGTTCTCACTGCTACTTCCATAACTTAGCTGAGTAGAAGGAGATAAACCATTCCCAAAAACATAACAAAAAGTCGAAGAAACCGCTGACTTTGATATGTTAGTACCATCCTGACATATATTGTCTACCAAGAACAGGGAGATTACAATAAAAAAATCAGAATAAAAGATAAATCCAAATAAAATACAATAAATCAATATAAAAATATATACACAAAAAAAATTAAGAAATATATATATCATGTGAATAACAATATACTCGGATACAGATTAATGGATCATTTCTGTTAAAATATAAATAACAAAAAAATTACATAAACAATGTAATTATTAATATACCCATAAATATTAAACTTATAAATAAAAAATAACATCTGCAAGCAAAAGAAACAAAATACCTTGAATTTTTCCATTGATAGACAACTATTTCCCGTTAATTATAACTGAACTTTGAAGTTTTCTCATAATTCAAAGTCGAGGAAGAAAAAAACCAAGAAGAGCATAAACAACTTAATCATAAAGTCAAACATTTACTACATGGAGAACAAATAAAATTAACCAATATCAAGACAATTTCATATACATATAGAAGGTGAAGTACAAAAGGAACAATGACGTACTAAAAATACTCCTATGTTAATAATATAGCAAAAATTATGGCACAGAAATAGAACACATAATATTGAAAGTAAAAAAATAAAAGGTATAATTACAAATAAATTGTAATAAATTCTAAACAACAAACAATTAAAGAAAAAAAAGAATGATACATGCTACCAAAATTACAATATCAGGATAATAAAAAGCCTTGCAGAAATATACAAATAAACTATAACCACACGTATATATAAAAATAAATTCAAAGTAACATTCATTCATATGCAATTCCACAAATTTACATTCCGAAAAAAGGAAGAACACATACATATACAAAATGTTTGTACAAAACAAAATTAATTAACTCATAAATTGTATTCAAAATGTACGCCTACAATATTCAATAACCATACCTTACACTAAACTAACTTTTAAAAATAAACAAATGGGAATAATCACTGCACCATTACAGTATTATAAATAATACAGATAATATTTCCAATTTTATTGATACAACAGATACAATAAAAAAAAATTAATAAGTCAAAACACTACAAACTTAGTAAACAGTAACCAAATAAGTAAATAAGAAATCAATGTGTTTACAAAATTTATTATAATTATATGATCTAATAAGTTCTGAAAGACATACTGGAATATGAAAAAAAAAATTAGACTATATCAAACCATTATACCAAACTATTGGTAAACCATACTAAAAAAAAAAAAATTCCACAAAAAAATATCCTGAGCCACCGCACCAATAAGATGAACACTTAGTCAATTAAGGATTGCTCGCCGATAAATCTACAAAAAATAGAAATCCACAAATTAGACAATTGCACATAATTTATAAATATTTATAAATTAATGTAAAATTAATAACAATAAGAAAAACTATTATATCATGAAAATATTTTTTTAAATATTATTAAACCCAAAAAGACGACACACGTTGTGAAAAAGAAAAAACAATGGAACATACCTTCAATTACTTTATAAGTACTATTAGTAAATGAAGAAATCAGGTGACCTTCTTTTGAATACACTTTAATCCAAAATGTAATCAAACCATCATAATAAATAGACAAACAGTCATGCTTCTGGATATTATTATCACCGACGAAGGCATTCCACCCAACACCAAAAGTGAATAATTCAGTGTTCAAAATCTGTGTTTCCAAAATCCAAAATTTTCCATCAGGCCTCTTCAAATAAACTTTCTTAGGCATATGTATGCCTGCAAGCTCATTAATAACCTGAGGAAGAATCTTAAAAAAAAAAACACAAATAAATTTAACTCCACAAAATAATAATAACAATTAACTATATATATACTCACCAATCTTTCACTATAGATCTGGAAAATATCAGGAATAAAATAATTCCTCCTGATTTCACCTGTAGAAAAAAAATGCAGTTAAAATAAAATACCAAATTTATATTCGTAAAGAAAAAAACAACAATTGAATAAAATGGAAATAATATGACAACTTAATAAAACTAACCATAAACATTAGAATTTCGAGACGTCAGATTAGGATTACCAACATCCTTGAGCAAACCATTACGATGATACACCCTAACACACATTCTACAAAATGGGTACTCCGAAAAAGTTATAAAATCACCAAAAGCCAAATCATAGAATTTTTCTAATTCCTCCCAACCATCAACAAAATACCAAGAATCCTCAATAACAGCTGTCTTCACAGTCCAAAGCTTTCCACTCTGATTAACAAACTCATACCTTGGACCAAATGGCATATCCCTACGCATCAAAACTTCATTGGGTATGCACTAAAAAATAAATCATACAAATGTAAACATAAAAAAAAATATATATATATATATACATTGAATATTAGTTTGAAATACTAACCATCTTATATTCCAAATCATGTGATGCACGCGGAACATACTGCAAAAAAAAAATCAAAGGTGTCCGATGAATAAAATTTCTCCTGGTACAATTTAAGTTCATCATACTGAAGTAGCAAATCTCCAACTGAATTGAAACAAAAATAAATAAATTAAAAGTTAACAGCAAAATAAAAAAAAAATGAATACGCTTACACACACAAATACATCTCAAATAAATATGGTTGAAAAACTTACGTGTTAAATTAGATCTATCATCCTTAAAATCGCTCATAAGGCTGATTAAATCGTCCATTAAATACTCACCAAAAAACATTATATTATTATCGACAACAAATACACCTGTTCATAAACATATAAAATAAATTTATAAACAAATGCAAAAAAAAAAAAAGACCAAAAACTTGCATGTACGGAAAAAAAAACTATAAATCGTATTACATATAAGTACAAATAAATTTTTAATAGTTAAGTGAAATCTAAAGCATAAACAAAAAATTTCAACAGATGGCGACTACATAAAATATATCCACACACCTAGAATATGACTACATCTCCAAGATAAAATAAAATAAAATAAAAGCCAGGAACAAATGTCACAATACCTGCATTAAATATCAAAATAATACAAAAATATTATCCCAAACAAACACATAAGGCAACAACAATCACACAAAATTTATAACATTACTAAAGTGCATATATTTATAGGAAAAACCATAATCAAGGCATATAATTATCAAAAATTAAAAACTCAATACATATATTATATATATATAATACAATATCAAGGGACATTGATAAATTTAAAAATAGTCCGAGCATAATTTAAAAAACTGAAAAATTAAAAAACTAAATAGTTTCTAATATTATACTACGATTGAAAATTATCCAAAATCGGTACCAATTAGTTATATCGTTCCATTTTTAACCATACTAACATACCTAAAAAATATAAATAATATTAATACAGTCTTAATAAGAAAGGGAAAAAAGAAAAAATAACAATGGTAGAACAATGTTTTTATTTAATAACCCCAAAATATATCAATATACATTGCTCAGTACATACTCACAGTATAGTAAACTTAATAGAAACTGTAATCCACAATTCTAATATTATACATTCCCTTCAAAAATTTGATTGAACGATATGCTGCGACATTCTCAGCTTCTGCAAAAGTGTCGAATACATCTCCAGTAACAACATGAATATCATTATCTCGACGAAGACGAACAGTAGATACAAAACCAGGAAAACGATCGCATCCTATTTCTTCAGTCTCGTACGTAGCTCGAACAAAACCCAACCTCGAAAGTATATCATCCAAAACTGACTTAAAATCAAGAGTGATAACAATCTCGTCCATTTGAGTAATACCTATATTAGAACAAATCAAATTAACACAAGGTAATAATACACAAAAAAAAAAAGAACGAAATTTGACTTTTTATATACAAAATAATATAAAAAAAATCACCTAAAAGGAAAATAGAACAATACTCATTCCTGGAAAACAATCTAAGGTACTATTTATATGGATTTTCAACTAATAAAAAAAAAATAAGAAACCAAAACACAAAGCACCGAAAATGGCAGTCTAAAAATACGACAATTATCAATTAAAAGTACTACATTAATTCAGGCATAATTGGCTACAAAATAATGTAATTTGTCACATGCTATTAAAAGTAAGCAAAAATAGAATATTGATAAAGGCAAAATATAGAATATGACACAGTTTCCTCTCAATTAAAATACAATATGGTAATATAACTCTCTGTTTCTTTTTTTATTTTTAAAACGTTAAACTTGTCATACTCCAATAAACCACATAATAAAATGCAAAGAAATAAAATGTTAAAAAAGGGAATCACGCCACAATTATGCTTATAAACTAATGCACTCCACAATGTATAATTAGATGATCAAATCTGGAGCAGTTACACAACCTATCATGTAGTACATTATAATAAAATAAAAACATTGGTAAGATAACCTTTCATACTAATTAAAATAAAACGAAAAGTAACCTAAAATGAAAACATTGAAATTTATACAAAATTATATTATCGGTTAAAAAATATCTATTAACAACTAAATAAATCAGGAAATACAGCAACTTTGGGGATCCGACGGGCATTTAATAGATTAAAGTATTTTATAATATTAAAATTTAATTGAATTAAATAAATGATATATTTATTTATAATGGACGATATATTATAGAATATCATATATATATATATATATATATATATATATAAAGAACGTATTTATTATTTATATAATTTTCTATATATTTAACCTGGACAAACCTACACACCTTTAATTCTGAATATGACATTCTGCAAACAGTTAAGAAAAGCTTATGATAGGATTACTTAATATTAGTGATTTATATTATGATGTTACAATTAATTATATCTTTTTACGATCCAACATTGGGGATTTATTGTGAATTTCAAGGACTAAAATAAAAAAGAAGATCAAACCTTAATTGGATTCAAATTTTGTGATATATGCAGTTACAATGAATGATATATTATTAAAGAATAATATATATATATATATATTTATATATATATATTTATATATATATATATATCATATAAAAAGGAAGTGCTTATATTTTTGTTTATTTTCTATAAAATAAACTGATCAAAACTTAATACTGATAAAATTGAATATAACATTCTCCAAAAACACTTAAAAAATTATTCAAAGATCAAAATCCATATTCCATAACCTAAGCGATAGAGATCTCAATAACAAAAAAAGATGTCTCAATAATAGACACACTAACAAAAGAGACAACATGGAGACCCAAATACTCGGTCAATCTCTTGAACCCAGAAGATATCATAGACCGGTTGTGCTCCTCCATATAACATTCTCCAAAAATACTTAAAAAATTATTCAAGGTTCAAAATCCATATTCCATAATCTAAACGATAGAGATCTCAATAATAAAAGGAGACGTCTCAATAATAGCCACACTAACAAAAGAGCCAACACGGAGACCCAAATCCTCGGCCAACCTCTTGAACCCAGAAGATATCATAGACCGGTTGCGCTCCTCCTTAGATGTTACAATCCAAGATTTGTCATTGAATCTAGCCTCAACATCAGGATAAAATTTGTAATTCTTTTTTATGTATTTACACCAAAAATGTGATGGGATAGGCTACAAAAAAAAAAAACAAAAAACTTAAATAAATAGGAAAAAATCCACATAATTAAAAAAAAATCCACACAAATTTTACAGGAACAATTGATAACTCACCAGCCTCCCTCTCTTAATGTCAGATGAAGATAGTACTCTAGTAAATTTAGGACTTATATCACTTGATAAAGAAGAAACACCCTAAAAAATCAAACAATCAATATAAAAATAAAAAAATAACAAAAACACCCGAAATAGATAAAAAATAAAAATAAAAAGGAAAAACACAGTTAAAATGAATACCCTGGAAATTCCTGGTGTAGTTCGAAGTCGCAAAGAACGATGGGTACCAGAAAGAGGCACTCCCAAATGAGTAGCCGACGGAGTACATAAATTCAATGGTGAACGCTACATACAACATGAAAAAATAATTAGTGCAACCAATAAAACATAACACATAAAACACTTAAAAAAATAAAAAGACGGCATGAACGTAAAACGACACCAACCGGAACTTTGTCCGGACAAATCAGATTTTTCACCAACAAACTGTATCCAGGATCTACAAAAAAATAAAAAAAATCCAACACACACTATTAGTAGAATAAAATTTGAATAGGAGCCAACAGTGAAAGCCAAAATAAAACATTTAAAAAAAAACAAAATTAGATATAAAAATAAATTAAAAAAAAGAAACAATTATAATACTTACTATGATCCTTTGGAATAATAGCTGAACCAACCTCGCATTTAGTGTCCAAGTAGACACTCACATAAATAGTATCCACAACATCAAAAAAAAAAGGTCAAATACTTAACACGATGAAAATAGGACAAATCACAAAACCAATATTTGTCAAGAACTAACTCCACCCCAGTATCCCAAACACCAAACCGGAAAACACGCTGCTTGTCATCCCTACGAATCAAGGAGAAACGCGGAGGAAGAGCAGACCCAACTAATCCAACAATAAGGCTTGGAATTATCTAGACATAGAAAAAAAACCAGGCGGAATTTTACAATGAGGTTAAAAGGTAAAAAAAAAAACATATGAATAATACTTGATATACCATTGGAAAATAAAAAATATCTCACCAAGGGTTGAGAAATATCAATCACAAACTCAGGGATAACCCGATTGTATCGGTCCACGCCTTACAAAATCCAAAAAAAAAAAATGTTAGCAACAAATATACACAACATTAAAAATTACATTTTATGAAATTATTCATAAAATGAGCAAGATAAAAAAACAAAATTATATTTTATGAAATTATTCATAAAATGAGCAAGATAAAAAATAGAAATTACCCAAAACATTAACTGGAGGATTGACCAAAGGCTGTCCAAAGATCTCCTTCAGACAACCATCAGAAGAATTGAAGACTACAAAACGAAACGAACAACTGGCCTCGTCCTCGAAAAAAATCAAGTCTCCGGCAGACACATTATACAATTTTTTCATCGATTCACCAAAGTGGAATCTCCAACAACTATGAGTTATTTTAACCGTGACCCAATGCTTAGGAAGCAAAGCATCACAGAAACACCGCGGGGATAATAAAAATACCTGACCATCAAAAGTAGAAGGAAACCTATCCTGGAATTCCGAAGGCAGTACCTATAAGATTAAAAAAGTGTTAAAAAGAAAGAATTATAAAACAACAAACTCGAGACATATGTTATAATATATAACTAACAAAAAACTTACTATATCCTCGGATTCTCTAGACAACTCAAACTTCAAAAAGAACCTGAGTTTCCCCTTATCAAAAAATTTCGAAACATACTGTGCAATGTCACCAGTACACATAAGCACATCATCACCTACAAAAAAAAAAAAAAAAATTAGATCGGAAAACATCAAAAGAATAAAGAAATTAAGACAATGTGGAACAAACACATACGCCTTTCACCCATTGTAGTATGCTATAATCCAAGAGGTTAACGGCACATGCAGAAAACAGCAAACCCTGGAAAAAATTACAGAAAAAAATAAAAAAACCTCTACAAAATCAAAAACCAAAACTGAAATACGAAACATAAGAATATAATCGGAAAAAAATATAATCAGAACACACAAATCCTAAAATCTAAAAAAAAAAACACACACACACACAAAAAAAAAACCATAAAGTGGTGCATACAAAGTACACCATGGAAGAAAATGCTGAGGGATGAAGAAATATTACCGGAGAAAACTGAGAGAGAGTGAATAGGGAAAAATCTAAAAGACAAAGTATACCAAAAGCAACAGAGCTAAATAGGTGTGGTTAATGTAAAGTGTTAAAGTCACCGTCAAAACTACCCAATGTCAAATTTTAAAAATGGAAAAAAAAAAAAAAAAAACCAAAATCACATACAAAAAAGGTTTGACCAACAAATTTACCATATTAACAATTATACATTTTTTCGGTGTACTAAGTAAATAATGTGAGTATATATATATGTAAATACATCTATTAAATATACAATTAACTTTTATTATTAATCTAGACGATAGACACCAAATACTAAAACTATTAACACATGACAGAAATATATTTTCTTTGATAGCTATGAGACTAATTAAGCATAACATTTATTTTAATCCATTAATATTATTATCAGCGAAGAAAAGATATAGATAAAGTCCAAAATATTGTTCCCATATTACATATTTCAAAAAAGGATCTAGTGAATATTGACAATGCCCAATTAAATATTCAACTACACTACATTCCAACACAATCAAATATGGAATATACTTTAAAAAAAAATTAATCACTGATAGCTATGAGACCAAATAATCATTATATTTATTTTAATTAATCAATATTATTGTTAGTGACGAAAAGACATAGATCAAGTCCAAAATATTGTTTCCGTATTATATATTTCCAAAAAGAATTTCCATCAATTTGCCAATGGCCAATTAAATATTCAATTACATTAAATTCCAACAAAAATCAAATATGGAATATATTTTTAAAAAAAAAGACCAAATACAGGGAATAATTCTAACAACCATCCACTGAATTAATTTAGCAACACATAAATTACGGGACTAAATATGAATATTTCTAAATATATTTAATTAATTATAATTTGACATGAATATGATAAATCAGCAAGACAAAGGAAGTGGGATGTTTAAATCAATAAAATGCGTTAGAGGTGCAAATTAATCGGAAATAAAAAAAATGAATAATCACTTATATATTAAAAATTCAAATACATAATAATCTACCAGGCATCGACCTTAATATGATTTTTGATATTTATAATCTTTTAAATGGTAGTAATCTATCACCTTTTAATTGATAATTTATAAAATACACAACAAAAATATAATTGACATATCGACATTAATTATGAGGTAGTGATGCATAAAATTAGGGAGAAAAAAATGTAATCGATTAATGCATAAAAAAATCTTATTAAATAATCAACTTTATTTTACTCAATTGTAGACTCCACAATAGACTATCTTATAATTTAAAAAAATTCTACATAACTTGGTCAAATTCTACATTGACAATTTTATGCCTTTAATACCACTGTTAGATAACACATGACGGATAGATATATTCATTTACAGCAATGAGACTAATTAATCATTATACTTATTTTAATTAATTAATATTATTGTTAGTGAAGAAAAAATATATAGATCAAGTCCAATTATTGTTCCAGTATTATATATTTCCAAAAACGAATCTAGTGAACATTGACAATGCCCAATTAAATACTCAATTACATTACATTCCAACTGAATCAAATTTGGTATAATTTTTTTAAAATACAAACTCATTCATTGATAGTTATGAGACTAATCAATCACTATATTTATCCTAATTAATTAATATTATTGTTAGTGAATAAAGCATATAGACCAAGTCCAAAATATTATTCCCGTATTACATATTTCAAAAAAGAATCTAGTGAATATCGCCAATGCCCAATTAAATATTCAATTACATTAGATTCCAACCCAATCAAATATGGAATAAATTTTTTAAAATAAAAAACCAAATCCAGAGAATAACTACAACAACCATTTACGGAACTAATTTAGTAACACCTAAATTAGGGGACTAAATATAGGTATTTCTAAATATATTTAATTAATTATAATTTGACATGAATATGATAAATCAGCAAGACTAAGAAAGTGGGATGTTTAAATCCATAATATACGCCAGAGATGCAAATTATTCGGAAATAAAAAATTGAATAATCACTTATATATTCAAAATTCAAATCTATACTAATATACCAACTATAAATTTTAATTTGATTTTTTGATATCTATAACATTTTACATGGTAGTAATCTATCACCTTCTTAATTGCGATAGAGGTGCATATAATTAGGAAATTAAAAAGCCAAATCCACTAATGTATATAGATCTAATTAGTTAATCAACGAAAACATTATACCAAAATTCAAAAACACACTAAACTAAGAACTATAATATTGAGGATTTGAAATATGAATATTTTACGTAATATATCTAATTGGAAAAACAGTGTTTAACGTGATATACTCCACGATCCAATAAAAACTGTATATCGATTATTCAAAAGAGTAAAATACTGATGTACAAAATAACCGAGTACATCAAATACCGAAACAGTTGAACTTATTTAATAAAATCTATAACTAACAATATTTAAATTAATCATCCTTTATGCTGATGTTTGATAGCTTCATGACGCTATCAACAATAGTCGAACCACCCTCACCAATAGGATCAGAAGCCTAAAAAAAAATGGAACATTACTTAAACAAACAACAGTAAATAATAAGATAAAAAGAACAAACTTACCAAAACAATATTTTTATCACATAGATTGGAGCAAATTTGCCAATAACATCTGGATTTGTAATAACCTTCAAAACTTGAAATCGATTAAGATGCAATGGACCAACGCCATTATTTTTCTGAATAAAAAATATCAAAGTGCGCTCAAGCAAATTCTGAATTTCAATAGGAGTTATAACACTTTCATCCTGGGAAAAAAAAAAGGACAACATATACAAATATAACCAATCTATAAAATTAAAATAAAACGAATTTTTTTAGCAAAATATAAACATTATGCACCAACGCAAGGACAATAAAAAAAATGGAAATTACTTACCGAATTTACCATGTGCAATAGTTCAAATGCCTCCTTACGAATTAGTTGATAACAAATATCATCCGGAAGCAAAAGAGTAATTGCATCCAAACCATCAAAAACAATTGCGTGTATTTCATACCTAAAAAAATACAGATTATAAAAATACTAAACCAACAATTAATTAAAAGAAAAATGAATTGACCGATACTACATTTAAAAAATAACACAAAATAAAAAAAAATATAAGTGAAAATACCTTGGTACAACAACAACATCATCAATACCACAAGCACCACACCAGAAATTTCCCAAAAGATTAATATGAACTTCTTGCCCACATGAAATACACGAATTATACCACCAATTAGTGTATGAAACAAACTCCACGATTCTCGCACAAACCCAAGATCCGGTAAACTACAAAAGGAAAAAAAAGTATATTATTCATACAAAATCATTGAAAATCATAAAAGAAAAAAGTATAAAACCGAAACATATATGTAAACAAAAACCCACCTGCATATTCTTCTTAACATCATTGACAAAAGAAATATGCATCTCCACGGCATAATAACTATCAAAATTCGAAAAAACCGTAACCCAAGAATTCCGAACTGAACTTGATTTCACCCCAGGAAACTCAAACAAACCAGTCCTAATGAAATAAACATAACCACTTAAAATAAATAAAATTTACATTAAAATTAAAATAATCATCCGATAAAAAAAAATGAAAAAAAAATACCGATTAATATGTTTTGCAACCTCATCAATACGATTGCCCGATAAAATCCTGGAAATATTGGAAACGCTAAACAAACAAATTTGACCTATATAAAAAAGAACAAAAATACTAACAATATTAGTTTTGAAAAAGAATAAATAAATATATCCATTAATAGTTGCAAGAGAAGAGTGCGGAAAAGATCAAACTTGTACACAGTACTCACCATTGTATATTTTTGGACGAAATAGTTGAAAAATAAGCACGGGTGATCTAAAAAATAAAGAATCTCCAATATCCTTCAATTGTGCTATGAATTCATCCCAAATGTATACCTTTATATAACTGCCCCTACAAACATAATAGAAAAGTAAAAGAATAACAAAATATTAAATTAAAAAAGTAACCACAATAAAACCGATATTACAAAAAACACTTACAAAATGTCCTGCATAGTAAGCTCCAAAACCATTCCAGGATTATCAGAGAAACGTTTGTCAACAATTTCACCAATACCACAGACACTACATACAACATCTAAAAAAATATATATATATATATATAAAGCAAAAAATAAAATTAATTTATCGGTACAAAAAAAAAACAAACACATAAAATTAAAATACATACCGACCAAAACATTCTCGTATACCAGGGCATCAACATATAAGCACGACAAACTCCTGAAATTAAACATACTTCTAGGAAAATCCTCATCAACAATTTCAATTAGTCGTGTTTCTGAAGTAAACTGGAGTTGCAATCCACTTCGCGTCGTCTTAAAATAAGACATGGCATCCATGACAATAGCATTATATATAAAATATACCGGACCTTCAAACAAAATATCCTTGAACTTATGAACAAAGCTCGGAGAAATAGAAACATGGATCCGATTAACCTAACGAAAAAAATCACTACGTACATTTAGATTCATTAAAATGTAAAGTAAAAAAAAAATTTATTGAAAAGATAAATACCTGTGCATCATGGAAAATACACTCAAAACTTTGAACATTACCAGACCTAACCAAATAACTATTTCCACGATATATAAGTACACAACGCATCTTGAAACACAAAAGTGGGTTGCTTCTATCAATATTGTTGACCATGGAAATAAGGGAAGACATATCACCTGTAAGATGTTTGAAAACAATTAGGATTTCATAATATAAACCTTACCATCAAGATTCATTAATTATCTGGTGAAAATACCACAATATCCAAATCCAAAATAAAATTAGACACAAACACACAAGCAAAGAAAAAAAAAAGTGACAGTACGAACCAAGACAATTCAAGGAACGATACATTAGATGGCTTTCCAGCAGTGGTACATATATATAATTAAATTAAATTGACCATTTTAGAATAATCACATGATTATCTCTGATCAAAAGCAACAAACACATTAATTGCATGACTTATTTTTATATATAACCAATTAAACAGGCATGAAATCATACATCCATATGCATATAACTATATACCAAAATAAAGAATTAGACAAACAAAGGATAATAGACAAATTAATCGGAACACACTATTGAATCATATTATTAGTTGACTTATTTATGCTAGATATACATTCTAATAGTTAATATAGTCAACAAAAAAAAAATGAAATATGTCTTTTAAAAAATAGAAACTAACAAATAATGCATATATAAAAAGATATAATGATTAAAATAAGTAATATTTTTTTAAGAGTATATGATAATTAAAAAATAATATATTCTTCACATATAGGATTTCTTAACAAATAATGTATATATACTAAGATATAATGATAATTAAGTTTAAAATAAATAATATTTTTGAAGAGCATACGATAATTAAAAAAGAATATATTCTTGAAATATAGAAAATCCCATAACTATATTCTATACTACTAATAAAAAAAATTAATTTATCATAAAATAAAATAAAAATCTAAAATAAAATATAATCAAATCATAAATCCCTAAGTTCTTGGGCATGTTTTATCTCTGATGATATTGCAAATATGAGTAGATCAATAATTTTTCGTGAAAGTCTCACTATTACTGATGGTCCCGTTTTTCGAATGGCAAAATGGGAATTCAGGAGCACAATTTTTTTTTTTAAACCTTCGCGTTGCACCCTGAGTGAGTTCAGTGGCAGAATACTCAAGTCACTGCGTTGCTGAGAGTCGGAGCTATCAAGTCAGTGATGAGACTTGAAAGCTCAGGCTCTCAACAAGGCAGTGACTCGAGAGACTGAACTCTCGAGTGCCTTGCCTGATTTGGTCAGTGAGATGGAATCTCCCTGACCTGATTGCTTAACTAAAGTTTTCTTAACAAAGCTCTCAGTGAGCTGATTTTCACAACACTTTAGTAAATACTTTGAAAGATAAGTACGCTCAGTTTAACGTGGTTCAGAGTCTCAATACTCTTACATCCACGGCCTGATTTAACAGGAAATCCACTCCTGGGATTCTTGTTTTTAACGTGCCAAGGTGCACTTACAACTGGACTCACGCCCCTCCACGGAGCTGCCTCTCCTTACAAACAACTTACTCCCAACAAACCTGACTAGAGGGTTTTGGTTTCGGTTAGGGTTTTCTCCAACTAGGTGAGGTTTTCCCTTACAATGTGTTAGCCTTAAAGCTAGGATTAGGAAAACCTCTCTAAGCTATGAGTTACAAGCTGAACACTCAGATAATATATGTGAAGACCCTAATGGTCAGTGTTCTAGGTGTAAGATGTGCTTCCTTATATCTCCCTTTGAAACGCACAAAAACTCTCACACCCTCACAGCTCGTAGGTGTAGATTTTCTCCTCTCACACACCCTTCAATCCGCAGCTGGAAGCTTGTATTTATAATGGGGATTCAAATGTATCCGTTGGAGGGAAGATACATTTGAATCCAACATTAAATGGTTTCAACCACTTTTCTTGGAATGCGGCCTTGTCAGTGTCAGATTTACCGCCTTGTGCTGATTGGTCCACGTGGCCTGAATTCACGGATCTTTGACTCAGTAGGTTTGACTAAGACCCACTGACTTTAGGCAGCTTTCTCCTTCACTGACTCTGATCTTCAGTGGACTGACTCGTCCTCAGTGCAGTTGTCCTTCAGGGACTGTTTGAAGATCACTCCAAGAAGTTTGTCATAAGGCTGAATGACAAACTTCCCTGACCACAGTAGCCCGACTCCTTCAGGGCCTACTTGGTGCAGCACTGATCCACCTGATCAGGTTCTTCACTGAGTGGTCCGTCAGACTTAGCTTAGATCAGCCTGGTTTACACTCAGTGGGACATCCTTCAGGCTTCTCTTCAGGTTCAGGTCTTCCTTCAATGGCTTCAGTCAGTTCTCTTGAGATGTCATCTTGACTTCCTCAGGCTTTATCAATGAGTTCCCCCTCACTGAGTTCCCCCTCAGTTGAGTTCCCTCTCAACTGAGTGCTTCCTCAGCTAAGTTCTTCTCACATTACAACCTGTCTAACTGAATACACAAACTATCCTGACCTGAATCTAAAGATACTATCCTGACTGCTTTCAAACCTATTACATGTTGTTTTGGAAAATCATCAAAACTAAAACACATATCCCAACAATTACCTAGTCAATATAAATAAAGGACTAACATTATAGGTATCTATTAATTAATATAAAGATAATGAAGAGTAAAAGTTAATATAAAATATAACTGATCCTAAAATATAGAAAGATTGACAAAACACGCTAAAATAAATTCCGTTAAAACAGCAATAAGATTAATTGATTAAAATCTCTTCAATTTTCAATCTCCAATTACCAATATTAATAATTAAATTGATCTTAATTCTCGGGTGTTTTGTGCTAATCTTGGTAAAATATCTTAATTCCCTACAATCACGAGAAAAATTGGTACACACACCATAGGTTCAAATATTTTAAAATATTATAAACCAATCACACCTTCATTAAAATTTCATTTCAAAAACTAAAAACATTCTACATTAAAAGTTCAGTTATCGAAGTTCATTAAAAAATAGTTAATTTAAATTCATAGATTCGATTTTTTTTTAAATGTCACAAATTAATCAGTTTATAAAAATAAAATTTATTCATAACAAAGCTGGGTAAAATATCTTAACTCCCTACAATCATGGGAAAATTGGTACATACACCATATAAGAAACGATAATTCCGGCGAAATTTATCTATTTAAGGAAATTAATAAAATAATCTTAACGTCGATTTTTTTTCAGTTACCAATTGCATTCTCCTCTCTTCCACTTCTCTATCTTTCCAACTTTTGATTCGTCTTGAATTTTTTTATATCACTTACCTATTTATATGAATGAAACGAATACTCCGAATTCGAAAGAATGTTCGATTGGAGGTGGTGCTGTGGACGTTAAAATTCCCACATGGCGCGTAGAATAAAAAAATGACTTGTCAAATGTAACTTGCTTCACAATGATGTTCTTATTAGTTTGAGGTTTGTGATTATCTGGTTCAGAAATCCTATAAACTCAAATAAGCGGAAATAATATTAAAGAGGGTCGTCCAAAAAACCCCAAAATTTACTTTATACATATAAACATTATCATACACTGTCCACAACTGAGATTAAAACCAGATATACGAAACTATACATTATCATATATTCTCCACCACTATACACGATCATATCTTTTCCAATTGACCCAAACAGAAAAGCAAATGTGACCCACGATCTGCACAAAAAAAAAGGTGGATGAAGAAAAAAGCGGCCAAAAAAATTATACTCGGCCAAAATCACGTGCTTCGTAAATTAAAAAAATGAAATGGAAGATCCACAGAATATTTCATAAGAGAGAGAACAAAGCATTGAAATGATGCTTGTGTGTGAAGAGGAAGATACACTATAAATAGCCAATCATAAACAAAAAAACGGTAGCAAAAAATCGGGAATCAAATCAATCAATCCACCCTAAACCTACCATATTAATCAATAAATAAAAGATGGACGATCGAGATCGAATCAGTGAAAAACAATCAAAGGCCAGAAACAATTCCCGCCCAAACCTATAATTGGCAAACATGTTTGTATTATATAGTTATAGATTCACCCTCCTAGTTCTCATTAAGATCTACTATGTACATACGCGATTGGTCTTCAGATCCCTTCGGTTTACACCAGCAAATCAAATAAATTTTTTAGGGGAAAAAAACTATCCACTACATAGTACCAAATTTAACTTTAAACTCCACTACATAACTTTTAGTCAACTTTTTTTCATCACTTATTGTACAAATATGCCCCTATATTTCCTTGCAGCAAAACCAAGCCACTTTCTTTAACTTTTCCTATTCACCTGTCATATCAAAAAATCAAATCAGTCTCTATATATTATTTTTTAAATTTCTACACTTAATTACAAACCATTTGAAAATTTTCAAAAACAAAAAGTCCTCCTTTTATAACATCCTCCCCTTCTACAAGCAGAAAATATTAAAAAAGTATATATGAAAGAAGTCATTTGTTAACGAGAATTTCAGCGTCAATTAAAAATTTATTTCTCTTGACACCACACTCTCAATTAACAAATTAACCCCAAATTTCAGTCTTAATTAACAAGTAATTCCTTTTGACTTCACTCTTAATTAATAAATTAACCCCAATTTATTAAATTAACATCTTCTTGCATATTAAAAAAAAAACCTCAATCCCTATATATCTTTTTAATTTTTTACCATTTCAAAATTTTATACATCTCACTTAAAAGAAATGCAGATATATATTAAATTTTTAACATTCAATAGGTACGTACGCTAAAAAAATTGTATATTATACTTGTATATACAGTAAAAAGTTGTATATTATACTTGTACATATAATAAAAAATTGTATGTACTTGTACATTCCAATAACATGTCATAATTATTCCTAAAATAAAAATCTCTTTACAAATACTTCTTCATCTAATTTTTTTACAAATACTTACATATCAATCCAGGTATGAATTTTTTAAGAAAGCCCAAGCACACACACGCCTAATCTTAGCCCCAACATTAAAAAGAAAAAAAAGAAGCCCAAATTGCAAAAGAAAAAAAAACCCGAACAACTCCATTGATGAGACCTCAAGCACACACCGGTTTCGGAAGAAGAAAATTTTTGGGAAGAAGAAATTGAAGAAGAGATTTTTTACAAATACTACATATCAATCCAGGTATGAATTTTTTTTTAAAAAGCCCAAGCACACACACGCCTAATCTTAGCCCCAGCATTAAAAAGAAACAAAAAGCCCAAATCGCAAAAGAAAAAAAAATTGAACAACTCCATTGATGAGACCTCAAGCACACACCGGTTTCGGAGGAAGAAAAATTTTGGGAAGAAGAGAGATTAGGGATCATACTATTTTTTTGAATGTCTTCCTTTCTATTTTCCTTCTGTTTTTCTCCACTTTACTCACGGCGGTGCACAACAGATCCGATCTTGAAGTCCTTCATGGTGGCGGCGCACAACAGATCTGATCTCGAAGGCCTTCACAGCGGCAACGGTCTTCATTGCGGCAACGGTCTTCATTGCGGCAACAAACATCGATTTCCAGTAGCCGACCTCGTCGGGATCCTCCGGCGGTGGCGATGAGCCCGACGCGGAGGCGATTGCGCAGATGAAGGAGATAATCTACCGCGCGGCAGCATTTCGGCCGGTGAATGGAGAAGCCAAAGTGGAAGATTGTCTGGATTTCGAGCTATCCACCGCCTTTTGTTATTTCACTTTCGAATTTTGAAATGGGTTTGCTGAATTTTGAAATGGGGTTCTAAGAGCACATAGATAAATAAGAAAATTAATGGGACCGGTGAATTTAGATGTGAAAGAGGAATAAGAAATAGGGGTACAATAGCCATTTAACAATTAGGTCAATATAGTGGAGAATGACTCATATAGTGGAGAAGAATACTTTTAGGATTTATGTATCACACTAATTAATCCAATTTTTTATTGTTCTTCCAAGTCGTCCATTCCTCTGTTTCCCTTTCGCCTTTGTGAATTGTGATCGACTCTAGGGTTAGGTTTTATAAATTATAAATGGTAGTATGTATATTATTTAATATTTTAAATAATAATACTCCATACCTTCTAATTTGATCGTCTTCTAATTTTTGAAAATTTTGTAATTTAATGATAATGGTTACGCAAAAGAGTGAGAAAGGATGTGAGTTAATATTTAATTTACAAGTTGGATTATAATTAAATTTTTTTTTAAAGGATGTAATTATATTTTTACACTTTATGTCACGAGGACCAAACAATTATATTAAATTAGTATACATCTCACTATATCATTATATTTCAATATTTTGATACTAAATTAATATCTAATACTAGTCTTATACACGCTACCAAACAAAGTCTAAATGTATTAGTTATTTCAACATAAGATATTAGTAAATTGTTATTCACGGTAATAGTTGTCGTGAATACCATTCACATAATACTTTGTCAAGATACAATACACATAATAACATCTATAATACTACTAAGAGCAAGTACACACATGCTTATGTGTCAAACTCTTATCAATTATAATTCTTCTTTTAACCTTTCATATCTCCCAATTTATAAAACCTAATGTTCTTATTCTTTCTCATATATATGGTAGAGTTTACCAAGTTTACCATTTAATTCATTCATATTAGTTGAATTAATTTCTCGATTATGATGATCATTGGATGACTAGCTATATGTTAGGAACTATTTTTTTTCCTTATTTATACTCTCCACTCCATTGCTTATCTTCACCAAACAATAGTATATCTTCAATATTGGTTTAAGTTTTTCATGTTGTTTTTATTGTTTTCCATTATATTCTTCAGAGATTTGAAGACATTCGTCAAATATTGAAGATATTCATCGAAGATTTGAAGATTGTTGAAGATATTCATCAAAGAATTTTTTATTATGATTTCTAGACTTTTTGGATTTCTTCATCCTTCTTATGTAATAAAAAAAGTGTAGATATTATTTAGAACGAATCTCTATTTTTCATTGAATTTCTAGCGCTTTTATGTTTGTAGATTTAAACATTTATTTATAGTTTATATTAAGTTGTTAAGTAATTCAAAAAATTTGGTGTGTTTTCTTGTGTATTCGTAAGTTGGAGTAATTTACTGAAAAAATATATTAGCACCCTACGTCACAATTATATTATTGCACGAATGTAGATATTTATAAGGTTCCAGCTATATACCCCTCCATAATTAATAGATACACCATCAAAATTGTATTGAAAAAATAAAGAGACAAAAAATACCCTTTCACTATGATTCTTCTCTCTCTCCCACCCCCTCTTTTCAATAAAGAAGCCGCCGTTCACTCGAAGCTGCCGCCCAGCAGTTGCTTTTTTTTCTTTTAATTCTGGTGGGTATAACAAGGAAAGAAAAGTAAATAATTGCATCAATAAAACTTTTCTTTTTCAGTTTAAACAAAAATAACATGTATTCATAGTTTCTGGAGAAAAAAAAACTCAATTCATATTGCATCTGTTCGGCCAAAATTACATATATATTTGATAAATAATTTTTTTTAACAACACGTCAATGGCTCGATTCGAATAAGTGGAAAAAAAATCTTGGTGAAGAGAAACAGTGGGGAGATTCAATTTTTGGATCAAAATTTTGCATCAAATTTTTGGATCTGCAAAAATTTAGTGGATTGATTGAAAATGGAGAAGAGGAAAAGGAGAAGGATTCCATTAACAAAATAAAAAGACCTTGTGATGGCGGTGTTTTGGCCGCTCCACAGGGGCGGCGCTTGGCGGCTTCACTAGGGTGGGGCGGCGTCATGAGCCGTCGGCGATGCTGCGCGGTGGAGGCGGTTCAATCTGCAAAGAGAGGGTAAATAGAGAAACCGTAAAAAAGGAGAGTGATGAAGGGGTATAATTGGTATTTAAATGTATATGTAGGTGTATCTATTAATTATGGAGGGGTATATAACTGGACCCTAATTATAAATGAGATTCATTTATTAGTGTCTGTCGAATAATGCAAAGAGTGAAATTTCTATTGTTGGAATTGTATATTATCAAACCCAATCTTCCAATTTTGGTACAAATATATTCATTTTAATTGATAAATAATTTTTTATTAATGAACTGGTTACAAGATTTAGATTGTACTAAAGGATGCAACTCTTTAAACATAAATATTGCATATATATAGTTATGACCATTTATTTAGCATTGCCAATTTGAATATCAAAATACAGATTTATGTAATTTAATATTATATACTTTCTAAAGTTAATATTTAATCAATTGGTAATTTGACATGTTTTAGACAATAATTAATTACATAACTAATAATTAATTTTGAACTTCAATTAAGCAATTTTAAATGTCAACCAGCTTATCAATTAACACATTAATGCTAATTAATTATCATCACACAACAAACTATTAGTATATGCTATACATGTCAATTAAACATCTTAAATATCAATTCTAAAAATAAATATTATTCAAATTTAATAGTAGTACTCCTATATCTTAATATCCTATATAGACAAAGTTTTTTAAGCTTATGTGGCAAGGCCACATCCCTCTATTTTAAAAATCCTCTCCTCTCATTCAACCAATTCATTGACTTTAAAAATTATTCTCAGCCATTCAAAGTTAATCTCTAATCTAATCTTAACCGTTGATTCTATCACAATACTCTCTATATATATCATCTCACCCACACAACCAAAAATCAATTCCAATAATCTCTCCTAAAATTAAAATCGTTCATCTCTCTCTTTCATAATTCAAAATTCTTCAAAGAAAAAATTCATAAGATTCTTGGCAAATGAATTTGAAATTCTTCCAAGAAAAAAATGGTTTGATTCTTGGAAAATTAATTCGTTCATTATTCTTATGAATTCGTTCGATTTTCTAATGAATTTTCCATTGGTTCTCCTTTAGTCTAAATCTTTTTATTTTTCGGTGAATCTATACATCTCAAAATATTATTTATATTTTCCTTTTGCAGGATATGAATATATACATCTCAATGTATTGTAAATTTCATCAACTCATCTTTCGTGAGAATCTTCAAATTTCTTTTTTGCAGGATACGAATCTATAGTTGTCAAAGTATTTATGTTTATTTTATATTTTTTATCGTTTTATTGGATGAATTTAATCCGTATTTTTTGTTTAATCTCTTTTACTAATGATTCTTTCTTTAATATCATTTTTTTTGCGATTTGACAGAATATAAATCTATACATATCAAGGTATTTACTATATTTTAAAAAATATTTTTTTAGTGTGAATTCTAATTATGTTGTTTCTTTATATTTTTGATTAATTATTGTTTAATTATATTTTGATCATATGAAATTCATTATCATTGTGTGAATGATTTTGATTATTTTCTTTAGGATTGAAGATCAATAATGAAGATGAGCGAAAGATCAATTTTAATGTGAAGATGAAGAATAGTTGATTATATATTAAAATTTGTATTTTCCTATAATATTATCAATGTATATTATTTTCCAATATTGTAATGTATTAATTAAAATTCAATGTATTAATTACAATTCTATAAATAAAATTTTCTAGGTTTAATTACAATTCTATGTTAATGTATTATTTAAAATTTAATGTATATTAATTATAAATCTATAAATAATAATTTATATATTTGTTTTCATTTCTATAAATAATAACTTCTATACTAATACTAATTTAATTTGAATGAGTCTAAATTTAAAACTCAAACTAATTCAATTTAATAAAGTAAAAGGAATAATATTGATGATGACAATAAAAGTCAAATTTTTCATACCAAAGCATCTAAAATTCAGTTATTTGTATGTTTGACCAAATATCATCATCACCACCACTAATTGACAATTTATTTAATATCAATTTGTAATGACATCTTTTTGTTATTGAATTAGTCTTGCCATAATCACTCAATTCGATTACAATGAGTGTTTAATTTTGGTGTTTAAATAGAGTGCATATTTGTTGGAGTTATTCCCAACAATATTATCTCCAACAATTAAGAATCACAAATAAATCATATATATACATGTCCAACATGTGTTTTAATTAATCTTAACTTATATTTTGTTAATATCATTCTTATGAATAATTAAATATAGACTAATTATATTAAGAAAAAATTGACTAATTTTTTATAATAATAATTTAAGTCATATATTTTCAAAGTTTTTTTTAGTAAATTTGACTATTTTACACAATTATTTATTTTGGTAATGAAGACAATTTCTTTTTTTATTATTAAATTTGATTTTATATAAATCAAATCAATTACTTCCGTATATACAATATCATTTATGCATATGGTATATTGACTTTCAAAATATGGTAATTATTCAGTGTGTCATTTATTTAATTGAGTTGCATCTAGATTTTAATTATCACAAAATATAAATATATATAAAGACTAATTTTGCATGAGTTGTACTTTATATTATTTAGTTTTTAAAAAATTGTTCCTTTTTATATATATTCCAAAATATCATAATAATTTTTGCATAATTTGTATTTCATATTATTTAATATGAGTTTTCTTTTTAAAATGTACTTTCTTTATATATATTCCAAAAATTTGGAAGAGTCTATTAATATTGAGTATACTGACTTCTAAAATTATGGCCTATTTTGATTTTTATTTATAAATCAATGTAAAACAATTTATACTATTTTTAGGTCTAATATATTCAATTTAATTTTTATGGTAAACCTTTAATGTTAGTTTTTAATAAATTTTGCAATTTATGCAATAAATATCTAATTAATTATTTTAACAATAGATATGATTGGTAATGTATCTAATTTAATATTATATTAAATTAATATGAATTTAAAAAAATTGTACTTTACTTTGTAAGTTGAACAAAAAATTAGTAGAATTTATTTTATTTTGAGTATACTGAATATAAAGAATATGACATACTTTGATTTTTTTTCTAAATTTAATGTTTTTTTGTTATGTGTACTCATGGTTTTTACAAAATTGAAATTAATGAATTAACTTTTTGCATTTGTACTATTAATTCATTAATTAATCTATCTTTGGATAATGTTTTATATTTGATCAATTAATTCCCGTAAATTTAGCTTCTTTCTTGAACATATAATTTCATTAGTTATCGTGTGGAGGAGGGTTTCAGTTTTACAAAATTAAACTATTGAAAAATTTAAATACTACTAATTAGCATAAACTATGGTGTATGTTAATAGTTGTCCTTTATACACAGGATATATACACTTTAACATTGACTATTTTTGCTAAACTAAAGAAAAATTGATAGAGTAATTGTCATGTGATTGACCCATTTTTAATTTGAATTATGTCCCTTATTAATGAAATCCTATCCCTTATTAAAAAACAGTGACAATATTTTTGTTAAAAATGACTTATCACTTTTCTTTAGAATCATTGTCACATTTATTATAATCATATCACTTTTTCTAACTTGGTTTGTCTTATACTATAAAATATATTCTAGACAATAATGTTTGAATGGTCTGTTTAGTATTATTGTATGAGTATTTTTGTTACCTAAAACTTAGGAATAGTATATCTTACATGTATTGACATAATTTGAATGAATCTTTTTCAAAAAAAAAAAAAAATAATAAAATATTTATTTTTTCGATTTGAATGAATCGTTTTCAAAAAAATATTGAAATATTTATTTTTTAGATTTATTTAATATAATTTAATTGACAATTTCCAAAAAAAAAAAAAATTGACATGATCTAATATTTTATATGTGTACATGTGTATTCCACATTCCTTGATTTTTGAATGATGGGTATCTTATACTATTTGACTTTAATATGTAATGATATAATTTTATTATTTATTAATCTACACATGTTAGTTTAATATTTAAAATCTTTGTGATATATAATGACACATATAACAACCATATAATAATAAATTGTATTGATAATTATCTAAGGTGAAAGTTGAAATATGTTTAAATTACGTTTTCAAAATAATGTTTGACATGGCCTTCTTTAGAAAGATTGTACGCGTGTATCTTCAGTTCCTTAGTAATAATATATCTTAGCCATGTTAACATAATTTTATTCACTCTTTAAAAATAAAAATGTGTGTATATATATATATATATATTTGATTAATTATTTTCACATATAAACTTAAGATATTATTAATTAAAGAAATTCAAAATGTATTTTGACATGGTCTAATACTTAATATGTATACATGTGTATCCCACATTTCTTAATTTTTGGATGGATGTATTTAATATGTGTACGAGTATATTTTTTTTTTTTATGTGACTACAATCAACCCAAGAATATAGCTATGTTTGCATATTTTTATAGAGTTAATAAATATTATTGTCCTGAATATCTCTTAACTTAATCAAGTATACAATATTTTTTATGCATGGTAATGTAAATAATTGAATAATAATAATAATAATAATAATAATAATAATAATAATAATAATATATCTCTTAAAATATGACTACATATTTGATTAAGATTTATATGTTGAATATGCTTAAAAAATTTGTATATATTCTTATTGAAATGCATCATATGATTACTTTATTGATTACAATTTATGATTGCTTATTTTATAAATTGATATTAATTTAGAAATTAATCTTCATTAAGATTAATTTAAATTTTAGTGTGAATGCAATTAATACAAAATATGATTTATTATAGTGTATTTAGCACATTAAATTTAGAAAATATCCATTGGATGAATAACTAACAAGAAGAATAATCAAAATATTAGTTCATATCTTTTAATTAAATATATATATATTTTGACAAAGTATAAAGTGAAAATGGTTCATACATTAATCATTTAAAGGGTATTTAGTTGTTTTCACTGAGGATATTAGTTAGTTTTACTAAAGAGTATTAGTTATTTTTACTGAATCTGTTGATAAGCCAGATATTCTCTGCAGAATGTTTAAAATGAAACTTGATCGTATTGTGCAGGATTTTAAGGAACTTCAAATATATGGAAAAATTGATGCATTTAAGTTTATCTTCTTACATTTTTTTAAATTTTTAGTTCCATATTATTTGTCGTTTATTAATAAAAATAACTTGACATTTATATTGAATTATTTTAGTATATAACCTTACTTAAATATTTTGTGGAATTTAAAGAATGGGGATTGTCGCATGCTCATAGTCTTCTATTTTTTGAACCGTGAAAATAAAATTCTAAACCCGCAAGATGTTAAACGTATCATATCTGCATAAAAACTAGATAAAGATGATGGTTCATTATTGTATGATTTGGTAAGTGATTACATGATTCTCGAACCCTATGGATTGGTAAAAAGAAATTTACCTTGCATGGTCAACAACATTTGTTCAAAGAACTTTCCCAAGAGTTATAATAAGATTACATCTGTTGATAACGAAAGTTTTCCATTGTACCGAAAAAGAAATACAGGGGTCATTATTGAAAAGGACATTGTTCATTTGGATAACCGTTTTGTGGTTCCTTATAGTCCAATACAGCTACGAAGGTATTAACGTCATATAAATGTTGAGTGGTGTAATAGGTGTAAATCCATCAAGTATTTGTTCAAGTATATCAATAAAGGAGCTGATAGGGTTACTAGTACTGTGGAGAAGGAAGGGGCCACTAAAGGTGAATCAAAATCAAAAGACGAAGTGGAAAGTTTCGTAAAATGCAGGTACATATCTCTGTGTGGGGAAGTTTGGAGAACTTCTCAGTACAATATACATTATAGGTTTTCACCGTTTATGAGATTGAATTTCCATCTTCCTTATCAACAGAGAGTTGTTTTTCGAGTTGAAGATTACACTGATGATGTACTCGAAAGACCATCATCAAGTAAATCAATTGTTCTTGGCGTGGATGGATAAAAATAAAAATAATTATGAGGATGCAAAGAAACAGACTTATGTGGAATTTCCAGAGATGTATGTTTAGGATAGAAAAAAATATCAGTGGGAAAAAAGAAAAGCAGTAGATTTCATTTGGGAAGATTGTACATTGTTCCATCAGGGGCTGGTGAAGAGTATCAATTGTATCTCTTACTGCCTTATAGTAAGAGATCAACATCTTATGAGATGTTACAAAATCATTGGTGATACTATCTATGATTCCTTTAAAGATGTTTGTTATTCGATAGGATTGCTGGATGATGATCGTGAGTACATTGATGGGATAGCAGAGGCAAGTTATTGGGCAAGCGCTCATTACTTAAGGAATTTATTCACTATTCTTCTCATGTCATCATCAATGAACTCTCCAGAAATCGTATTCGAAAAGACGTGAGAGTGTATGAAGGATGATATACTCTAGAAAAGAAGATGAACATTGAATATTTCAGGTATAACATTATTTAAAAAATTTGATTTAAATTGTTAAAATATTTTACAATTATATTTTTTTCTATTTTTTTAGATTTACAGCTTAACAATGAAGAGTTGAAAAACTTGGCTTTAATTGAAATTGAGAAGCTGCTGCAGATGAATGTATCCACTTTGAGTAGATTTTTTGCATCAATGCCAGTACCATATTTTAAGTTTGAGAATGATTTAGTAAATAAACTCATTCGTCAAGAATTGAATTATGATCGGTCTGAACAAGGAGAAGAATATGACAAATCAAGTTTAACTCTAACGCAAGAACAAAAACTTGTGGTTAGTGAAATACTTAAAGTTGTTTGGTTGCAAGAAGGAAACATCTTATTTTTATACGAATATGGTGGAACTGGAAAGACATTCATTTGGAGAATCATCTCCGCAGCAATACGTTTGGAAGACAATATTGTTCTTAATGTTGCATCAAGTAAAATAACATCTTTACTTCTGCCTGGTGGACGTACTGCTCATTCAAGATTTGTTATACCGTTTAATATTGATGAGACCTCCATGTGTAACATAAAATCGGGGACACATTGTCCGAACTATTATTGAAGACAAAACTTATTATATAGGATGAGGCACCAATGATTAACAGTTTTAGCTTTGAAGCTTTGGATAGAAGCATGGGAGATATTGTTAGATCTCCAGATGGAACCATGAACGATATGCCTTTTGGTGGTAAAATCATTGTGCTTGGAGGAGATTTCAGACAGATACTTCCTGTTATACAAAAAGAAAGTCGAGAGGATATTGTGCACTCAACTATCGATACTTCATATTTGTGGGATCATTGCAAGGTATTTTATACATCTTTTATTAAATAATAATATTTTTTTTAAAGAAATAATTATTGAAAAAGTAAATACATCTCATTTGTTTTCAATTTTAAGGTTTTAAGATTGACGAAGAACATGAGATTACAAAGTTCTGATCCCAATACGTTCTCAAATGATGATGATATTGTTAATTTCTCGAGGTGGATTTTGGAAGTTGGTGATGGAAAAATTGGAAATAGCCAAGATGGTGTCGCTGAGATTGAGATTACGAAAGATAATTTAATTTATGGTGTCGTCGATCCAGTTGCATCTATAATCGAAAGTATTTATCCATCATTGATTGATAATTTAAGGACACATAAATACTTTGAGGATAGAGCAATACTTGCACCTACTCATCGAGACGTGGAGTCTATAAATGATAAAATTATATATATGATTCGGGGTGATACTATATCATATATATAATTTCCGGAGAGTGTTTGTGCCTCTTAATTTCGAGAAGGATGTAATGGACAGATGATTACAGTTAAATTTTTAAATTCTATTAGGTGTTCCGGAATGCCAAATTACCGTCTAATCTTGAAAGAAGGAGTGTCTATAGTGTTACTAAGAAATATTGATAACAAATCAGTTTTGTGCAATAGAACAAGATTGATCGTCACCAAACTTGGCAACTACATTCCAGAGGCTGAAATTATATCCAGAAAGGATATTGAAAATAAAGTCTTCATCCCAAGAATGACATTGAGAAATCCTGATCCTACAATGCCGGTGAATTTTACAATGGACAATTTCCAATTATACTGTGTTTTCCCATGACAATAGATAAAAGTCAAGGACAATCGTTTTCTACTGTTGTAATGTATCTTCTCAAATCTATTTTCGCTCATGGTCAACTTTATGTTGCAGTATCCAGAGTAGATCGAGTAGAGAATTGAAGATTTTGTCATTTGATTTTAAAGGAAATCCTTCCAACTACGCAACAAATGTTGTTTATAGGGAGATTTTCCGCAATTTGTAAGCGTTGTTTTCTAAACATTTGGTTAATAATAAATGTCATAAATTTATAGTTTATTGTCCTTGGAATAGAATTATTTACTATTAACTAACATTTCTAAAAATACAGTAAAAATATCGAATAAATAAAATAATAATAGTAATAATATTTATAAAACTTAAAAATAAATTGATTAATAATTTTATCATAAATTTTATGTACAGCTCCGCGATAATCGCGGGTTTAGCACTAGTAATAATATATATTAAAAGTAATAGCACTTAGTTTTCTTCAAATATGTTATACACGTCAATAAAATATATATATTATATTAATAAAATACAACTATTTAATTACAATTATAAAGAACGTAAAATACCGAATTAATATGTATACGTATGAATAATTATTTATGATTATAAATATTTCATTGATTGTATGTAAACTTAAATTTTTTTATATTTGAGTTATCAATACAAATCATGAATTAATGTGATTGATATATTTATCTCCAACATCAACTAAACTGACTTTGATTATTAGATGCCAAAAAATGATTTTTCCAATATATTAACAAGTAGTATTTGTTACTAATTAGGCGCAGTTAGTTAGTCATTATTAAATAATTTTATAATCATTGAAATATATATTTTTAAATTTTTGTGGAATATTTTTCTTAAAATATTGTCACCGTATATATTCAAATCTTATTTTTTTAAATACTATAATTAGATATCATTATGTAATATTTATATATTAAAAGAAAATTAAATGATTATATTTTTGTGTCAATTATATTTTCAACTTTACAGATTAGGGATCATGACATAGAATTATGGAATATTGGCAAAATATGGGCATAATTCATTTCCTATACTATGTAAAGTATTTTGAATGTACTTAATTATTTGAAAATAATGAAAATATTTAAATTTGTGCATTCAAATATTCATATAAATCATTTTTTTTAAATAACCGCATGCATTGAGGTATTATTGGTGCATTATGATTATGCACTCTAATCACAAGCCATAACACAAGCTTTGTATGTATATGAATTAGAGTAATATGGACACGGGATTATGATATATCTATTTTAATAAAACAAAGGATAAAAAAGATAGATCAAATGAAAGATATGAAGGAATTACATGTAACTTTTTTTTAATGTTACTAATGTTAATAAAATTTATGATTTTGTTTTATATTAACTATTACCCACTCCGTCTCAATCTCGATTGCCTCTTTGCTTTGGACACCAGTGTAATGTGTGGTAACTGTTTATTAGTATTTATAGAGATAAAATTATTTTTAATGACGTTGTGGTAAATTAAAGAGAATAAAGTTTTTTTTTTTCATTTGGTAAATAAAAATTGATTATTTATAGAAAGAGCAATCGAGAATAAGACGAATCTTTAAGGAAAGGGACAATCGAGATTGAGACGAAAGTAGTATATTTTATTAGGTACATTTGATTTAGAATTGACTAAGAGACTATCATACTACACAAGTGTAAGTGTTTCTTTTACATTATTACAAGTCCAATTTTTTTTTAATTCAATTAAAAAGTAGAACATGAATATTTTTTTCTTTTATTTTATATAATTTTACATATGAAATGAACTCTTCTTAGCATGTAAGAATGGTTAGAAAATCAATCATCTTAGAAAGCACAGTGTATATTCAACAATTTGTTAGTGTGTATTATTTTATTTGTGATATTAAATATTACTTTTAGATTTACCCACATATGTTGTATTATTATTTCTAATCTATTGTATATAGATCCAATTGGTGAAAATAGAGCAAAAAATACAAGATTCCTGAGAAGACAATATTCTTACAAATAAATGTGTTGCTACATAAGAAGGATAACAAGTCAACTTACAACTTTAATAATTTGTATCCATTGAAAATAATTTGATATTCAAATTTTTAATTTTCATTAAGTTTCTTGATAAGATATTATTCTTTCATATGAACACATATGTTATTAAATATATTTTGAATAAGTATTAGTTAGATTATTATATTTGCATCATTGTTTTTTTTTTCATGTTGATGATCTATATTTTTGAACAATTTACAATTTCTTTTTGACTCTCAAGCATGTCAATATTTTATTATTCTTTTTTATGCTTCAAAGTATTACAACTAAAATTTATACATATTGTTTTTTTATTAAAAACTTAAATATGAATATTTAAACAATGTTGATCATACGGCTTTAATAAATTATATTTATATAAATGTATTTTTGAAATCATTTTTAAAAAATTATACAAAGGTTCATGATTTCATATAGTATTGAAATTTTATAAAGATTCTTGACTTCTTGAGTATTCGATTTTAATTTTAGTTTATACACATTAAATTTATAATATATGTAAACCACATCAACTTAAAATCTTCAAACTAAATGTAAATTAGTAAAAAATTACCATCCCGCATTTTACGCGGGAACAAGCACTAGTGACAAAGTATTATGCGAATGATACAATAACAATAGCCCAGAACAACAATTTACTAATATCTTATGTTGAAACAATTAATACCTTTATTGGAATTAATTTATACTTCAACTAATATATTTAGTGAAAAGAGTTAATATCATTTGAAACTAATACCTCAAGTGCAATTCACTGATATCTTTAGTATAATTTATTAATACACTTCAAGCAAATCTTACTGTAAATATAATTCGCATAATACCTTTTCAGATATAATATAATTATAAATTAATATTATATATATATTTACATTAAATATTATTAAATATTATTTAATAGTGTTATTACAAATATTTAAAAGTCCTTTTTTTTTTAATTCAACAATTACTTTTATAAATTGATATAAATTGAATTATTGCATATTATATATATATATATATATATATTCATATATATCATGATGAGATATATATATATATATATATATATATATATATATATATGTGTGTGTGTGTGTGTGTGTTACTCAAGTATGTATGTAGATAATTAGTTATATTTAATTTATTTAGTATTAGTTGTTAATTATGTGGCATAAATATAGCTAGTTATAATATAAATAATTAAAATTGAAAAAATTAATTTGATATATATATATATATTTAATTATTAATTTATAGCTGCTAATTAATTTCTTAATGTGTGTATATATTCATGTATGTGATATTATTCATGATGTATATATGGAGTTGAAGGAGGGGTTATTGATATTGTTTATTGTAGAATATGTGCGTTTCGACTTAATTAATTATAATTAAGTCAGAAATGGATGCACGTAGGAATTTTGATTAACTGGGGAATACGAAAAAACTAAACAAAACCCTGTCGAAATTTTTAAAAAATATTAATTAATTAATTATATATAATGTAATAATAGGAGAATAGGAGAATATAAATTATTAATTGTAAGGTTTAATTCATTAATATGTGTATATGAAACAGATTGATATAGATTATTCAATTCGTTTACGTTGGATGTATGGTCCAAGATCGATTAATGGCATGATAGCTCCTGAATTTATTAGTGGACTCGATTCATTCGTAGACTTTGCCACTAGTAACCCGAATTGGATGTATCAAGGAAAAATTAGGTGGCCCATCAACAAATTTAGATGTAGGAACAAAATATTTCAGTACCCCGATGACGTGAAAGCTCATTTGTATAGAAATAATTTTATGCCAAATTATTACAATTGAGTTTTTCACGGTGAGGAAAATTGGGGTCAAATTGCGCATCCATACAATGATCAGGCGTCTGCTTCATACGAGCCGGTTGATGAGACAGCAGGATCTAGCTCGTACCACGATATGATCACGGATTTAACTTCCGGTCCCCACTTTGGAAATGTGGATGATGAGACGTCTGTTGAGGAACTCCCTAATCAGTATGCTGCACAATTTTATGATATGCTTCGTGCATCGGATCGAGATTTGTATCCTGGTTGCGAATCGCACTCGCAGCTTTCATTTAATGCACGAATGCTGAACATTAAAACTGAAAACAGACTACCTGAAAAAGGTTATAATCAAATTGTTGACTTGGTTCGTGAGATCTGTCCTCCGGATAAATTTATGCCCAGAAAGTTTTCCGATAGCAAACAGTTGATGATTGAGATGGGATTTTCTGTGGAGAGGATCAATTGTTGTGCAGGAAATTGTATGTTATATTGGGGTGCGGACAACGATCTTGAATATTGTAAGTTTTGCAGTCGGCCACGGTTCAAACCCAATAGACGTGATGTGAATGGTCGACTAAAAAAGAAGAGTCCTTTTGAGGAGATGTTCTACTTTCCCATCATCCCCAGACTGCAAAGATTGTATTAGTCCAATGCAACTGCGAATGATATGGCATGGCATGCTAGTTGCTCTAATAATGACTAGTCAGGTGTTATGTGTCACCCTATAAACTTGCAGGCTTGGAAACACTTGGACCAGTCATATCCTGAATTTGCATCAGAAATTTGGAATGTGAGATTGGGCTTGAGCACCGACGGTTTTTAGCCATTTGGGCAGTCGGGGAAACAATACTCCTCATGGCCGGTGATACTGACACCGTACAATCTACCGTCATGGATGTGCATGAAGGATCAATTCATGTTTCTTACGGTTCTAGTTCCTAAAAAATCCAAAGGATAAATTGGACGTATTTTTACAACCATTGATCCGTAATTTGATAATTTTATGGGAATATAGAGTGGTAACGTATGATATTGCTACAAAACATAATTTTTTGATACGAGCTGCACTAATCTGGACCATAAGTGACTTTCCAGCCTACTCGATGTTGTCTGGAAGGAGCACATCTGGAAGGTATATTGTGCAGAATACACAGATGCTTTCACTTTGAGGCTCAGTTGAAAGCAGTCGTGGTTTGACAACCATCCTAAGTTCTTACCCAGATATCATTCGTATCGAAGGAACAAGACTGCATTCAGAAAGAACAAAATAGTTGATGATGATCCACCCCCCATCCGTACAGGTGTTTCGATCCTTGAGAAAATGAACTAGATTTGATTAATGAAAGTTACAGAAGAGGGTGCTGATGCTCACAACAAAGTTTTGGATGGGGGTTGGAGAAGAAGAGTATTTTTTGGGATTTTCCATACTGAAGTACCCTGTTGATCCGACACAATTTGGATGTCATGCACATCGAAAAAAATTTGTTTGATAATCTCTTCTACACGGTGATGAAGAATCTAGATTGAAATGCAGGGAAGCCGAAACTAAAAAAATCTAGATTGAAAAAGGCAACCTGTGACTGGAATATGCCTTGATAGAGTAGAATGACAAATTAAAATATAGAGTTTTCATCGGAAAAGTAACATTAATTCGGATAATAAGGAAACTCACTTGGTAAATATTAGAAGAACCAAAAACCAAAATTCGAACACACCGAAATTTCAACCTCGAGCACTTCAAGAACATCAACTGATTTAAAAGTTGCAGAACCTAAATCTGAAATTCAAATATTAGTAATCTCACATAAAAGCATCATAATTTTTTGTAAAATAATTTTTTAAATTACAAATACTTCGCTAGCTAGCAAAGAGAGGCTGATTTAATTTTATTTTTACATAATATAAGTACATGATTTGAACCGGAGGAGAGACAGATCACAACGACCGGATGAAAAATATATTGAGAAGTTATATTTGAAGAACCAAGCATAGAAGACGAAATAAGTAGGAGAGTGAAAAATATATTTGTAAGAATTTAAAAAATGCAGAATTTTGAGAAAATTAGAAATTTTAATAAGAGAAATGCATAACCTTTTACATAATGTAGAATACGACTGGCGCCGTGGGTGCAAGATTTCCGGTGGTGGCGCGGCCGCGAAACTCACCAGTGCTCATCAGCATCAATGGCAGTAATTAGTGACAGGCGGAGGGTGGAAAAGAAAAGAAGATCCAGAAAACAGGGAAGTAACCGCACTTTACAGTTTACAGTATGGAGAAGAAGATGAGAACTGGTAAGTGAATTATCCTAAAATACACAATGAACAGTGAAGATTATTTCTTAGACTTAGATGTTCAAGATTAGAATAAAATTCTATTAATTAACTATATTTTTTTTTAAGAATTGCAGGATTTCAAAATAATTGATGCTAAAAGGCGCCACATAGGATTGAGAAAACTCACAAATATAAAAGATAAAGATAAAGATGCTATTTAATTTAGATACGGTCATACGGGTGCTGAAATTAAATTATAGATAATCTTCAACAAATGTTGTTATTACGGAGGGATTTACGTCCCGTAACTTTTCACTAATTTAAAAAGCATCCAAAAAGTTAATTTCTTCAATTACGTCCCAATTTTTGGTTAAGTGTACAATTTACGTCCCAAAAAAGTAAAATTTTCAATTAGGTCCTAATTTTTTGCTAAGTGTACAATTTACATCCCAAAAAAGTTAATTTATCCAGTTACGTCATAATTTTTAGCTAAATGTACAATTTACGTCTCAAAGTTGTCGGAATTAAAAATATTAACTCTTTTAAAAAATTAACAAAACAAAACATAAAATCTACTAATTTAAACTAAAATAAAAAAAATATAAATTTCAAAAAAATTGAAAGAGTCCCCATATCTCACCCACTCCCTGAAATAAAACGTCGTCTTTTTCCTCACCGTCACCAACCCCACCCACCAAGAATAGTTCCAAAAAAAATTAATATACACATAAGAATTTATAAATAAAAAAAAAAAAACTAAATTTAACAAACATATGTGCAACACATAAGGTAAAATAATTGTGTTTTGTGTATTCCAACTATTTTGGGATGTTGATTGTACACTTAGCTAAAAATTAGGACATAATTGAAGAAATTACCTTTTTCGGGATGTAAATTGTACACTTAACCAAAATTGAATCGTAATTGTGGAAATTAAGTTTTTTGGACGTTTTTTAAAAAGGTAAAAAGTTATGGAACATAAAAAAACTCTATCTCTTATTATGGATGTTTCTTAATCATTAAGTGGTAATTATTTATTGTTACTATGAAACTGTTGGTCAAGTCAATTTTGAATATTATTTTACTCCAGCTTCCCACCTTTTTTTTTATCAGTAAAATTTCATTCATTCATCAAAATTTCAGTATACAAAGGAATGAGTGATACCTAATACACAATTTTGATGAACACAAAGCGATAAAGCTATTACACACCAAGAGTTAATCTAGGATTAATGAGTCACTCTTGAAAATTTATGTCATAAAATTTTTTCTCCTTACAAACTATCCAGCTCCAAGTTCTGGTCTTCATGTCTTCCACCACCTTCTTCCCCGAGAATTCCTGAGTGTTGAAAATCTTATTATTTCTCCCCTTCTAGAGTAACCAAATAATACACTCCCATATGTAGATAGCCACATTTTTCCCTCTATTCCCATTGTGAAGTCTACTAAAACTAGTAACAATACTACCCGCGCTGTTCGCTTCACGCTGGATGATGTTCGCAATACCCTAACTACAGTTGCTCGCCACAAAGTTGCTCGTCTGATGCAACATCTAGTCAGGATAGGGGGCAATTGTTGATAGGCGAACATCATCCAGCGTGAAGCGAACAAGAGTTACGGGATAACCGTTTTGTCTTCCCATGATCTGGGGAGATCACGAAGATGACGCCAGCGCAATGATTGCGCGCAGTTCACGCGCGAGCAGCCCCGAGGCCACGCGCCCATATAATTGCCAATAGGTCCTTCAACTTTTAGTTTAGCTCGGAATTGACCCCGTCTTCTCTCAGTTGAGTCCCTGAACTTTCAGAAAATTATGCCTTGGACCCCGTTTTTGCTTGGGGTATAAATAGTGGGAAAACTGAAATTTTTCCCACTTTTCCCCCTCTTGCTACAGTGCTCCGGCGATTTCCACTTTCCTCCGGCGATTCCAAGCTTTCCGACGTCCGTCCTTCAGTGTTTGGCTTCAAATATCAACTCCCAGGTAGTTTGTCTTCTTCTTTCTATCTTTTTCTCTCGAAAATCCTTTCTGCCGCCGTGTGGAATTTAACGCCACCGTTTTCTCCGGGATAGCGCCGCCGTCTGCAACTCTTTCTACCGCCGCTTCGATTTTTCTTCCTCTCCTATGTCTTCGCACTCGAGCAATAAAACTGAGGAGACCCTAGATCCCCTTTTTCCCATTGTTGCTCGCGATCTAGAGCCAGTTGAAGTTTCTTCAGCGTCGAACGCCCACGTGGACTCAGTTGTTCGCTCTGTGGAGGACACCGGTGCGAGCCCATCTGGGAGAGAACTAACAGTTGTGGCGAACAACAATTTGGACGAAAGCTCTTCGTCTTCTGCCGAATCTGGAGATCCAGATCTTAACGAACTCACTCGCGAGTTCCTGGAGAGTATTAACTTCCCATCCCCAAAGATGCGGGAAAATGAGATCCCAGCTGGGGTTGCTCGATTATTCGAATGGCGAACATATGCTGAAAGGTATGCGAACAGCTTTCCCCGTCCCCAGAGAGAAATAATGGATAAGGTGAAAACTGGGTACCAGGCGAGCAAAATAAAAAGTGTTGTTCGCGAAGATGAACTGGACTCTATCCGGGAGGAATATAAAATCCCATATGATATTCACCTGTGGGCCCCTCGGAGAAAGGAAAGAGCTGATCGTACATCCCCAGGATGTACGGCGATCAACCTTCACACCTTGATTGCCGGATTAAAGTTACCTCTTCCACCTGTTGTTGGTCGATTCTTGGAGGCGACCAACTTGGCCATCACCCAAATTACTCCAATTGGGTGGATGAATCTTTTAGGCTCCATGTGCTTGTTCGCCTTGGAGGGGTACGTTGATCGGATCACTGCGGAAGAGATCAACTACTTGATGACAATCACAAACTGCCCCCAAGGAGAAGAAGGCTATCACTATCTCAAAGCCAGAACTGGGTTGAAAATGGTGGAAGAGGTGCCGAACAAGATTCGTGACTGGAAGCAACACTTCTTCTGGATTGGGGGTGATTGGCGAGCATCTTCCGGTCCACACGGTGGCCCTGGACGAATAAATTCTCCAGCAGCCTATGGAAAACTGAAACGTAAGTCCATTTCTTGCTCGCCTTTGGGCTAAGTTGTTCTAATTTAACTTTTCTTGTCTGTTCGCAGGCCCTCGTCTACCCAAGTGGGATTCGGAGGAGGAGGGGTTGAGCTCCGAGTTTCTATTTACCTCGTGCTTGGTTGGCCTCCGCAATAAGGCAGATAGGACTATTGACTATCTTTGCCGAACAAGGTGTCAAAGAGCTGCTCGCCTCTTGACTTACCCTCACCACCTGGAGGCTCAAGCTGAGGTGCCCCCAGGTATGACAATTTATAACTTTTGATTCCAGTCTTGTTCGTCATTGATTTGTTTAACTTGCTCGCCTAACTCTTTCTTTTTTTTTTTTTTTTAGCCGAGCAAGTAACAGTTGTCGTTCCCCCCAGTTACGCCCTCCTCGAGCATAGGGTATCTGAAATGGGGCCCCCAAAAGGGAAGAAGAGGAAAGGTGACCCCCCCTCCCATGTGCTTGCAATGACGAACAAACCTGAGGGGGCTAGAGTTCCCAGACAGGCGGCCCCCCCCGTTCAAATCCGTTCCCCTCCGGTTTCCCCACCTCGTGGTGGGAAACGCCTTAAGAAGGCAGACGGGACCCCACTGGCCGAAGATGTCCTTGGCAAGGGGAAGGAAAAGGTGGGCCAAAGTCATGCTCGCCACGAAGGGAATGTCATTAGGCGTTCTTCCGCGGAGCCTACGGAAAGGTCGGGAAAGGCGAGCAAAGATGTGGGCTCACCCCGCGGCCCAGAAGACCTTACGTTTCTTGGATGGAATGAACGGAAGTTTGCCGAGTAAGTGTCTACCCTCTTCTGCCGAACAACTTTCATTTTTAATTTTTCTAAGTATCAATTTCTTTTCTTGTTCGCAGATATCGTGCTGATGATTATCCCGGTCGAGCAAGTGTTGTACATCAGTACGCTTGCTCGAAAACTCCCGTTAACATAAGGGAGATTCCTGGCGAACATGTTCGCAAGGCGACGGAGTTGGTCGCCCGAGCCTGGACGCGTCCCTTGGACAAAGCCATCCTCCAACAGGGGCAAATGGACAATCTCCACCTCTCGATGATGCTCGTTGCCAACGGCCTCGTCACTGCCCAAAGGGCAATCGCCCAAGTTGCCGAGCAAGAAGAGTCTGCTCGCCACTATGCGAGTACTGCTCGGCAACTCTCCGAGGAAAAAGACAAACTGGCGAACAACTTGCATGGCCAGATTGCTCGGCTCAATGACCAGCTTTCCCTCTATATCGACGGCGAGAAAAAGCACCTTGAAGACATTCAAGGCTTATCTGCCGAGCTGAAGAGTAAAGAGACCTTGCTTGGTGAGGAGAAGAACAAACTGTCAGCGGCCGAGCAGAAAATTGCCGATCTCGAGGCGGAGGTTGCTCGTTGTTACACCCGATATCCTACTACCCGACCCATCGGGTATCAGATACAGACCCACTGCTGCGGCGGGCTCGGAGGAGAACAGTCCTCCGGCCGGTCAGACAAGACGGACAGGAACCCAGACGCTGCCCGACATAAACCTCTGGGATCGGCCGGGAAGGGTACTTATAATCCACACGCCCGTGTATCGGGCGGCCAGCGACGAGCCTCTGTGCAGGTACTCTACCCGCCTTCCCGCAAATGACCCACCGGGGCATTTTCGTCCGGACTCGCTTCCCGGTACCCGAGTACCCGTCTACCCGACACCAGGCCGCGCCAGCTGTGTGAGGACGTCGAGTGCCATCAATCCAGAGGATGTGACAGGGTCAAAGAGGGTAGTTGAGGCCAGGTCCAATCACCTCAGGGGTGACAGTGCCACATGGCTTCTCCTCATTGGTTCGTAGGGGAGGCTGTAGCCACTCATTACCTTCCAGCTAGGAGCAGGAGGGGCCCACAGTCCACCTACCAAGCTTGGGGAACCCCCACTTTGAACATTATAAATAGGGCTTTGAATGCCAATTTGTAACACACAACACATTTATTGCAAAGACATACTTGAGAGCCCATTTACTCTTGCATTTATTACTCTCTGTCATCATTAATATAAAATCCTACCCGCTAGGAACCCGGCAGCGAGATCCGTCATAAATCGCTGTCAACATTTTGGCGCTAGAAGAAGGGAGACTAATATCGAAGTACACTCGGTTTCATTTATCTAGTCACCTCGAACAAAACCTCACCCACTTTCATTCCGAAAAATGACCACTTCAAGGGCCACACGAACCCAGCACCAAGCCGAGGATATCGGCGAAACCGCCACTCCGGCTCCGGCCACGGCGGAGACCCTTCAGGGTCCTTTCGAGTTCTTGTCGGCCATAAGGACTCCGGAGGACCTCCAGGCCGCAAGGGCCATGATCGAGCGCCGTCAGGCCGAGATCGACGCCGCTCCTATCCGCACTCACCGACCAGGAAAGGAGCCAGCCCGAAGCAGGGCCACCTGCCAGCCCCGGCAGGAGCAAGAAGCGGCCAGGAGGGCCGCCAGCAACCCCCGGCCTCAGAATCTAAAGAGGCGCCTCGACGAGGAGGCCGACTCACAGCGGGCTTCTCGCCGACCGGCGGGATCGGTCTTCTCCCGGTTGGGAACCCAGGCTCGGGGAGCTGCCCGACCTTGTGAATCCAACGCCAGCTCCAGGCCCCGGGAGCGAGAACAGGCACGATCTCCCAGGCGTCACAACGACACGGCCCCGAGGCCGTCGGTCCGTGACCGCTTGGGGGACAACCCTCGTCCCCGTTCTCCCCCCGCGGCCGACAACGCCATGGCCGCCATCCTAAAAAAGGTCTCGGACCTTGAGGCCAAGCTCGAGAGGCGGGACGGGCAACATCATGTCCCCTACATGCCCAACTCTCCCCTCGCAGACATCTTGGTGCGGGCCCCTGCCCAGCCAAAAATCAACGTGGCCGACGTGGGCCAATATGACGGGGAGACAGACCCCGTCACCCATCTCAGTAAATACTCCACCTACATGATCTCCATGGGGGCAACAGATGCCACCCAATGCAGGATGTTCCCGCTAACCTTGGGGGACAGGGCTCACCGATGGTACTCCTCGCTTCCCGCGGGGAAGGTGGTTTCATTCCACCAACTAGGGGAACTGTTCTTGGAACACTTCTCCTCGATGGCACCGCGGATGGCCGGCGCCAACCGCATGGCCAACCTGGCCCAAGGAAAAGACGAGACTGACCGGGCGTACATCGACCGGGTAGATCGCATCATCATGGAGGGTGAGCCCGTAGGGGACGAGGTCAAGCTCGTCGGGATCATAGGCGGACTCCGCCTAAAAACTAAGCTATGGAAGTCAATGAACAAGGACTACCCCAAGTCCTACGCGGAGTTCCGGCAGCGGGCCGGAAAAATCATCTACAATGCGGACATCCTGGCACAACGGCTGGGCGAGAGCGCCCCTGCCGAGAAGGAGAAACCACGCGCCTCGGCGGGCACCACGTCAAGCCGGAGGAACTTTTCCTACCGGGCTCCCCAGCCTTTCAAACCCTTCGATTCCGTCGAAGTGAAGCTGGCCGAAAAACTGTCGGCCACCCCGGAATACGTCTATGTGCAGATCCGGGACAAAAATATGATGCCCAAGGCGCGGCCATGGGTCCACAAGCCAGGGGTGCAGCTCAACCCCAACAAATACTGCCACTACCACCAAACCGTCGGGCACAACACCAGTGAGTGCCGCGACCTCCTAAAACAGCTCTGGCGACTCTTCGAGGAGGGGAAGCTAGAGGAGTTCGTGAAGAGACCGGCGGCCAGACCGGAAACTCATGCCGCTGCCTGCCCTGCTGAGCCAAACCGGGAGGCAGCCCTCATATGCCCACCGATGCCGGAACATCAAGCTCGCCGGGCAGTCAACATGCTCTCCCCGGTGGGCGGCTTTGCACCCACCACCTCGCTGTCCAACCGCAGGCAGAAGAGCGAGCTGCGGGCAATGGACAACATCCACCAGATCGCCTTGCCGGTCAACATGACGGCAAGAGAGACGGACCTCCTCGCCTTCAAGGAGGAAGATCGCACCGGGGTCATCTACCCGAACCACGACGCCCTGGTCGTATCCGTCAACATCATGGGCGTCACTGTCCATCGCATGCTTGTCGACAACGGAGCCTACTGCAACATTCTCTTCAAGACCGCGTTCGACCAGCTGGACAGCTCCTTTGAGAAGTATGTGGAGCCATGCGACCAGGTCATCAAAGGCTTCGGCGACGCCACAGTAAAACCCTACGGGATAGTTAGACTAGCCGTAGAATTAGTTTCTAGCATAGACGCTGAGGTTAAGGCTTCGAAACAGCTCGACTTTATCATTGTCGACCAGCCGTCAACCTATAACGGGTTTCTCGGCAGGCCATTCGAGCACGAGTTCGAAGCCGCCGCCTCAGCCTTCTATTATTGTATCAAGTTCCCAACCCCCTCCGGGAAGGTTGGGACTCTTAAGGGAAATCAAAGAATGGCACGTGGATGTTTGGCGTATATCGATGTTATTTCAAATTTTGCAAATCTAGATTATATCTGCACAATCGGGGAGGGAGACATGGAAATAGACGAAGAAATCCCACCCGCTACCCACCCAATGGAAGAAGACTCGCAAACATTTGAGGACATCCAAGTCGACCTGGAGCCAAGGCTCGGGTACGAACCCATGGAGATTGACAAAACCCTAACGGGGCAGATCGACGATCCACGCTACGGCGAACGTGGAGCCAGTCCGATCGAAGAATTAATTTCGGTCACGATGAAGAGTCGGCCAGAAGTAAGTGTTCAACTCGGTTCGTCAATGTCCGGCAAGATGCGGGCGGAGATGACCGCTTTTTTAGAAGAGAACTTAGATGTATTCGCCTGGTCCCACGAAGACATGGTCGGGATCGATCCAGCCGTATGCTCACACCAACTACACATCGATCCATCCCGCAAGCCGATCTCACAGAAAAGAAGGAAATTCGGCCCAGACAAATACGCGGTCATTGCCACCGAGGTCAAAAAGCTACTCGACAACAAACTCATCGGGATGGTCGACCCCGACGACAAGCCTCAATGGGTGTCCAACGCGGTACTCGTCAAGAAAAGCAACAACACATGGCGATTGTGCATCGATTTCACGGACCTAAACAAAGCTTGCCCAAAAGATCACTTCCCGATGCCACACATCGACCACCTGGTGGACAGCACGGCCGGGCACGAGATGCTCACTTTCATGGACGCTTTTGCCGGCTATCACCAGATCCCGATGGCCGCAGACGACCAGAAGCACACAACTTTCCTCACCGAGAAAAACATGTATTTTTGGAAGCGGATGCCATTCGGGCTCATGAACGCTGGGGCAACCTACCAGAGGCTGGTCAACCACATGTTCCACGATCAAATCGGGGCGACCATGGAGGTATATATCGACGACATCGTCGTCAAGAGCGAGAAGAAAGAAGACCACCTCACACACCTAGCCGAAACTTTCGAGATCTTGCGAAAATATCGGATGAGGCTCAACCCGAAAAAGTGCAGTTTCGGCGTCGAGTCGGGCAAATTCTTGGGGCACATGGTCAGCCAGCGGGGAATCGAGGCAAACCCGACCAAGGTACAGGCGATCCTCGACATGAGCCCTCCCCGCACGGTGAAGGAGGTTCAGAAGGTGACGGGCAGCCTGGCCGCTCTCAGCCGTTTCATCTCCCGCATGGGGGACCGATGCAAGCCTTTATTCGACAGCATGCGGAAGGGGAAACTCAACTGGACTCCCCAGAGTCAGCTCGCTTTCGATAATTTGAAAGCATACCTGTCAAACGCCCAGGTGTTGGCCAAGCCCGTCCCCGGCGAGAAGCTTTTCTTGTACTTGGCGGCGTCGGACTCAGCTCTCAGCGCCGTGCTAGTGCGGGCTGAGGGGCAGGCACATCTGCCAATCTACTATGTCAGCCAGACACTTCACGACGCCGAGCTGCGGTACCCACCCCTGGAAAAGTTAGCATACGCCCTAGTAATGAGCGTACGCAAGTTACGCCCATACTTTTTTGATCACCAAGTAGAAGTACTGACAACAATGCCACTCCGCCAAGTACTACATCGGCCAGACACGGCGGGCAGATGCCTCAAGTGGGCTGTGGAGATCGGGCAATTCGGAGTCACATACGCTCCCCGAACATCTATTAAAGGCCAAGCAATGGCCGACTTCATAGTCGAGCTCACTCACCCGGAGGCGATGTCCAAGATCGAGCAACCACCTTGGAAAATGTACGTTGACGGATCCTCCACAACCACGCGGGCAGGCGCGGGAATTGTCCTTCTCAGCCCGTCCGGCCAGTCATTCACAACAGCCATAAGATTCGGTTTCCACGCGACCAACAATGAGGCCGAGTACGAAGCCTTAATCAACGGCCTGGAAATGGCCATGGCCATGGGAGTAAAGAGACTCCAGGTCTACAGCGACTCGCAGCTCGTTACATGTCAAATCTCAGGAGAATACGAGGCGCGCAGCGACAGGATGTTGGCCTACCAGGGATTAGCAAAGAACTTGCTCGAAAAATTCGACCAGGTGTGCATAGAGGTGGTACCCCAACTCGATAATACTCAAGCAGACGCACTCGCCCGCCTCGCAACATCCGAAGGGGCAGCCGACATGTCCCAGATCACAGTTACTTACCTGACCGCCCCTACGAGTTCGAACCAGCGGGTGAGTAGCCTGGGGCAAGCGGAAGACAGCTGGATGACCCCAATCCTGAAATACCTCCGTGATGGCCAACTCCCAGTCGACCGGGTAGCGGCAAGACAGTTGCAGCTCCGGGCGGTACGGTACACGACCATCGGGGACCAGTTGTACAAACGAGGCTTCGCCCTGCCCCTCCTAAAGTGCGTGATGCAGGAGCAGGGAAGGAAGATCTTGGTCGAAATCCACGAAGGACGCTGCGGGAACCACGCCGGCGGCCAGGTGCTCGCCCAGAAGGTCATCCGACAGGGATATTTCTGGCCCACCCTGAAGAAGGACGCAATCGACTACGCACGGGCATGCCACAAGTGTCAAATCTATTCGCCGGCAATCCATCAGGCCCCAACCGAGCTCACCTCAATCCTGAGCCCGTGGCCGTTCGCAAAGTGGGGGATCGATCTCATTGGCCCTTTGCCTACGGCCCCGGGCAGCGTCAAGTACGCAATTGTCGCAGTGGATTACTTCACCAAATGGGCGGAGGCGGAATCACTGAAAACGATCGACCAGGAACACGTGATCAGGTTCATCTGGCGCAACATAATCTGTCGATTCGGCCTCCCACAGATAATCATTTCGGACAACGGGAAACAGTTCGACGGGCTAGAGATGGAAAGATTCTGCCAGAAGCACAAGATCAAGAGGTTATTCTCGTCACCCTACCACCCCCAGTCGAACGGACAGGTCGAGGCGGTGAACAAGATAATCAAACACACGTTGAAGACGAGGCTGGAGGAGAGCAAGGGAACATGGGCAAGCAAGCTACCCGAAGTGTTATGGTCATACAGAACGACGTGTCGCACCGCAACCGGGGAGACTCCTTTTGCTCTGGCCTTCGGAACAGAGGCAGTCATCCCGGCTGAAGTCGTCATCCCGAGCCTCCGCACCTCACAACCCGTGGGGACCGAGAACGACCAAGCCATGCTAAACGAGTTGGACCTGCTGGAGGAGAGAAGGCTGTCCGCAGAACAAAGAAACATAGCTTACAAACGCCGGGCTGAAAAATACTTCAACTCGAAGATCAAGATCAGGGAGTTCGAAACCGGGGACCTGGTACTCAGACGGACGGTCGGGCAGCCCAAGGGGGCATTTGGTCCGAATTGGGAGGGACCCCTAAAGGTCTCCAGCCGCCTCGCCAATGGAGCCTACGAGCTGGAAAGCCTTGAGGGCAACCCGGCCCAATACCCTTGGAACGCCTCCCTACTCAAAAAGTACTACCAATAGGAGCTCATTGTAGTCGCTACTCAAAGCGCAAACTTGTAAAAACATTTAAGCGGTTGGTAAAACAATCCCATCTTCGTGAAGTCGCTGCCCGACATTCGGCTATAGCACTTCATTAATTAATCTGTTGGTTAATTCTTTAAGCGGTTGTTAAATCAATCCCATCTTCGTGAAGTCGCTGCCCGACATTCGGCTATAGCACTTCATTAATTAATCTGTTGGTTAATTCTTTAAGCGGTTGGTAAAACAATCCCATCTTCGTGAAGTCGCTGCCCGACATTCGGCTATAGCACTTCATTAATTAATCTGTTGGTTAATTCTTTAAGCGGTTGTTAAATCAATCCTATCTTCGTGAAGTCGCTGCCCGATATTCGGCTATAGCACTCATTAATTAATTCTTTGGTTAATTCTATTGCCCGATTACGTTATTTACCCGGCCGATAAAACTAAAAGTTCAAGGAGACAAGCGAAATGAGGGGCAAAGCAATTTCATTAGAGGAAAAGAGAAAGTACAAGACGGCCAGCGGCCAGCAAACTTAACAAAAACAAAAGAAAAGAAAATTATGGATGCGCCTCGTCCACCGCCCCCAGGTCCTCATTCGCCTCCTCGTCGGCGATCGGATAAAGGAAAGTCGCCGGGTCACCGAGGAACGACAAATCCAGCCCGCGATCGACCAAGTCCTTGAGCGTGATATCATAGTCCGAGGAGGGAGGATTGGACTCGACGTAACTCTTCAAGTCGGCCAGAGGCCCGGAGTAATCGGCCTGGGGATTTTGGCGGAGTAGGGAGCGAATCGAGTCGGCGTATGCATTGATATACACCATGGACCCAGCCGACTCGCCCTCAGCGGCCAATCGAGCACGCTCGGATTCCAGGCGTCTCTCCGCCTCCGCCGCGAGAGCCTCCTTGGCTTGGCGGACTTCTTCGGCCGTCCTCGCCTCGGCCTCAGCGCGTCTCCTCCTCTCCTCCTCGAGGACGGCCTCCAGTTCAGCCCGACCCGCTCGGCCGGCCTCCAGCTCTTCCCGGAGTTTCTTGACCTCCTCTTCCAGGCGAGTAGCTTCGTCCCGCTTCGTCTGGAAGGCCGCCCTGTAGGAGGAGGCAGTCCGCATCTCCCGCTCGTATTCGAGCATGATGCCCTCCATGGCGATGGCGTTGCGGGAGGTACGGATGGCTGCCGCCCTCATCCGATCGGCGAGCGGGACGGTCCTCGCAGCCTTCTGGCAGTTGAGGGTCCAGGACCGGGGAAGGTTGAGCACGGCGCGGCGCAGTTCCTCCGGCCAAGTCTCGGGCACGGCCTCCGAGTACGGAGGTTCCTGCGAGCGCAGGAATTGAAGAACCTCGGGCGGGGGCAGAGGCTCCGGCCTGCGTAAACACGGGAAGAGAAGGCATGTTAAGAAAAAATCCTACATCGAGAAAACGGCTAGAAAACTTAGAGAAGGAAGCATAATACTTACGTGAGGTTATTACCCCAGCCGAGGAATGAGAAGTCGCTGCGGTCGCGGGCAGGGGAGGCAGGTCCCCCTAAGGTCGCCTCGACTGTGCCGGCCACAAGCCCGCCAGTCACCGGGTCCAAGTTGACCGTCACCATGGCCGGATCGACGGATGTCTGGCCTTCGACCCGGGCCTTCTTGGACGGGCGCTGCCCGTCAGTCGGGGAGGAGGATGACGGGGGCGCCGGAGCCGCGGGCGGGCTGCGAATCACCACCCCTGCGGCACGGACGGCTCCCCGCTTCGCCAGCTTGGCCAGCGCGTTCTTTTTGGGCGCCATGTCGACGGTTTCCTCGGACGATTCGACGTTCACGATCGGGATGGTAGCCTGGCCGGCCTCGGCTGCGGGCCTCGGGGAATCGGCCCGGGAGGTCGATGGCGTGGAAGATTCAGCCGGGAAGCGTTGCTCTGCGAGAAAAGGGACAAGATCAGAAATCGAGCAGCGAGAACGAGTATAAGGAGAGTCGGGCAGGAAAAGAATCTTACCACCGAAATCCAAATGGCGCGGGAAAGTCTGGAGTCCGGAGAGCCTTCTGTACTCGTCGTCGTTGAGAAGTTCGACGTCGCGGTTGTCCACGCTCTCGGATCTCACCAAGGCTAGCGCCTGCCTAAAATCGTCGGTCAGGTCGGCTTGATTTGGAACCGTGCAACCTGCACAATGAAAGAAGAATTAGATCAGTACTAAGAAGCGAAGAAAAAGTCAGTGTTTACCTCGATGATTGCGCTCCCGATATTCTCGTGGAACCGGGATGGTGTGCCCGTCTATGCCAACGCTCTCCCAGGCGCCGCCGACCCACCACCACCTTTCCTGCCAGTGCGTCACCTTCGGCGAGATGCCGAAGACAATGGCATCTCCACCCCGGGGCTTCACGGAGTAATACCCATGATTCATCCTCCCGACCGAGGCCACTGTATAGTATAGGTAGTTGAGCTCGGACGGGGTGGGCATACGGTGCAGCCCGCGCCGACCAAGAGCGACCATTGCCCCCAGGATGTAGCTCCACCCATTCGGGGTGATCTGGGTGATCGACAGATTCCAGGCCGCGAGTAGCTTGGAGATGGCCGGGTGAAGCGGGAAACGGAGCCCGGCGTGTAGGGTGTCCGCATTTATGGCGATAAGGCCTTTCGGAGGCTGGTCGGCCCGTTCATTCTCCCGGGGAGCGTAGAAAAAGACATCGGAGGGCGCCTGGAAGGTCCAATACAATTCCTTCACGTCGGCGTCCGGGGGAAGGCAGCTAGGGCGGCGAGAGGCCCCGAAGTCGGTGTCCTGGGCTTCGAGGTATGCGCGGGGAGGGCGCTTCCGCACGAACCGGCTCATGTACTTCGAGTGGTCGAACCCGATGAGCCGGCTGTCCGCGTAGTCAATCTGGTCGGGCACGGCTTCCCGCTCGAACAAGAAGTCTTCCGCCCGTGGCGGGTAGGCAGAGACTGGGGAGACGCTTAGGGCTTCCCCCTCCCGTTGGGGACTCATCCCCTCCAAATCGTCCGCGAAGGCATCCACATCCGTGGAATTGCCCTCGCCCTCTCTGGCGGCGGCGCGGGACGTTCCTTCCCCGGCCGGCTGGAAAGGCCTCTCGGCATCGGCGGCGGCACGGCGGCGGAAATGATAAGCATCGGCGGCGCCGAGGCTCTCGACGGAGTCGCTCATAACGAAAGTAAAGTAAGGAGTGTCGACGAAAGGAGCAAGAAATTACCTTAGGACGCAGATAAGACCGCCGGAATCTGAGGAATTCGCCGGAGAACTTGAAAAACCTTAAAGGGGGGCACGAGTTTGCAAGAGTGGGAAAATGAGAGAATGGGCTGGGAGCCCCTATTTATAGAAGAAAAAGGAGGGACTAAACAGCAAGAAAACGGGGTCGAAAATGAAATTAAACAAAGTTCGGGGGGGGGCGCGTGGGGGTCACGCGCGCAGCGGTTGGGGAGCAGGTTCGGCGGACGTGACCCCTGGATTTCTGCGCATCAGTCACGCCATCCCGTGACATCAGCAGGCGCAGCAGACGAGGCGTCGTCTTGGAAGTCGAAACGTCACCCCCAAAATTCAAATTCGAAATCAAAATGGTCTGCAGTTCGACCAGCCCGCCACCCGGCGACTGCGGCCCCCCGTTGTCGGGCTGGTGGGGCAATTGTTACACCCGATATCCTACTACCCGACCCATCGGGTATCAGATACAGACCCACTGCTGCGGCGGGCTCGGAGGAGAACAGTCCTCCGGCCGGTCAGACAAGACGGACAGGAACCCAGACGCTGCCCGACATAAACCTCTGGGATCGGCCGGGAAGGGTACTTATAATCCACACGCCCGTGTATCGGGCGGCCAGCGACGAGCCTCTGTGCAGGTACTCTACCCGCCTTCCCGCAAATGACCCACCGGGGCATTTTCGTCCGGACTCGCTTCCCGGTACCCGAGTACCCGTCTACCCGACACCAGGCCGCGCCAGCTGTGTGAGGACGTCGAGTGCCATCAATCCAGAGGATGTGACAGGGTCAAAGAGGGTAGTTGAGGCCAGGTCCAATCACCTCAGGGGTGACAGTGCCACATGGCTTCTCCTCATTGGTTCGTAGGGGAGGCTGTAGCCACTCATTACCTTCCAGCTAGGAGCAGGAGGGGCCCACAGTCCACCTACCAAGCTTGGGGAACCCCCACTTTGAACATTATAAATAGGGCTTTGAATGCCAATTTGTAACACACAACACATTTATTGCAAAGACATACTTGAGAGCCCATTTACTCTTGCATTTATTACTCTCTGTCATCATTAATATAAAATCCTACCCGCTAGGAACCCGGCAGCGAGATCCGTCATAAATCGCTGTCAACACTCGTCTCCGGGAGTCTGAAGCCAACCTCTTCACTCGCGAACAACTTGAAGCGGAGGTTCAGGCTCGGTCTGCTCCCATTTCCAACCTTGGGTATATCTGTGCCTACGCGGACAGCATCCGCTCGGCCGATGCTTATGACTACAAGGACTTGGTGGAAGAGATGAGTAAAGACTTGAATGAATTCATCGAGCAATATCCGCCGCCGAACAACATTGAAATACAGCTGGCGGACCTGGTTGAATTAGGGGTCAAGATTGATAAGCTTGACTCTAGCATCACTGTTACCCACCCTCCTCACCATGCTATTGGAGACGAGCAAGAGGGAGAGCCGGCTGCTGCTGACGAGCAAACTGCTAAAGAAGCGGAAGATAAGGCAGCTGAAGATCTTGCTCGAGACATGATTGTCGACCCTTCCGCCGAGCAGACTCAAGATCCTCCTCCAGCCGAGCAGCAATAGTTTCTAGGACTTAGCTTTTTGTCTTTTCCAGACTATTTTTTGTAATAGTTGTTCGTCTCTTTTTTGTAGTACTTGTAATGGCTGCTTCCAGCTTGTACTATTTTTTGGGCTTAAAGCCTTTCTTTAATGGATGCCTTTCTTTTGTTCGCTCATTTTCTTATATATGTTAATTGCCTTTACATTTCTGTCAATGCCTTTACAATTATAACATATAGTGTTGGGCTTTTGTTCGAATTGAACCTTGCCTTTAGTGGAATCAGGGTTCAGCCTTAGGTTCTGTTCATTTTAACAAACGAACAACCTTTAAGTGGCTTTGGTCCTTAGGTTCTGTTCATTTATAAAACGAACAACCTTTGAATGGACTTGTACCTCGAGCTTTTGGACTTTTCCTTTTTGACGAACAACTATTATATTTACATTGCGAAATAATTACAAGTGTTGTAAGACTGTCCATCACTATCATATACAATCTGACGAACAACTTTAAACACAAACTAAAACCTGCTCGCTTATAGTATTTTTTGCCGAGCAACTCTATCTATAAAATCAAAAGAACTAGCACCAGACTATACAATGTGCCGAGCAACTTTTGAATCTATTCTTAAGAAAATTTAAAAAATTATGCAAGTTTTTAGCCTTCCTTCAGCTTATATGCATCCCTTGCCCCCCAAGACAGTTGTTCGCCCAACTTCAAACTTATTGGTAGTACTTCTTCAGATGTATAGCATTCCAGGAGTATTGGGCCGGCTTGCCTTCCATATCTTCGATATCGTATACACCGTTAACGAATTTTTCCGTTATACGATACGGGCCCTCCCAAGTTGGTCCCAATACACCTGGAGGTTGGGCGAGCAACTTTCTTAGAACCAAATCTCCAACTCTGAATTCCCGGACTTTCACACGGGAATTATAATAACGCTCTGCTCTTTGCTTATATGTAGCATTTTTTAGCTCGGCATTCAACCTTTTTTCTTCGAGCAAATCCAATTCAGCACTTAGAGCAGAGTTGTTCGCCTGTTCATCAAAGTTGGTCGTCCTAAATGTAGTGGCCTTTAACTCAATTGGTATTACAGCCTCTGTCCCGAAAGCCATTGCAAAGGGTGTTTCTCCGGTGCTTGACCTGGGAGAAACTCTGTATGCCCATAAGACTTCTGGAAGTTCTGTAGACCAACTGCTTTTGCTCTCTGCCAGACGCACTTTTAATGTATGCTTTATGATCTTATTCACAGCTTCAACTTGTCCGTTTGACTGGGGGTGATAAGGTGTGGAATAATGCTTCTTGATCCCCCACTTCGTACAGAATTCTCTCAACTCTTGTCCATCAAACTGTGGACCATTGTCTGTCACAATTGCTTGTGGAACTCCAAAACGACAGACAATGTTCTTTCAAATAAAGTTGATCATCTTCTGCTGTGTGATGTTCACCATGGCCTCTGCTTCCGCCCATTTTGTGTAATAATCGACTGCCACGATGGCGAATCGAACATTTCCAACTCCAGCCGGGAAGGGACCAATGATGTCCATCCCCCATCTTGCAAAAGGCCATGGGCTGTATACTGACACAAGTTCCTGAGCCGGGGTGTGAATGCCTGGGGCAAAAATCTGACATTGATGGCAAGTCTTGGCTTTTTTTATTGCGTCCTGACGTAAAGTCGGCCAATAATAGCCTTGTCTGATTGTCTTGTATGCCAAAGCTTGCCCCCCAGTATGGTTTCCACATACTCCCGCATGTATTTCTTCGAGTACCGCTTGCCCTTGCCCCCTAGGCAAACACTTGAGAAGTGGGATTGATATTCCCCTTTTGAAGAGTTGCTCGCCCACCAGAGTATATCTGGCGGCTCGCTTTGTTAGCTTGGCAGCTTCAAAAGGATTGTTTGGTTTTTCCCCACTTTTCAAGTATTTGACTATACTTGTTCTCCAGTCTTCTTCTTTACTGGTTTGCCCGTCGAGTTGGTTGACGTTATAGCTTACTGTTGATGGATCTTTCATCTTTGTGACTATAATATCTGCCAACTCTACGGGGCCTTCACTTGTTGCTAGTCGGGCAAGCGCGTCTGCTTGAGTGTTGCTCGTCCTTGGAATTTGCTGTATGAAAACTTGCTGCAACATGGACATCAGGTGAGCAACAATCCGTTGATATTCGATCATGTGATCATCTTTTGCTTCGTATTCACCTCGGACTTGGTTCACGATCAATTGTGAATCGCCAAATATTTGCAAGCGTCTGACACCAACTGCGAGAGATAGGTGGAGACCAGCAATAAGAGCTTCATACTCAGCTTCGTTGTTGGTTGCCATGAAACCAAATCTGATTGCCGAGGTGAATACTTGTCTATCTGGGCTGATTAAAACTACTCTTGCCCCCGAGGCTATATTGGTTGATGATCCGTCCACATAGAGATGCCAAGGATGATCAAGTCCTCTCGTCGGATCTGGTGGGAAAGTTAGTTCGACTATAAAGTCGGCTAATGCTTGCCCTTTGATCGCTGTTCGAGGAGCATAGGTCACCCCGAATTGGCTAATCTCCAGTGACCATCTTAAGAGACGACCTGCAGTGTCGGGGCGATGGAGAATTTGCCTGAGTGGGAAAGTTGTTAGAACTTCGACTTGATGGTCAAAGAAGTATGGTCGTAACTTTCTCACGCTCATAACCAAAGCATACGCCAGCTTTTCGGTTGGAGCATATTTGATCTCTGCTTCGTGTAAAGCCTGGCTGACGTAATATATAGGTTGGTGAAATTTGCCGTCTCCGCGCACCAAGACAGAGCTGATGGCAACTTCTGATGCGGCTAAGTATAGAAAGAGCTTTTCTCCTGGGATTGGTTTTGATAGGATTTTGACATCTCCCAGGTAGTCTTTAAGTTGATCGAAGGCCGCTTGGCAGTTGTTAGTCCATGCAAACTTTCCCTTTTTGACGGCCTCGAAGAATGGACGGCACTTGTCCCCCGACCTGGATATGAACCGGTTCAATGCTGCTAGGCACCCGGTGAGTCTTTGCACTTCTTTCACCGAACGTGGTGGTTGCATATCCATGATGGCTTTAACCTTTGAAGGGTTGGCCTCAATTCCCCGCTGGCTAACAAGATGGCCCAAGAATTTCCCTGAGTGAACTCCAAAGCTGCTCTTCTTTGGATTCAACTTCATATTATAGTGTCGAAGAATTTTGAACACTTGAGTCAGATGTTGAAGATGGTCTTCCTTCTTGGGACTTTTGACTACGATATCGTCTACATAGACTTCAACCGTGTCTCCAATTTGTTGATCAAACATCTTGTTCACCAGTCTTTGATATGTTGCTCCGGCATTTATGAGGCCAAACGGCATTCTTTTCCAACACAGCAAGTTTTTGTTTGTATAAAACGCTGTGTTCTCCTGATCATCTGGATGCATAGGAATTTGATGATACCCGGCGAAAGCATCCATAAATGTCAACATCTCGTGACCTGCAGTGCTGTCCACCAATTGATCGATATGTGGGAGAGGAAAATTGTCCTTCGGGCATGCTGCATTCAGATCCGTAAAATCTATGCATAGCCTCCAGGTCCCATTTGGTTTCCTCACGAGTACTGGGTTTGCTACCCATTGTGGACAGAGTGCTTGTCGAATGAGATCGTTGTCTAGCAACTTCTTAACTTCTTCATTCAAAGCTTGGTATTTGTCTGGGCCGTACTTCCTCCGCTTTTGATGGACGGACTTTCTGGCTTGGTTTATGTTCAGCTTGTGGCAAGCATGTTTTGGGTCTATCCCCACCATATCTGCGTGAGACCAAGCAAAGACATCTAGATTCTTGGTGAGGAACTCTTTCATTCGGGATCTGTAAGGCTCTGGGAGCTCAGATCCTATGAACAATTCAAGATCTTCGTTGTCGGGATTAACTTTGAACGTCTCCAGCTCTTCGACTGGAGTTGCTCGTCGTTTTTGTCCCTTCCAACGGGGATCAAGTATGGGTTCCTCAGGGTTGAAATCATTTTCGATGTCCATGGGCTCTGCCCCCAGGCAGGGTTCTAGATCATCAGTTGGCTCCGTCCCATTGTTGTTCGTTTGTACTTGGCCCTCCAAGTCCCCCACTGAAGGTTGTTCGTCATCACCCCTTTGTTGTTCGTCAGATGGAGGTTCCTCGCGGGTGGTAACGAGTTGTTCGTCCAACACTTGCTCGTTCAAGTGTTGTTCGTCCGTATCCATGTGGTCGTCCATGTCCATCATATTGTTCAGTATTTATGGTTTGTCGACGGGATAACTTGTTGCTTCCATCATGGATATTTGTACAAATTTTGCTCGTAGCTGTTGAATGCATTCTCGTGCTCTCCGTTGGTCTCCTTTAATTGTGCCCGCTCCACTGGCTGTTGGAAATTTCAAACAATAGTGGTAAGTGGAACACGCAGCTTTAAATTCATTGAGAAAAGGTCGGCCAAGAAACCCGTTATAGGTCGACTCCTGGTCTACAACCAAGAAATCTACCATTCTTGTTATATTTCTTTCGGGTTCATTAGCCGTTACAAGTTGTACTGCTAACGTTACAATTCCCAACGGTGTTGTTACAGCATTCCCGAAGCCTACAATTCTATGTGTTGTACTCCGAACATAACCTGAATAATCTCCCAGATTATCGAGGGTCTTCTTGAATAAGATGTTGGTGTAGGCTCCGGTGTCCACCAACAGTCTGTGGACTCTGGTCCCGATAATCTTTGCGCAGATTACGAGCGAATCATTATGCGGAGTTAAGACGCCTTCAAGGTCCTTTTCGGTGAAGGTTAATTCTACCGTTTGCATGATGGACGGCTTAACTCCCATTTCTTGTACTTGGCCAATTGCTCGTAGCTCCGCCTTCCTCTTTCGATTAGAGTCGGGTGGTTGTCCATCAAAACTCCCTCCCGCGGGACCTGCGGGTTCCATCATGAACAGATCTTCTAAAGGTTGAGCTGGAATACTGGGAACTTGTCGCCCGGGTCTGTTGTTTCTCTGAGGTTGACCATCCTCTTCGTCTTCTGAGTTATTCTCCCGGGCTCTTTTCCCAGGTTGCCTTTTAACGAAATCGGAGAGCTTTCCCTCCTCATAAAATCGCCAGAGTTGCTTTAGCAAATCTCTACACTCACTTGTAAAGTGCCCCACACTTTGATGGTAGGCACAATACTTGTTTGGGTTGAGTTTGCCAGTATCCTGGCGGATTTTACGTGGTGGGGAGAGCAACTCTTTCTCCTTTACGCTCTCATACACAGTATCAACTGATACTGTCAATACTTGGTTCAATTTTTCCTTCAAATCCGATCCTTCGGTGAATGCTTTCATATTTTTCGGGACCCTGTAGCTTGTCCCGACGGGCTTTTTGTTATTCTCCTTAGGATCAGCTTTGTTCTCCCCCAAATTTGTTTGTAGGGCCTCGTGCATGGAAACGAAAATGCCAGCTTGGTTTCTGAACTCGGCATAAGTCTTTGGGCACTTCAGACGTACCTCCTTCCATAACTTCGACCCTTTTTTCAATCCGGCCATTACAGCGACGATCTTTGTATCTTCGCTTACCGGTTCTCCTTCTAGCAAAACCTTATCGAATCTTTCCATAAACGCCCGGTCAGTTTCATCATCATTTTATCTCAAATCCGACAGTCGGTGTTTTTGGGAAAGATACGACCCCGCCGTTGAAAAGTGAGAAAGAAATTCTCGACTTAGTTGGACGAACGAGTGGATTGATGCCGGTGGCATTGATGAAAACCACTTGTGAACCCGATCGCCCAATGTTAAAGGAAAATTTCGGCATTAGGTGGCATCGCTGGCCCCCACGGAGACCATGTAGCCCGTATACTTCGTTAAGTGGACCCGGGGGTCGGCGATGCCTTCATATTGAATGCTAGCCGGAAATTGAATCTTTTTCTGTATCGGGGCCTTCAAAATGTGAGCTGCCAAAGGTGAGGATGGCATGCTGGTCGTTCCCATCCCCCTCTGTTGGTCTAGTTGCCCCTGCATATTCTCCACAGCCCTCCTTAGGCTTGATAATTCATCAAGAGGTGTCCCCTGACTTGGAGGCTGTTCGGCGAGCAAAGGCATTGGCCTTTCTGCTCGTCGCAGTCCCTCGCTTGGAGTGGGCACTTCCTGGGCTTGCCTCCTAAGGTTGTTCGCCGCATTTGGCCCTAGGCGCCTAAAGGCTGACTGGGAGAGTCTTTCATGGACTGATGGGCGAGGCTGTTCAAAAGTTGCTCGCCCGTCTTCTGCTCCCCGGCGAGCAGCTTCCCGTTGATGGGGTTGGCTAAGCCTGTCCTGGGCACTGGAACGCGTTGTTCCATGGCTAGACATAGTTGTTCGTCCACGACCAGACTCAGCCTGTACTTCTCTTTGGTCGACCACCTTAGCCTTTCCCTTATTCCGTCTGACTTGGGCACTATCAACCTCTCGTTGTTCGCCCCTAGTAGTCCTGGGCCTAACAACCTCTAGGGACTTGTCCCTTGGCCTTGCTTGTGTTGGCCTGACCTGCTCTTGTTGCCTCTGGAGGGCCTGGAGAGCAGCTATGGTTTTAGCCAACTCGTTGGGGTTGTTCGCCAAAGCCTCCATCTCAGGGGGGAGGTTATGTGTTATGGCCGTATGCTGTGACCTGTTCGTATGTCTCGGGTCACGGTCCTGGTGGTCGGCCGACGTGGCTCGGGTCTGAGATGCTCTTTTCGACAAACGTGATCCTTGGGTCTCTTTAGATTGAGGCATTTCAATTTAAATTATTTCTTAATTTATAAATTGAAGAACACCAAGAACACTCTTGTTTATATCTTCAAATATTTCTTGAGATTTCCTATGAATCTTCAAGTTTTAAACTTGAAGTTCTTGAGTAATCACACTAAACCGAAGGTTCAATCCCTCCTTCTAGCGCCAAATTGTTGGTGAACGAATCTAATCGTAAGGATTAGTGGCTATTTTAATCCGTTTTTATGTCACCAATCAATAACGTGTGATTGATTACCACCGTAAATGGTAAATCGGGGTTTGGGTTATTGAATTCGGGTAATATGAAGATCGAAATCGAAATTATTTCGTGTATGTGTAAGTTTGAGTGTGTTTATGTGTGTCTTTTTGTCTGAAATTCGAAAATTGCATAAATAAGCTGGAGAACAACTATTTATAGAGGCTAGCAAGCATGAGGTGCTACTGACTCTTGGTCTCCCTAGCTTGCATGCCTTACATGTGTCCTTTGACCTTAGTTTGACCTTATCTAAGCTGAATCTTAGTTACAAAGTCTTCTTTTGGGCCTTATCTCGGACTCATTGTTGTTCGCCTAGGTCGGCTTGACTAATTTAGATGACTCTTCAACTGAAAGTTGTTCGCCTCTTGAGGTTGTACTTTGGAAGTTGTTCGCCTTATGGCTTTGTTCAGCTTGGCTTTGGGATCTTTGTCCTTTGTTCACTTGTACACACCTCCTTGGCTGTTTGTTGTAACATAGTTTGACTAAGTTGTTCGTCATTGATGACTTCACAGTTGGCTCATTTCTCTCTGGGGACGGGGAAAGCTGTTCGCATACCTTTCAGCATATGTTCGCCATTCGAATAATCGAGCAACCCCAGCTGGGATCTCATTTTCCCGCATCTTTGGGGATGGGAAGTTAATACTCTCCAGGAACTCGCGAGTGAGTTCGTTAAGATCTGGATCTCCAGATTCGGCAGAAGACGAAGAGCTTTCGTCCAAATTTTTGTTCGCCACAACTGTTAGTTCTCTCCCAGATGGTCTCGCACCGGTGTCCTCCACAGAGCGAACAACTGAGTCCACGTGGGCGTTCGACGCTGAAGAAACTTCAACTGGCTCTAGATCGCGAGCAACAATGGGAAAAAGGGGATCTAGGGTCTCCTCAGTTTTATTGCTCGAGTGCGAAGACATAGGAGAGGAAGAAAAATCCAAGCGGCGGTAGAAAGAGTTGCAGACGGCGGCGCTATCCCGGAGAAAACGGTGGCGTTCAAGTCCACACGGCGGCAGAAAGGTTTTTCGAGAGAAAAAGATAGAAAGAAGAAGAGAAACTACCTGGGAGTTGAAATTTGAAGCCAAACACTGAAGGACGGACGTCGGAAAGCTTGGAATCGCCGGAGGAAAGTGGAAATCGCCGGAGCACTGTAGCAAGAGGGGGAAAAGTGGGAAAAATTTCAGTTTTCCCACTATTTATACCCCAAGCAAAAACGGGGTCCAAGGCATAATTTTCTGAAAGTTCAGGGACTCAACTGAGAGAAGACGGGGTCAATTCCGAGCTAAACTAAAAGTTGAAGGACCTATTGGCAATTATATGGGTGCGTGGCCTCGGGGCTGCTCGCGCGTGAACGGCGCGCAATCATTGCGCTGGCGTCATCTTCGTGATCTCCCCAGATCATGGGAAGACAAAACGGTTATCCCGATGTTGCTCGTCACAAAGATGTTGTTCGTCCAAGTCTTGACCAGAACAATACTCTAACTACAGTTGCTCGCCACAAAGTTGCTCGTCTGATGCAACATCTAGTCAGGATAGGGGGCAATTGTTGATAGGCGAACATCATCCAGCGTGAAGCGAACAAGAGTTACGGGCTTAAACAAAGATAGTCAACATGGGGGTACATCTACCAATCTGAGAGGTGTATAAAGCGACGAACAACTCCCCCGACGAACAACTAATGGGCGAACAGGTATTAAGACCCGAGACCAAGAATGAGCCAACTGTGAAGTCATCAATGACGAACAACTTGGTCAAACTATGATACAACAAACAGCCAAGGAGGTGTGTACAAGTGAACAAAGGACAAAGATCTCAAAGCCAAGCTGAACAAAGCCATAAGGCGAACAACTTCCAAAGTACAACCTCAAGAGGCGAACAACTTTCAGTTGAAGAGTCATCTAAATTAGTCAAGCCGACCTAGGCGAACAACAATGAGTCCGAGATAAGGCCCAAAAGAAGACTTTGTAACTAAGATTCAGCTTAGATAAGGTCAAACTAAGGTCAAAGGACACATGTAAGGCATGCAAGCTAGGGAGACCAAGAGTCAGTAGCACCTCATGCTTGCTAGCCTCTATAAATAGTTGTTCTCCGACTTATTATGCAATTTTCGAATTTCAGACAAAAAGACACACATAAACACACTCAAACTTACACATACACGAAATAATTTCGATTTCGATCTTCATATTACCCGAATTCGATAACCCAAACCCCGATTTACCATTTACGGTGGTAATCAATCACACGTTATTGATTGGTGACATAAAAACGGATTAAAATAGCCAATAATCCTTACGATTAGATTCGTTCACCAACACGCGCGTTGCTCGGAAGTCATTTTTTTAAATAAGATATAAGGGTAGCATAAAATTATTTACATTAATTATGTATAAATTTTCTACATTTGAACTTAAGTAACATAACTAAGAAAATAAAATGATTCATTATCAATTGAATCTAACTGGACATTGGAATAAGTGTCTGTTTAGTTCAACATTTAAATTTGCATATAAAATTATGGGTTTACATCCACAAGATGCAATATAATATATAAAAATAATGAAACTAATACATTTTCTAGTGAATGGAAATGACATTTTACGCAATTATGTTATAATACTTTGTTAAAAATAAATTAAAATTTAAAACAAAAATTTGTATTTATTAAAAAATATTTATTATAGTAATCCGATACATTCGAGTAAAGATATATAATTCTTAATAAATATAATATATGAAAAAATATTTAAATCTATTCATAATCAATAATTATGCATTAAAACAACAATTATTATTTTAAGCATATAAGTAATGTAGTACGTTAAAAAAAATAAAAATAAAGGATCAATAAAATACGAAGTGGGGCTACTTTTCTTTAGTAGACAACAACAAATTTGGAATCCAAAGTATATAGTGCATATGTGTTGAAAGTATAGCAAATGTTTGAGATTGGTGACTAAGGTGTAGAGCTAAGAATTAATGTATCAAAATACTTCACCACTTGTTGATTCATAGAATAAAACAAAAACATTTCCTCTACATATTTATTGAAAAAAACAGGGTACCATACATTAAGAACATATACAACCTTTGATTAAAAAATTCAATGTCCACAAGAGAAAAAAAGACTATAACAAAAGAGAATACAAAGTCCTTCTCAAATCAATACAAATTATAAGGGTAGCAATGGTTTTGTCAAAAAATTCCTGCAAAAGATGGAGACCAGCATCACAAGCTCAATGAATATATACACTCGAAAAATATAAAAACAGATAAGTACAAATCATATAAGTTTTCATCTTTTTCTAAATTTAATTTTTTAACAGAATACATGATAATATATACATATATTGTATTTTAAAATTTAATGCTAATAAACATAAAAATCTATTTCAAAACACTGACATGATTTACAGAATCTGTAATGCATGTTTCAATACTGGAATGTGCAATGATATAAATAATATTTGCTATGTATGTTGTGTCATTGCCTGATTAAAAGTATGTGAATTATGAATATCACTAATTCTGCATTGAATGATAAATGTTGAAAAAAATAGAAACTAAAAAAAATAAAATAAAATATGCGTATGCACATCAATAGTTGAGTTTTTTTATATGATTTAAAATAAAATATATTTAGAAATACTGATTTGATTTCCCAACTTTTCAATACATGCAGGGACTTTTCAATATATATATATATATATATATATATATATATATATTTATAAATTTTTATTAAAGAGGAATAAAAAATATATGCATGTGATGTATATTTAAATATATCACATATCTATTTTTTAGTATGAATATATTAGTCGAAAAAACAATCACCTATAAGAAACTTGTAAAACAAATACATGCACAAGCAACATAACACACACCACAATTAATAAATAACATTAATATACCTATATTTTAGTATATCTAAATGGAAAAAAAAAAATGTCAAATGATATAAATAATATAGATGTATTAACATCTGCGACAGTTTTCAATTGTACGAACAATTACCTGAAAGTGAAAGTATACTAGACGGAAAATGGAGCGAAAAGGCTGCTGAAAAACTCATTCATACACAGGTATGTTTCACTAAATAATATCATTGTGAAATATATTAATCATTTTATGTATAGATTATATTATACCTTATATATCATATATATTAATAATGTATAATTTTAAATAAAATGTAGTGTCATAACTGATCAACACTGAATTGAACAAAAAATTTAAAAAATCAAGCAACTGACATATAATGAAATTTTGTCAGTTTTACTCGTTTTACGTATAACAGAAATTATTAAAACAGTGATCAAAGAAAGAACATGTAACTTGCTTTTGTATCAACATGATAATTATTAAAAAAAAATACAAAAACCAAAAATAATTTTATATAAATAATAATGTAAGTTAAACAATTTGTCCAAAATATATTGGTTCTTATTTAGATGGTTTGTAATAATTAATCAAACCAAAAGTATACTTTTAGAACTTAACAAAACAAATCACTCATCAATCCGGGCAATAACGGATTTTGACTTTTTCAAAGATTCGGTGCAGGAATACTTATCATCTACTGATCTCTTTAAATTAGGTGTATTACTACACTGGTCATTATCATCATTACCACAGCTAATGCTCTTGCTTGGCGAACAACAATCACGAACCTTCAAAACAACAGTAATGATTTAAAATGTTCAGTAAAAAAAAAAAGGAAAACAATATCAATTCTACATAACTAAGAAAATATCTTATTATATTATTCAAATTCTACTACCTTAAAGACATTTGAATCAGTGACAGAAGTATTATTGAATTCCTACAAAATAAAACAGTCATTATCAACACAAATTAATAAAATGTAGATACAAAATTATACATGTAAATATATACATAAACATAAACTTATATATAAATATATATATATATAATAAAATTAATGAAAGTAAAAAACTTATCACCTCATTAGTACCATCAAATGCAGAATATTTAGAAATCAAAGAAGAATCTGTATAAATTTTCACAACATTGAAAACTTCAGAACGGCGTGCAATATCATCCGGCCTTATTTGAATTCTAAACAAAAGTGTACGTTCCAAAAGATCTTGAATTTCGCTTGGAATAGAGTTATGACTAACCTATAAAAATGCAATATACGATACAGTATAATTTTTTTATCAAATCAATAAAACAATTAAAAGGAAAAAAATTATTAATAGGAAAAAAGGAATACAAATAAATTATAATTTAGAACAAATATTAAATATATTCTTACATTATTTTCAATCTCCAAAAGCTCATAAGCCTTCTTCTGAATTAGATCACAACAAATATTATCCCATAAATTTAAGCTTACATTGCTTGTTCCATCAACCACAATCACCCTTAATCCATACCTAGAAAATAAAGAAAGTTATAAAATACACAACAAAAAGATAAATATACAAATATCATTAATAAAAAAAAATACATCCACATAATATACAAATATATGTATATATAAATATATTATTTTATAACAAAAGGAACATCTTTCATTCCACACTTAAGACACTCAAACATTCCACCATTCTTGTAAACCTTCCGAGCACATTTCTTGCATGAATAAAACCGCCAATTATCATAAGAATTCAATTCTATAATCTTGCCACAAATCCAAAACATTTCAACCTACATATAGAAAAGAAAAATAAAAATTAATAAATTAGTCAAAATAATACAAAAAATTAATTAAAAATATTAAATATAATAATAAATCAATAAAACATAAAAATAATAATTGTATAAGACTAACCGTAGTGTTCTCAAGAATCCAATAAATGGTCTTCACATCAATATCACGATTACACACCAATACAGAAGTATCACTAAGAGATGACCAAGAAAAGGATCCACATACTTGTTTATCTTTTGTATTGGCATTAAACCTAAAAACATTTTAAAAAATTATAATAAAAAAATTCATCATAATACAATACATACAATAAATAAATTATAAAACAGATTCCGACAAAATACCTTTTTCTCAAATCAGAAATTTCATTAATTTGGTCACCAAACACAATTCTGGAAGTGTTAAAAGAGTTGGAAATTGAAACTTGTCCTGAAATTATTTATTCATACATATAATAGACTAAATTAAAAAAATAATTAAATGAGCAACTTAATAATGATATTAACATTAAATGATTTGTCATAGAGATGCAAATAAACATACCACTAAAACTCTTGACACGAAACATTTGGAATATAAGAATAGATGGAACATCACAACTAGAATTTTCAACCTTTCGCAACTCATTTATAAAATCCCCCCACAGAGAAACTTTCAATTTCATACCCCTGCAAATTATTTTTAAAATAATATCATAACACAAGGAATATTAATAATGTAAATCATCAATGTAAAAATAGAAAATAAAAAAACTCACGATATATCCTCTAAAATAAGATCAAGTAGCTTTGTAGGTTTAAAAGCAACGTCCCTCTCAACAATTTCACTAATGTCGAAAATTCTGCCAATAACATCTAACAGAATAATTTATAACATTATTAATAGAATAATAATGATATGAGGAAAAAAAAACATCTAAACAATAAATTATAGAAAACTTACCTATCAAAACATTTTCATCAATATTTGACTGAATGGATAATTTAGAAAAATCTTTAAATAAGTACATGTTATGGGGAAAATCAACATCATCAACTTGTACAACTCGTGTATTCGAAATAAACTGAATTTTGTAGTTATTAGATGTTGTCTTAAAAGAAGTCTTATTTGTAGTCACGAGAAAATTTCGAACATTGTACAGGTAGCCTTCCACAATTGCATCCTTGTATTTATCGAAATGATACAACTTTATAGTAGCATGAATCCTATCACCCTAATACAAATAACAAATTAATATATTAAAAAATAAAATAAAACAAAGATATAATTAAATTTATAGTACAAATTGAAGCATTAAAAAAAATTAACTTACCTCAAAATCATGAAATAAACACTCTAGGTTCATTAGAGGATTGTTAATACCATATGCAGGAGCCGGGTATATACGAACATGTTGGGAAAATAGGGGTGCCCGGAATCTATTCGGGATGAAATTTAAATACGAATTTAAATACATTTATTACTAGCATGAATTAATCCTAATTAATTCAAATAATAATTCTAACAACCAATTTAACATCATGCATGTTGAATTAATTCACATATAATCTATGGCGGAATAAACAAGATAATATGTGATTAACGTACCTCTCGTAGAACTTGGCCTTTGAATAAAAAGGGACTAACACGTACGCGCTTTATCAACCCAAAAAAACCTTCTCAAGTATTTCCCTTTCGCCTTATTCGATCACCGGTGGGAGATGCTTTCGAATAATTTAAATAACTAAGGAAAAAGAAAAATATCTATGCTCTTGATTTTTCCAACACATGGAATTATGTTCTTGGGAATGAAATAATCATCCCCTATTTATAATAGGAGGTGGACGGAAATTTAAGTATATTTGGGCTTGGAGAAAATCTTTTCTTAGACTCTAAGAAATTTTGAATATATCTCATATATTCTTTTCTCCAATATAAAACATTCCACAAAAATCTCATCCTCATATTATACTCAAAATTTTCGAAAAAAATCAATAAGAGATCCTAAGATTTGGATATTCTTGAATATATGAGATATTCTTGTATTCCAAGAATACATATCTTCCATAATATCTTTCCAAGAAAATCAACAAAATCTTCTCTCTCCTTGAACCTCTATTTTCGAATTTTTTATGAAAAAATCAGCATAATATTATCTTTTTATTTTAATCACCTTATCATTATTGGGCTACTTAATGGACTACTTGAGGGGCCTTTAAGGAGAATTAAGATTTGACCTTCTAATGGACTTCTGAATTTCAATATTGAGCCCCAATATAATTCAATCCATTAATATTAATTATTACCACTAATAAATTAATATTGCACTATCCATCTTAATCCATATTACGATAATATTGACTCCCGGTTATTATTTCCCGCGTTTAAGATTATCAAGTCCATTAATTAATTAAGCTTCTGAATAGCTCTAAATTAATTAATATATTTCACCTTGGAGTAAAGACAGCTCAACATTATTATCCGTACCGAAGAAACTGATTCTTCACTTACAAGATTTGGTACGATAAAACTTCTGAGCCCACCAAGGGGACTAATCACACGAGCCGTACTCGCACGTGTTTCTCCGTATTAAATCTTAGCAACCGTTGTATGATTAATATTACTGCCCAAAGCACAAGGTTCGAAGTCACAATGATTCTCACCCAACATGAATCAAAGCAGTAACCATTAAGCACACACTGTCCTATTTAAGTGACAGATATTAAGAAATCAACAACCACTGAGGTCTAATTCTTCACCTTTCAGAACAGAAGAATTTATCCTCGCTGTAGGTCCTCTTCAACACATACTAAATGTGCTAATGCAATCTCTTAGTCAAGACAGACCAATCTGAGTCTTACACATCGACCTTTCACGGCGGATTGTTCAATTCCACCTAGGTCGTGAAAATGTACGTTTAGTTACAAGGAAACTGTTAATGTTATCTTCCGTGATCGGGTATCACCACATTAACTACAATGTAACTAGTACCATATATTGAACGGTTTGCAATAGAAATTCAACATTCAATTATAAATAAAGCAAATGTGATAAAAGAATTATTCTCATAAAACGAGTGTTTAATACATGAGTTATACAAAGTAAAAACATATTTTCACGTATAACTCCAACAATCTCCCACTTATACTTAAAGTCTGCTTTTAGTATACATCACGCATGTCTTAGTGTAGTAGCTCTACATGACATCTCATGTCAACCTACACTAACCTAATAATTCCTCCCACTTATACTTAAAGCAGATTGACAATAGTTTTGACTCCCATTCCATCCACATGTCTCTCGAATGTACTCTGAGGTAGACTGTAACGCCCCGCTCCCGAAACGCCAAACTGTCTATGGTCTGAGCATATCGAGACCGGTTCGCTACTTATAGTACCAAATTCTGAACTTGAAAATTTCATTTTAACTTTAAAAATACATTAAGCAGCGGAAATATTTTGTCCTTAAAATATAAACCCCGTGACGTTACAAACTTAATTATATTACATTCATTTGTAAAAGTTTGCATCTTATAAAAACTTTAATTTAAAAAAATCTGCATTTGGGAAAAACTCCATGTCTCGTTCCAGCTCCCGCTCCTCGTACCTTTTGACCTGCAATAGCTATGGGGGTGTGAGATTAAATCTCAGTGGATAACACTGTAGAACGTTATGCTAATCGGGAAGTACACAATAATATGAATATTCTAATAGTACTTCAAACTAAAAAATCTAATATTTTACTCAATGGAAAACTAATACTGGTGACTATCATTCATGTTAATCATTAACCAAATATTCACCATTCTTTGATCTTGTGACCCGAAGGTACACCATGTGACCCGAAGGTTCACTGATCCATAACCTTTAACATTCCTTTGATCCTGTGACCCGAAGGTTCACTGATCCATATCCTTAACATTCATTTGATCTTGTGACCCGAAGGTACACCATGTGACCCAAAGGTTCACTGATCCATATCCTTAACATTCATTTGATCTTGTGACCCGAAAGTACACCATGTGACCCGAAGGTTCACTGATCCATATCCTTAACATTCATTTGATCTTGTGACCCGAAGGTACACCATGTGACCCAAAGGTTCACTGATCCATATTCATAAATCTCGTAACATGCACTATATAGATAGACATGAAAGCCTGCGTTGAAATACATTTACTTTGAGTTGAATACATACCTCTTTGACCCAAATGGATCTGTCATTCAATCCAGTTACTCACTTAAACTCAAGTTCGCCAAAACAATTGTAATTCGTTAGATAATATAATAGTTAATAAGCTTGAAAGTCGATCATCATTATTTATATTAGAACAACCATATTATAAATGCAATTCCAAACTAGACAACATTCGAACCACTTACAGATATGTGTTACCCACCTTTAACCTTGAAGACTTGCTATAATATTGAAAAGGTTGGAAAAGTTGAAGAAGAAACGGAGTTCTCTCATCCAGCAGTACTTCACCTAGCACACGTCATCTGTTTATTTATTATTGGAGCTCTTGAACCGTAGCTTATAAATACTAAGTTGGTATCTCTTTATTTACAAAGTTTCAATTGTTCATTTACAACTCAATTAAATAAAACCGCAATCATCAATTTAGTTAAATAATCAAATACGTAAACATATCTCAATTAGTGCACTTTAGTAACCAATAACAATAAATGTAACAATTCATCAATAAATTAAACATGTATTCACTTAATAATAAAAATTAAGTAGCATACAGAGTAAGATAATTAATCCCTGAACATAGCTTAATCGGCTTAAAATCCATTCTTTATCTCAACAATGAAGAAAGGGACTCTTAATTATAATTTCCTTTCAAGTAAATACCCAAATAAAAAAATTGATTGTAACAATTTAAATCAATCTCTCATCTTAAATGCGGTATAAGGGAAAGCTAAATTGCAATGGTAATAATAGTAATTTATACGAGTCTTAAAACTGATTTTCTTTAGTGGGACAATTAAGAAATTTGTGCTAATAATAAACTCTGCTTGTTAGTAAAAGACTAATATAATAGTGAAATGAACAAGTATTAATATTACACTTTCAATAATAATAATAACTTAATAACTTAATTATGGACACATTTCTTTTAAAAGAGTACTGACGGGGTTATTATCAACAATAATAAGGTTAGTAACAAAATCATTATCAATGATAATAATTACATGTGTATATATATACATATCTTTTTGGTAATACTAGTACTACTACTAATACATAGTGATACTAGTAAAATAATACTATGCACATACATATACATTTACGTACACAAATAGTTCCCAAAACCATAGGGTTAGTCATTAAAGGGAGTTTAATTCCATGTAATTATTAACCATGATTAAAATGCATTAAATATTGATGTAACTCATGCATTTAACTTAGTTAAATAAGATATAGGCTGTCAAGTCCTCTTTCTTAAAAATTGATCAAGGCCTTGCGTAACAAAACATCTTCTTTAATGTTTTCCTTCAATCCCAACAGTAGGACTAATTAAACACACAAAAAATTCAACTAGGAATCACAACCCATTTTACACGCTTATAATTAGATAATCTGGTCAAACAAAATTAACATAGCATAATAAATATTAATTAATTTAAACATATTACTTGTTATTAACTAAAGTACATTTGAATGCATGACAATTAAAAATTACAAAAGCATTGTTTCTTAAGAGCTTTCGACTACCATATATATATACTTAACATTAAGAAAACTCATTAACAATAACAGTAATGATACATTCACACTAGTACATAAAATGCATATCTATCCAAACAAAATTTAGTTAAGGGATCTTATTCATAATTGAGTAAACTCATAGTTAACATACATATATACCTTACATAGAGTTAGACATTCACATACAAAAACAGAGCACAAAAGACAAGGGTACATGTATATTTAAGAAATTAAACTATAGTTAACCAAATTCTCTCAGAATCTAAGTAAAAGTTGAAAATGTTTAAGAAAGTTATCCTTTTAAGAGCAGATGAAACTTCGACCTGAGCACAGACCAAAATAGAGTAAAATAGACGCATATAAATGGGAACAGAGGGAATTCATATATGCAAAACTCAGGCATACATATTCTGCATCCACTTAGTAATAATCCTTATAATAATAATAACAATAGTAGTAATACTAATGATACAGAATTAACTTACCCATTTCATACACATATGCACACTTGGGTTATACATGTATGTCACTTACACATATAAACATAGAGTTCGTACATTCCCTGCAATCCACACACAAACTCGCCTACTCACATACACACACACGCATAGCACACACATACCACAATATACGTACACACCTGGTCGTTCACACACAGATACTCCATCGGTGAAGACAAAGATGAAAAATGCACCCAATAACTCGTAAATAATATCAAGAAAGCTAGATAAAAGACACAATTCTAATTTCAAGGAAGTAGGGGTTCACCATATACTTTCGTGAAAAATTGAAGGTCTTCCCGGTGTTCAATGGTCAAATTGATTGAGGGCTTTTATTCTTCCCGTCAAGGGCATTCTACTGGTACCAAAATCGAGACCAGCCGTGCAGCGGTGCGACGACGGCGTTAGGTGATGATCGGCGGCGTCTGGAGGAGAGGCGCCGACGCTCTTGTGTGAAATGGGAAGAGGCGGCGATGCTCAACAGGGAGAGACGACGCAGCCGCTGTAGACGGCTGTGAGAAGGACGTAACGGTGATGTGACGCGGCCAACGGGAAGACGGTGATCGCTCGGCGAGAGGAAGAGTGGCCTAGGCAACTCCGATCGTGTGCCTCTGTGCGATGCAGAAGAGGGAGGTGATGCCGGTGATCGTGGCTGGAAGAGAGATGAACGGCAATCGGCAAGGGAGAAGTAAGAAAATAAGCTTGGAGAGGGAGAGTTTGGGAGCTGTTCTGGGAAAAATGAGGCACACACGGTTTTGATGATTAGGAAGAAAGAGAGTGGTTTCCTAATTTAGATAACAAGGGGCGTACGCTGTTTGGGAAAATTTAACTAATTAATTAATTTAAAACAAAAAGGAAAAAAAACACTTGTGGTAAGGAATTAACCTATAATCCTAATATTTTCGTTCACGTAATACAATTTACGAATTATTGGGTTCATGAATCTAACCCATATTTGGTAATTAATACATTTCCTTTTTGTTAAAAGAAATCTAATTTATACTAAACTTGCATATGAATTTTTCTCAATAATATATATATATATATATATTATTCAATTCCTTCCTTCGAATTTAGGAATTTAAAAGATATAAATTTAAATCACATAACACCACAAAAGATTAAGGTTCTTGGGAAAGGAAAGAGGTTAATTTGGGACGGGGTGTTACACGGACCCTTTGTGAATGAATATACTAGGTTGTCACCCGACGCTATCTTTGCCACCTCTTTATCTCCTCTCTTAACGGTTTCTCGTGTAAGATGATGTTTTCTTTCAATGTGTTTGTTGGCCTTGTGGGCTCTCGGTTCCCTTGAATTTGCAACTGCTCCGACATTATCACAATGGACAGTGATTATGATGGGCAAATTCGGAACAACGTCCAAGTCCACTAAGAAGTACTTGAGCCAAACCGCTTCTTTCGCTGCTTCACAAGCAGTTACTTATTCGGCTTTCATGGTCGAATCAGCGATGCATTTCTGCAAATCGCTTCTCCATGTCATGGCTCCTTCTCCCATGCAAAACATACTACCCGAGGTAGATATTCTGGATTCTATATCTAATTGGAAATTTGAGTCCGTGTATCCCACGGGAATTAGACTGTCTGACTGTTAAATCAACATTCCATACCAAGTTCTTTTCAGAAACTAAAGAATGCATTTAATTGCAATCTAATGTGCTTTCCCGGGGTTACTTTGATATCTTGCCATCATGCCCACGACAAAGCAGATATTTGGTCTCGTACACAACATTGCATACATAAGACTTCCTACGTCCGAAACGTACAAAACGTCTTTCATGTCATCTATCTCCACTTGCGTCTTAGGGCATATTTCTTTAGATAGATGGATTCCGTACCTAAAAGGTACAAAACTTTCCTTGGAATCTTGCATACTGAAATGCTTCAAAACAGTGGCTTTGTATGAAACTTGTGATAAACCCAACATCCTCCTCTTGCGATCTCGAGTGAACTTGATCCCAAGGATGTGACCGGCTTTTCCCTAAGTCCTTCATATCAAACTGATTTGACAGTCATACCCTTACGTCTGACAATATCTTTACATTGTTTCCAATGAGCAGAATATCGTCTACGTTTAATACTAAGAATACCACCGCAGTTCCATCACGCTTCTTATACACACAACTTTCGAACTCGTTTTGATCAAACCCATAAGACTTAATCACTTGGTCAAAACACTGGTTCCAAGTGCGTGATGCTTGCTTAAGTCCATAGATGGATCTCTTAAGCTTGCATACGAGATTCTCTAGGGCATTTTTCAATGAAACCTTTGGGCTGTTGCATTTAGATATCTATCCCGTCAAGACTTCCGTTAAGGAAAGCCGTCTTGACATCCATTTGCCAGATCTCATAATCTAGGTGCACAGCGATCGACAAGAGAATACGGATGGACTTAAGCATAGCTACAGGCAAAAAGGTCTCCTCATAATCGATCCCTTCTTTCTGAGTATACCCTTTGGCCACAAGCCTCACTTTGAAGGTCTCTACCCTTCCGTCCGGTCCTTTTTTCCTCTTGTACACCCACTTGCATCCAATGGGTTCTACCCCATTGGGTGGCTCGACCAACTCCCACACTTGATTATGATCCATCGAACCCATCTCGGCTTCCATTGCCGTTTGCCACAACTCCGCATCTTTGTCTTGGATTGCCTCGTCGTACGTCCATGGGTATGATTCATCACCGGGAACCAAATCCGAAGATTCTTCTATCCCCATAAATCTCTCGGGTTGCCTAGCAATCCTCCCACTACGACGGGGTTCCGGTTGTGAAGGTGTGACGTGTGGTACATCATCTTGTATACTCGGTATAGGAGTTTGCCCTCTTAACTCGTCTAAGGTAATCTCACTTCTGGGCTTTCTTTTGTTCATATAGTCTTCCTCCAAGAATTTAAAGTGTGAACTAATCACGGTCTTTTGATCCTTGGGACTATAGAACATACACCCTTTCGTTCCCGCAGGATATCCTATAAACAGCCTTAATTCCGAACGTGGATCCAACTTACCGGCTTCCTTGTCTAGCGCGTATGTCGGACAACCCCAAATCTGCAAGTGTCTTAGACTGGGCTTGCACCCGGTCCACAATTCCATTGGGGTTTTAGGAATCGATTTGGATGGCACCATGTTTAGAATGTAAGCCGCTGTTTCCAAGGCGTTACCACAAAACGATTTGGGTAAATCCGAATAACTCATCATGGATCTGACTATTTCTAAAAGAGTCTGGTTCCTTCATTCCACCATACCGTTCTATTGAGGGGTTCCCGGTGCGGTCAACAGGGATACAATCCCTTCGTCCGATAGGTAGTTCAAGAATTCATCGCTAAGGTATTCGCCTCCACAATCAAATCATAGAAACTTGATACTTCTTTCCCTATGCATCATAAGGTAGATGTATCCATATCTCGAGTAATCATCAAATTACTCATACCCCTTCTTGCTATGATCGTCATTGAACCACACATATCGGTATGAACGAGTTCTAACACTTTGGTGGCTCTATTCCCCTTGGCTCCAAATGCCCTCTAGGTCATTTTACCCTCTAAACAGGATTCACAAGTTGGAAATGACTCAACTTGAAGTGACTCCAAGGATTCATTCTTCACCAACATTTGTATCCGCATTAGATTAATATGACCTAATCTAAGATACCATAGAAGTGTTTCGTTCATGTCCGAAGAATGCTTCCTTTTATTACTCAAAATAATCGATGTGTTATTAGATTCAATTTTATGAGTGGTGTGCCCAAATAATGGTATAAAGATCATCCATTGAAATTCCGGAACAGATAAACTCATCGTTTCAAGAAATAATAACATCCTTATTAAAAGAAACTGAGTATCTATTTAAAAACCTTTTAGAAACTGAAGGTTGAGTTCTTTCTAAACTAGGAACATAAAGAACGTCTCTCAAGACCATAACTCTATCTTCAAAAGATAGGCGCACTTCTCCCACTGCTTCAGCTACCACTCTCGTAGCATTGCCCGATGTGATGGGGATCTCACTTCCGTTAAGTCGTCGGGTTAGCTTGAACCCATGAAACAAATGTGATCAGTAGCTCTCGTATCCACTATCCACGAATAGACAGCATACGCCACTTCACAAGTTTCGACGACTAGGGTGTGTGAATTACCTAACTCTCCTAGCCTCTTAGGCTTGGAACAGACAGACCTCCATTGTCCTCTCTCACCGCAACTAAAACACTTCCCCTTCGATGCTAGCCTTTGCATTTGCCTTTCGCAACAATTGGATTTGCTTGGATCCGGCTTTTAGTTCTCTTCCTCTTTTTCCCTCCCTTAGGACCAAAAAGAGGTAGACGAACCATTAGCCACCATAACACTAGACTGGTGTTCCATTATCACCTCCACCGAAACTAAAGCTTGCAAGAGCTCGGACAAACGACTTGTCCGTTCATTCATCTGACAGTTCAGTTGAAACTACTCAAAGCTTCTCGGTAGAGAATGGTATATGAAATCAATCAAAATCTGCGCCAAGTACTTCCAACTTGTTAAGGTATGCCATTATCTCGAGAACGTGCTCCCTCACGGGCATTCCCTCCACCATTTCCAACTTGACCGAGTCATGTTTGGTGAACTGATTAGTCATGGGTTTCTGATGTGTAAACATCTCTTCAAGGCTTTACATGATTTCAACAGTGGATACAATGTCTTCATTAACGCGCCTCATATCCTCAGACAGAGATGTCGAGATGATGCACTTCATGTGTTCATTGTCACGCTGTCAATCATAAACTGTCTTTTCCCATTGCTTGACTTATCATTAGGTTTGCCGGGTTCATTAACGTGAATAACCCAATTGTATTTTCGTGCAGTAAGGACAAATTTAAATTTACATTTCCAATCGATATAATTATCTCCAAAAAGTTTATTAACTTTAAGTATATTAAACAGTGGATTAAAATGTTGCGACATGATGAAATGAGAATAAAACATACATTCATATTAATATCTAGAAAAATATGAAATTATCACATAATTCGATCACATCAATTATATTGAAACCTTAAAACAATATAATCATGCATCAGCCAACATCTCGAAACAATTTAAATGCGCCACGAGGGGTGGTCTAACATTTAAACACATTCAAACGGATCACAAACTTAAAAGTTACAAATCCTTAATTCAAAATTAATAGTTGGCTCCCACTTTGACCACATAGAAATTGACAGGGACTCCGAGGGGAGTAAGTTAATATCAATTTCCTATGCCTAAGTAATAACCATAGTTAAATACAGGATTATTATTTTGCTTTGAGCAAGCCACTTGTGGTGAGGGTCAATACCGCCACTAGTATAAATCCACAATCATCCTTTCGAAATTTATTCATGTGAAATCCGTTCTTTTGGCCGATCCGAGGGAGAAATGTATTCCAAAAAAACTTCACAAATAAATAAATTATGGAGGCTAAATTAATCTAATTTTAATATTCGGAATAAAATTGCGATTAAATAAACATACTTAGTAATTTTTGAAAGTAAGGTTTTTCTTGGACAATTAAATTCATGCAAACACATATTAACAATTAATAATAAGTGCACGAAATAAAACATACATCAAAACAAAATTAAACACATTGGAGCACTCAAATCCAATTGTCATGGTTTAATTTCTTCACGTCTTGATGCGAAAAATCGTCCTTGTTGCTTTCCTTCATTCGCCTCGACACGCTCCCACTCGAACAACAACACTTCATAAAAAAACAACATCGTTTGGGGTTCGGGACGACGTTTAAAATCACACAAAAAAACACAGAACTGGAAAAAATTTTAAAAAAAAAATTCCAAGGCCCGAGATACGGTGCGCGTCGGCCCATAGAGTGGGCTGCACGCCTCTCGGCCCTCGGCGGCCGAGCGCCGGGCAGCAACCCGTGCGCGCGCGCGCCACCCGTCGTGCGCGGGTCGTGCATCTTACGCACCCCGTGCACCGGGTTTCGCCGTTCGTTCTTGTTTTCCACCCCATGCATGATTTTACGTCCATGCATGCGCCGCGTATGCATGCGTCCGGGTACGCCGTCTTTAATTCTTCGTTCTTCGTCACGATCCGGTTATAATTTATTTTACAAAAAAATAAATACTAGATCTAGACTAGTCTATTACAATGATCGAATCAAAATAAAAACAACTAATCTACTCGTGCATTTTCTCACGAGAAAAATGAATTCGAACGAATCGAATTAAAAACAATTAATTCACACGCATGAAAAAATAACAACATTAAAACCATGACAATTGGATACCTGCAAAAAAGATCTAGTAATTCTACTATCCAATTTCAATTTAATGTCTAACAATTTAAATTCCAATTTAAAGATCAGAGCCCGAAACCGTGGCTCTGATACCAGTTGTTGAGAAAAATAGGGTGCCCGGAATCTATTCGGGATGAAATTTATTTACGAATTTAAATACAATTATTACTAGCATGAATTAACCCTAATTAATTCAAATAATAATTCCAACAACCAATTTAACATCATGCATGTAGAATTAATTCACATATAATGTATGGCGGAATAAACAAGATAATATGTGATTAACGTACCTCTCGTAGAACTTGGCCTTTGAATAAAACGAGACTAACACGTACGCGCTTTATCAACCCAAAAAACCTTCTCAAGTATTTCCCTTTTGCCTTATTCGATCACCGGTGGGAGATGCTTTCGAATAATTTAAATAACTAAGGAAAAAGAAAAATATCTATGCTCTTAATTTTTCCAACACATGGAATTATGTTCTTGGGGATGAAATAATCATCCCCTATTTATAATAGGAGGTGGACGAAAATTTAAGTATATTTGGGCTTGGAGAAAATCTTTTCTTAGACTCTAAGAAATCTTGAATATATCTCATACATTCTTTTATCCAACATAAAATATTTCACAAAAATCTCATCCTCATATTATACTCAAAATTTTCGAAAAAAATCAATAAGAGATCCCAAGATTTGGATCTTCTTGAATATATGAGATATTCTTGTATTCCAAGAATACATATCTTCCTTAATATCTTTCCAAGAAAATCAACAAAATCTTCTCTCTCCTTGAACCTCTATTTTCGAAATTTTTACGAAAAAATCAGCATAGTATTATCTTTTTATTTTAATCACCTTATCATTATTGGGCTACTTAATGGGCTACTTGAGGGGCCTTTAAAGAGAATTAAGATTGGACCTCCTAATGGACTTCTGAATTTCAATATTGAGCCCCAATATAATTCAATCCATTAATATTAATTATTACCACTAATAAATTAATATTGCACTATCCATCTTAATCCATATTACGATAATATGGGCTCCCGGTTATTATTTCCCGCGTTTAAGATTATCAAGTCCATTAATTAATTATGCTTCTGAATAGCTCTAAATTAATTAATATATTTCACCTTGGAGTAAAGACAGCTCAACATTATTATCCGTACCGAAGAAACTGATTCTTCACTTGCAAGATTTGGTACGATAAAACTTCTGAGCCCACCAAGGGGACTAATCACACGAGCCGTACTCGTACGCGTTTCTCCGTATTAAATCTTAGCAACCGTCGTATTATTAATATTACTGCCCAAAGCACAAGGTTCGAAGTCACAATGATTCTCACCCAATATGAATCAAAGCAGTAACCATTAAGCACACACTGTCCTATTTAAGTGACGGAGATTAAGAAATCAACAACCACTGAGGTCTAATTCTTCACCTTTCAGAACAGAAGAATTTATCCTCGCTGTAGGTCCTCTTCAACACATACTAAATGTGCTAATGCAATCTCTTAGTCAAGACAGACCAATCTGGCCTTACACATCGACCTTTCACGGCGGATTGTTCAATTCCACCTAGGTCGTGAAAATGTACGTTTAGTTACAAGGAAACTGTTAATGTTATCTTCCGTGATTGGGTATCACCACATTAACTACAATGTAACTAGTACCATATATTGAACGGTTTGCAATAGAAATTCAACATTCAATTATAACTAAAGCAAATGTGATAAAAGAATTATTCTCATAAAACGAGTGTTTGCTACACGAGTTATACAAAGTAAAAGCATACTTTCACGTATAACTCCAACAGAACACACCGTAACTTGAGCAACCATGTAGTCTTTGTTGGATTAATATGTTTAATCAAAGAAGTTGTCGAAGACATATTCGTATATTGATCAATACCTACGAAATGGAAAATTTTTAAATAAATTATTAATTAGCTATCCTCATTACTGAGTATGATCAAATTACACATAGTAACTTGACAGAAAAACAAAAAATTAGAACTGTTATCATTTACGACAATGCAAACAAATGCATGAAAAATTATAAAATATAGATTCTCACCAATAAGTCAATAAAATGGACACTAACATTGAAAACCATATACGTCTATTTATATTGAAATATAAACTGATACATTCACGAGGAGTGAATAAATCATGGCTAAGTTTCTTCACAATTTAAAGTAAATATATATAAATAAGATAAAAATTAAACCACAATTTCCTCCTCTTAATAATCAAAACTTTGAATGCATTTATATCCTAATATTTTTGGTAATCCTAATTCCTAATAAAATAGTAAGATTATGGTCAACATACATACACAAAACAACCACTAATGAAAAAAAATGAATGTGGACATAATAATTATGCAAGGCAAAATAAGTTAAATAAAAAATTAATCAATTTATTTTTTATCTGTAAACTGATATACAAAACGGTTAGAATACATTATATATTAAATATATTTTAAATTTGAAATTTAAAAAAATGATAATAAAATTGTATAGAATTTGTAATATATACAGGAAAAATTCGTGCATTATAATATAGTGATCTCAAGGAATAAAGACAGATTTTAAAACTAAACATAAAATATTTCATTTAAAAAAAGGGAACATGTATTGTTCGAAAAAATTAAATATAAGTAAATTGTCAAAATTAATTGTAATAAAAAAGATTACATCTACCAAAGTTTTCTACAAAGTTAAAACTAACAATACAAAGAAGGGCTTTTCTACGGTCTGGAAGGCTTTCGCCCTTCCTGACGTCATTAAACCCTCTTATTAACATTAGATAAAAAATCTAACGTATGATATTTTTTTTAATGGATTGCACTTTGCATTAAAGCATTTGCACTCTGCATATGGCAATTGCACTGCATCACACTACTAATAAATTAAATTAATAAATATAACATTACAAAAATACCCTTTGTACTTTAAAGCAATTTATAATATTAATAAATTAACATTTAATATTTCAATAACACCCTTATATATATTATTTAAACTAAAATTACAAATAACATATTAATATAATAACCTAAAATCTAATAAAAAAAATAAAAATAACGAAACATCAAAGACCATCGCCCTAGCCATGGCGGGTTTCTCTCTCACTGGCCTGAACCTCCATCGAGAGCCCTAACCTGTTGGCCGTGGCGGTTTTGGTTTCTCATTCCCGTTGCTCTCTCCAGTCGCGCGCGCTCACTTTCCCTCATCAGCATCGACGCACCACCAACATTTCTTAGCCACTGCCGCCGCATCACGCCTGCTTGAATCTTTCACAAGGTTAGAGTTTTCAATTTCCTAAAATTACCTTAATTATCGATACTCTTGTTCAATTTATCACGTTTTATCCTTCTTTGCTAGTGTACTTGGTTTTTTAGTATGCGACCTCTATGGAATTGAATAAAGGGCATGCTCTTTCGAACATAATTTTTAAGTGCTTATCTCCAATTTTTTTAGTTAGATATAGTTAAATGACTTCATGAATTCTTAAAATTGGTGGAATTTTACTTGATTTTCGAAAGCTTTTATTGGCTTCTTCAATTTAGATAATATCAGGTCATATAGTGTGTTTATTTTTATATTCTCAGAATTACATAGTTGGAGTAGGTGTAGTTCAAGCAGGTGTGTGCTTATTTGTGGCTAGTTTGATTTGACTAATAATGCCAAATTGTCTATCTCGGAGAAACACGCACATCTGCTTTTGTGTGAGAGAGAGCTCTCTCATAGTCACACACCTAGAAAAGGGTTTGTTAATTTGCGAATTGCAGCAGAGGAAATGGAGAAAGCTTTGATAAAAGTAGGGAGCATAAAAGCAAGCACATTTTGGGTTTCCAAGAAAGCCAAAGAAGAGATCTCCAACATTTCTCAAGACCTTTCTGTATGCTCTTCTTACTTTGGTTAATTGGGAACCTTCCATTTTCTTCAAACTTATGTTTATGCTCTCAATTTGTTCTTCATGTTTGTGCATAATGCTGGTTCCTTCAAACTGAAATTGGTGCTGAATTTTGTGTATCAGTAAAAGATCTGACCAGTCTTGGGAAATCTTGACAGAAAAATAAACAATTCCTGATTTGAAATCTGGCGTCATTTTATTTGTGAAAATATTGATATATATATGGTGCCAAAGAAGAGAAATGATGGTAGATACTAAATACATGAGTGAAATTTTCATAAGTTACTTTTAAGTTATGATGCCAATCTACTTGTAAATTCTGCCAAAATATTGTTATTTTCTTGCTCCATGAGTCTATGACAGCATCTATTGTTATGGATTGAAATAGAAAAGAGAATGATAATTAGTAATCCATTGATTTTCCTTTAACATAAATTTGAGTACAATTTTATTAGATTTGGGTTCTCCATTGCTTGCAGTAGGACTGTGGGGTAAATTAGGTGCTCTTTTATTACGTCCCTACACTTTTTTGTTCGACTTCGAAAATGTGGTATAATTTCTTCTAGGTTTCATCTTCTTTCTTGTTTCCTCATTAGACCATCAGACAGATAACATGAAAATTTCTTTGCTTCCATTAAATATTGAGATTCCCTGGTATCACAATAGAGAGAAATCTTTAACTTTTTTTGTTTCTTTGCCTTCATAATCTATGGCATCTACAATTCATGAACAATTCAAACAGTAACCTGACCCTAACTCCTTGGTACATCTTTTTTTTTTTTTCAGTATGGATATTCTGTCTTTTCTGAAAAAAATTATTGTACTATTAATGATGGTGAAAAAATTGTGGACTGTGTTTCAGAAGATCGATTTGGAATCAATAGTGACAAATATTAGTTCTAACACATTGGGTGCGCCTCTCTGACCTTAGGTAATTATTAGTTCTAACAAATATGTTAGTATTTCTTATGCCATGAGGAATGCTTGGGACGCTGCTTTCCATGGTTGATGTCTTGCCTCTATTCTCCAACACTGGTTGGGGTCAGATTGCTAATTTAGTTTTCCTGGAAAAGCACATGGGAGCAACGTTTGAAAAGCGTCATCAACCATGGCGTGCTACTGTCAATCCTGTAGTTGTGCAAACTGGCGACTTTTGTAAGTGACTTTGTAACTGAATATAAATTAAAATGCCAAATACAATGATTCAACTTCATATATTGCAGCTAAATGGTTTGTAGCATGACTTTACCCTGTTTGAATTTTATTACTTTGTTAATAAGCTGAAAAATATTTTAATTGCTACATGTGATATTAATGCTATCCGTGTTCATCATGTAAATATTAATGAAAGAAAGATCAATAGACACATACAATATTTTACTGATCATTTAAGTTGTGTCTCAGAGTAGCCATGACCATGTGGATCCAAAGAGCCGAAGCCAATTGTTTAACCCTCACAAGGAAGAAGCTGCTTCTGGTTTTCCAATCGATCCACCAAATAGAGATTACAAATTATGGGGTTGAATATATATGTGCTCGACTAACGTATCAACTCTCTCGCTTAGAGTAAGGAATATGTTGAAATCTGTAAGAATTGTTAAGGACTTTCTTATATTATTGTATGCTAAAGTGAAAATATTGATTGCCAAAAAAAGTTTATGATTAAAGTTTACTCGTTCCTGCATAAGATTGTGAGTGCAAATATGCAATTTGGTTGATTTTTTTGGGTGTTTGGTTGCCTAGAACTAGATCTTAGATTCTTGGTGGATAGAATGCGAAAACAATTAGGTTTTTTTTTTTTGGCTTCTTTCAATTTTATTTGCCATTCGATGTCTTGAGATTTGTTAGAAGGATTTTATCATTTGGATTTAGAGGTTTGAATCATGAAGTACTTGCATTTGTGCTGTTGCTTTTGCTACCCTTTCTTATAAATTTTCTTAAGCAAGGTTTAAGATCTATTAGAAGGATTTTTATGCTTGCTGCTAAAACAAGAAAAGAAGGATTTTGTTATCTGGCCTTAGAGACTTCAATCATGAAGTACTTGCATTTGTAGTGTTGCTTTTGCTATCCTGTCTTATAAAATTCTTAAGCTAGTTATCTGGAAAATTTGGAAAAAAAAAACTCATGGTACCAATCTCACTAGGCAGACTATCATGATGTAAATCAAAACCTCGTGAAGGTTTTTTGACATCTTGTAATGTCTGGCACTAGCGAATAGCGATGCAGTTTCAGAAAACTCTACGAGCAATTACATTTTTGGTATAGTCAAGAAAATGTTATTTTCTCAATTTGCACAGCTTTCGGATGGTATAATATTTGTTCTTTCAGAATGAATGAGTTATTTGATTTTGTTACGGCATATAGCATCCATGTGATACTAATGTCCTAACATAAGAATCATGAAGATTTGCATGCTTTTTTCTTTCTTCTGGAAATCAGTTAATATGTTATTGTACTTCCACTCTGAAAATACTTGAATCTTTAAACATCTTGAGCAGGTCTTTTTCTGTGGTAGAATTTTCCGATCAGTCGCATAATTAGATAAAGTATCCAATGTTTTGGACTGAAGATTCATATTACATGCATGCTCAACCCAGTCCTCTAAAATTAAGTTATTTCTTGTTTACAATCTAGGCAAAGCTTGAAGGTGCAAGAGAAAAATATGGACAAGATATCCGAGTGTTTGAAACTGTAGCTTCTGGAACCCCTGCCAATGTTTCTGAAACGGGTAAATTCAGTTATTATTTTGCTAGTTCCTAATGATATATCAATAGGTAGTTTGTTCACGGTTCTATTTTTAACTTGTTCAGAAGAGCCAGATGATTTTTTTTTAGTTTATAGCAGAGGATTACTTCCAGATTTTGGCAACTAAAAAGAAAGGTAATAGTAATACTTTGTGTAGTAGTTGTGATATGGATGATTAAGTTTTCAGATTTATGACGATACTCAAGCCAATCTTCTACTGATGTTTCATCTTGAACTGAGATCAGTTTTAGAACCCTTTAATTTCTTACATTGTCAAACCACGTCCAGATAAATATTAGAAAACAAAAAAGCTTCGGGATGCTGAAGAGGCTGCTCGCAGGTCAAGGATAACCAAGGTTTCCTTTTAATTTTAAGAATATTTGTAGGCCATATTTTATTGAATGTTATTCATTTATGATTCTGCTGGAGCAGGCAGTGATTAGAGAGCGATTTGCTGATAATCATACACTAGAGGCCACATTTCATCCATCTAAGACAATTCAGAGCTTGTTTGATCTTCTTAGTAAAGTGGTTGCCCACCCGGAATTATCATTCTGTCCCTCTAAATCTTTCTCTAATATTACGATTTTCATTTTTAGATACCACACCTCCGAAAAAAGATATAAAGGATATGTCCCAGGACTTCTATACTGCTGGCTTTGTACCTAGTGTCATTGTCTACTTTGCACTTAATGCCCCAAACGGCAATAGATTGATTGTCTGTTCTCCTTCTTCGTATATCTTCGTCTCAGGACTTGTATTTTGACTGTTGTAAGTTCGTTTAGGCAATGATGGTGCTCCATTTAATGGCCCTTTCCTACAAGAGGAAGTCTTGTCTTTGAAAGGCTTGGAGTTCATAGAGCAACAGGCGGAGGCTGCACCTGGGCCCACACACGAACCGGAATCAACGAGCACCTCTGTCGTACCCGAGCAAACCCAACAAAGGCCGAGTGACAAAAAGAAGATGGTCAAGCCAAAGTGGTTGAAAATGTGAACTATATAAACATCTTTTGATTGAACTCTTCCATGTCGTTTGACATCTTCTGAGTTTATGGATTGCCTCTGGGAGGACTTGTGCTATCTGCCGTCAGAAAATGTTACCAAATAAAGATTTTAATAAAACAATTAATATTATTTAAAAATGCATCTGAGTTGGTACAATTGATGCATGGAAGTTTTTTCGCTTTTCATGAATAATTTTTACTCCCATAGAAGTCGTTCCAAAGGATATTCAATGCGCTTATGCAAGAAAAAGGCAAAAACATTTATATTCTCAATTATTTTTCAATATGTGAGAAAAAAAATTCATGAACCCAAAATCACATCAACTCGAGTTTACAAAAAAATCTACTCTATTATTTGACGTGATTGAGAAATAGATTCAATAGCAAAATGAGAAGTTAATAGCGTGACGGAGGGACTACATTTGATTTACAAATTTTTAAAATTTAAATTTTTTTGGTATTATATATAATAAAATATAAATAAATAGACGTATCATTAACGAATCACACCCTAATTTTTTTGAAATTTCATATTCTCAAATCTGTATAGCCCCCGCACTCGTGCAACATAGACAGTTAACTAATACGTTGAGAAAAGATTATGGGTAACACATATACTCCACGGGATAACACAACTTGGAGTACACATTTGAATTTGAGAGTTGTAGATTATACAAGAAGACAAAAATATAGATAAATAGTTGACACTGAAGCATGACTTTCATACTTGAAGGTCACTTTCATACTTGAAGGTCAACCAAAAATGCTAGGACTCTCTGGCAGAAAAGAAGCGTCTCTTGAAATCACAAAAAGGGTCAAGAAGCATACCCATGCCAACTTTTAAACAATTTTATCCATTAAATGACAAATTTGATCTTATTATTGAGTTTAATCTTGATGACAGTAGCCTATTAAAACCAAAATAGAGAACTAGATTAACATCACAAACACAAGTAGCTTCTCAATAACTCACTTCAAAAAGAAAAGAATAAAAAATTGTTGTAAGGACAGGACATTTCAAGAATTGCAAAGAGACCTTATATGAGTTGCCAAAAAATTCGAGAGGAAGAATGAAAAATCTATCAACAAAAAGTAAATTTCAAGCTAACATCCCCATCCTAACAGTAAGAAAGTTGTTTTTGCATCAGCAGGTCCTTGACAGGATTGGGCATCAGATCGGATCGGTCGGGTTCAGGTACCTGAAATTCTGGGTATCTTTTGTGTGGATCTGATCCGATCCGAAATATCGGGTAACTGTAGATTCGAAATCGAGTACCCGATTTTAATTTTTTTTAATATAGGAATTATGTCCTGCAAATTTGTACTCATCGACATCATAAGTGTTGTTTTCAATGAATTGTATAAAAATCAAAATGAGCCATGTAGAATTCAAAGAAAAAGCTTTGGTCTTTTTATTTTGGTTAAGACCATTAAAAAAATCCTGATGTAGACCCATATATTGTTGAGCCATAGGAACAGGTCTATAGCAATTATCAAAGTGGAAGAGTCCCTTGTCTAATTTAACTGATGTATCCTAAAATCAGCAAGCACTTAATATACATATATCCAAAAATTCCTAATGTATCAATTTTAAGAGGCAGGCCAGATTCTCCGTGCACATAATTTTAACTTGGGAATTCTTCCATCCATATGAAGTATAATCTGGCAATTCATTCATGCACAAAAGTAAAGATCAACACAGACAAAATTATAGAATACACAAGAAAAGAAACACATGTTCAAGCATTTAATCACTCATCTAAATTTACAGAAACTAGAAACAGGATCATCTTCAAGGCCATGTACTATTTCTCTATATCAGTACATATATATATACGGGTGCAAATCCGCCGAGATGGATGATTTCGTTACCGTATGAATCCACTTGTGGAAGAATACGAATCACACAAACAAAAGCTATACATTCTTCGGCAATAGCTATATAACTCACAGGCAATTGATCGAACACATAACAAGCACACCAGAAAGCGGCAACTTTAGATCCCCAAAAATCCGAGACTTCATCATTGCAAGGTGAATATATTTGTATCTTTGGCTGCTGTGTTTGTTGATTTTCATGTATGCTTACTTGAGTATCAGGTGTGGCTACCATTGCTATTTATCCCCTAATAACACCACAAAAGGATCAAATAGAATAAGAAAACTCAAAAACTTCAAATCAAAGCATTACCTTCAAGTGAAATCATAAACTGAAAGACATAAACATCAACTATAAATTTCCTAGATAAGAAAAGTTGCAAGCAATCGTGAAATTCCAATTCGCAATTAAACAAATTACACGAATCAGCTAATGCAACATTCGAAATTGGCAAGGTTTTCAAATCTGAAAATCTTCCGTACAAGTAATCATCCACAATCACCGAGAAGCAACAAACAACTCATAATTACGGATACTTTATATGACAGATGGGCGAAAAGTAGAGACGATCTTACTTGAGAGAAGCCGATGGAGGTTTTCACACTTGATACAGGCAGTCTATTATTATGATAAACCCAAAAGGGGCCGACGGGATGAAGGGGCCCTAAAATTTGCTGCCCCTGCTGTCGATGGGATGAAGAGGCCGATGGCTAAAGGAATGAAGATGATAATTGAGTTTTTGATTTAATTTCAAGGTTTAAATGATTTTTAAAAATTCTAATTTGATATTTTTAATTATTATTAAAAAAATAAAATAATTACTTCTAAAATAAAAATACTGTAAGGATATTTTTGCAATTTTATAATTTTTTTTATTAGAAATATATATTTTTACTCTAGGCGAAGCTAGATCGCAAATGGCGAACTTAAATGATGTGGCAAGTTCTTATTGGTTTACTGACGTCAGAAAGGGCGAAAGCCTTCCCGACCGTAGAAAAACCCTACAAAGAAACTAATTTAAAATTATACAATACACATTTACTTTTAAACATTCTTTAGAAATGCAAAACTACTGAACAGAACTGTAAAATAAATTAACACGAAACAATCAATAGAATATCCATATCTTTAATTAAGATGCACTAAACTGATACTATAATGTGATCACATGATATAAAAAAAATAAAAGAAACCCAATACATATAAGCATCTTTTTCTACATAAAAAAGTATAACAAAACATATAAATATGAATTATCCTAGAAATACAAATAAGTACATAAAAACGACAATACTACTATTTATAAGATGTAAAAAATGTATAACACTATTATATGAATCTGGTAAAATGTACGTCTATATATCATTTAATAAAGGTTTATAAGTTTTCATATAAACATGAGATTATTTACAACAATGACTTATTAAATTTCCAACAATATTTTAAAGGGAAAACACTTAAATAAATTGTCAAGAAATACATGTGCAGAACATATATTAAATAAAATTTAAAAAAAAAATTAAAATTGAAATACAAAATTACATACAAATTTTACAGAATAACAATATTTTAAATGATGATGAACAATAACTTAGGAAAGTTTTATTGAAAAAAATAAGTACAACTGACCAAATATTATAGAAGAAGTAGTATTAATAAATATAAAGTTCTAAACATTTCGGAAAACCTCACGAAATACAACATTCCTAGTTGTATTACCATCAGGAGATTCACTACCACACACCATAATTTTCAAGCCATGACGATTACATAAAGTTGTCAATGACTGAACACCGGCTTCTGCAAATACACTCCAACATGGGAAAAAGACTGACCCTGACTCTTATTGATAGACATAGCATAGGACACAATCAATGGAAATTGTCTGCGAGTAAATTTGAAAGGTAATCGAGGATCAGATGGTATAAGTGACAATCTAGGTATAAGAGCTAATTCCCAAGTACTGCTACCAGTAAGAACCTTAGCTTCAATAACTTTGTCACACAATTTAGTGATTACCAACCTATAAAAAATTGAAAAATTAGCATAAAATATTTAAATATAATAAATGATATAAATTTTAATAAACAAATATTAAACCAACCTTGTTCCATTGCACAATCCACGTGATTGATATATGTTCCTCAATAACATAACTGGAGTTCCAACCTTAAGGTTAAGCTCATGGTCAGGAACACCAGAAAATTTCAAAGTATTCAAGAATTCTGGAGTGTGAACACCACTAAGTGATTCAGAAGTAGAATCAGAGCTACAAAGAGTGTCAGAACTAAGATACTGTCGAGACTCCTTATGATTAAGCTTGACTATATAATCATTAATGCACCGAACAGAATCAAGCGTAGGAGCTAGTATAGCTCTATCCTATAAAAAACTATGATCATACATCTTTTTTTTTAAAATCAGGATAAATAGAATCAACGATCGAGGCAATTAGATCACGTCCAGGATTCAACAAAATATCAGTTGGTATCACAATATCCGAACCATAATCAGTCTCTGTACCTAATCTACCATCTCCAATATATTCAATCCACTTTGAAAATAATCTCATTTCATTCATTCCTTCAACGGTATGACACTGCTTCAACCTCATATTCATATTCAAATTTAAAACAGTACATGAATCCCACAATTTGGAAGAATTAATAGTAGCATGCACTATATCTTGCCTCTTACCCTTAGGAATGACAGGTAATATTTGTCTAAAATCTCCACCAAACACAATAGTCTTCCCTCCAAAAGGTAATGAAGAACACAAAGGATGAGTCATTTGCATAATATCCCGCAATGATGTATCTAAAGCTTCAATACAGTATCTATGAATCATAGGAGCTTCACCCCATATTATAAGTTTCGATTTAACCAACAATTCGGCAAGATGGCTACCTTGCTTAATGTTGCAAGTAGAATCTTTCGAACAATTAATAGGAATGCAAAATCTAGAATGAGCGGTACGCCCACCAGGAAGCAAAAGAGATGCAATACCACTTGTTGAGACATTGTCAGTTTTGATTAAGATCCCAAAGCCCCTGAAAAGATGATTTGTCCCTTTTGTCTGTCTTTGTCAGGCTAGTCTTGGTTAGGTTTTATACTTAGTCATTTTACATTTCACAGGTACTCAGTAAAAGGAGCACTTACTGATGACGATTAAGACTTAGAGCCTGAAGACGGTTTACCATCCTGAACTTATGGCAGTCTTCTAAGCTGGCTGAGTAAGTCTCAGTGATGAAGAGTATGACCCTGAGGTTATTACTACTCAGTCCTGAAGGGAACATGATGATACTGAGTTTATGGGAAGACTTGGAGTAGAGCCAAGCAATGCAAAAAAAGAATGGGTGCATTTTGCTACCTGCATTCATTGATTCTGACAAATTGCCATAAAATCAATGACTAGTCTTTGAAGTATTAGAAATGTGAAGATGTACAAAATTATGAAGAAATTGAGATAGGTCAAGGTACAGTCCACAAAGGAACGCTATCGTTTGGAAGAAGTGTTATAGTAATTTCTGTAATACTTGTAACGAAGTTGGATTCTGTTATATATATAAAAAAATGTAAATCTGGGTTAACACCTCAAGGACCTCATAACTAGTATTAGATAAAGGGTATGTTTAGGTTTTGTGTTTTGGGGATGGATAAAGCGTATATTGGACAAGGTTGTAGAAGTCGGATATCGCTAATCGGGGGCCTAGAAGAATTTCTGCATCACTGATATTAGATAATGCACAGAACAATACTATAAATTAGTAGGAGATATTTATTTAAATTTATAGTATGAGATTATTTAATATTTAAATAATAATACTCCATACCATCAAATTAGGGGTGGAAATACTCCTTAAATTATAAATTTCAATGGCAAAATATTAACATTAAGTTATATTATTAGATTTTTTTTTTTAATGATTTAACTTCACACTATTTCCATTCAGGTTATTCGAACTCATGATCCAAGGGACTAAGAACTTCGGGAGGAGACAAATTTTATGCAATTTGTAGATACTTTTATATAGTATTAGTTGGTATTATAAATCAGTATGGATGCTTACCTTGAGAGATTGTTGGTAAGAAAATTTAAATTAGTTCACTAGATTAGATATGTAGCAGAAAGTTATTTTAAAATTAATTTTCCAGTATTCAGTATATATACCTCAACAATAAGGTCACATACTTTTTTAGGAGAAGTGGGTGGAAGAGGGAGTAAGGTTGAGAGAGGGCTTTCCTAGGCAATTTCAACTTAGCAATCAAAAGGGACGAAAAGTGAGGGAGTTGGGTGAGTGGGAGGAGAGAGAGTGGAGATGGAAGTGGGAGTGGAGGCGGAACCTCTTTGATAGAGAATCTGTAATTGTTAACAATTTGAAAACTTTGTTGAACAGGAATTCGCTCAAAATGGGAGAGGCCGATAGTTGGAAGTGGAAGGATTCAAAAGATGGGAAATTCAAGACAAGCGAGGCGTATGAGTGGCGGCGAGAGAAAGAAGCAGAAGTCAACCGAGACGCAGAGAAGGAGAAAGGATTCAAGAGTATTTGGAGCAGTCTAATTCCCCGTAAAGTATTTGTACACGCATGGAGAACTTTATGGAGAATATTACCTGCAAAGAAAGAATTAAGGAAGAAAGGGGTGCTAAACCAAAACGCCAGCATTAGTTGCGTCATTTGCAAGGAGAGCCCGGAATCGGTTAAGCACGTATTTTTTTTAGTGTAAACATTCTTACTAGGTGTGGATGGAGGTGGCGAGATGGTTGGGTTTAGAATCAATTTTTTCTTCAAACCCATTATTAAATCTATTACATCATACATATATAATAGAGTCAGGATTCTCATATATAGTTTTGGCTCCAAACTGTCTCAGCCATTGATCAATTTTTTTTCTTATTTTGTATGTCGTTGGATCGATTAATTGTTTTCATATGGTATACTATTATTTCCTGTATTTATGTTATTATGTGTGTATTGGTTTAATTCCTTTTTACTTGTGTTTTCATACATTGATTGGGCTTCCGTTACAATTTATTTCACTATAAATGGTTGTGTATTTTTTCTGGTAATATGCAATTTTTTGTTTCGTTTCATATTAATTATCACTATTTGTAACCTATGTGCATGATTCTTTGCATTTCAATGATGTTTGAGTTTTTCAGCAGGTGTCCATTTTCATTTCGAAGGTTGTTATTGGTATTGTGTTGTTCTTCCTGTAGGATTTTTTCGGTCGTGTATTGTTCTATTTGTTGAATCTGTATTTTTTTAGTTTTTCGTAGATACCTTGGTTATTTGTTTGTATCATTTTATTTTTATTTTGTGTAATTTTTTTAGGTCGTAGTTTTTCTAATGGATCGCGTTTTTGTAGTTGATATTATTTGTAATTTAATCTCTACAGTTGACGATTTTTATTGTTCAGGATATGGTATTTTTCATATTTATTAGTACAAGTTTTTCTTTTTTAATATTTTTTTCCTCACATATAATTTATCGTAATGAGATGGATTAATTCAGCATTTTCGCGAAATTTACGATCATTATTAATTGATCTTTATAAGTACAATCATACCCTCTGGTATATTATAAAGCATAATTATGATCTTTATAAGCACACTCATACCCTTTGTATTATTATAAATTTGGAATGTTATTTAAGAAATTGTAAGTGCGATGTCAAGATTTTACATGTTTCACATATCTAAAATCTTAAAATATTAGTAGAATTAAAATATTATTATTGATTAGTTTGTTAGTTTAAAATTTTTAATTGTAATATAATCCTGATTTTGATTCTAATTATTGAACAATTGGTCGACACTTTTCCAGTTAACAAAAAGATTTTCAATATGCAGGGTAACCAATTGATTTTAAGTAATCCGTGTTAAATCATTTGGAAGAATTGGTTAATGCTTTCCCAGTTAACAAAAGATTTTCAATACTATTTAAAATTCATTCACTAATTAGCGTAATTCAAGTAGATTATACATTACATCTTCATTATGTAATCTCTTTCAAAATTTGTTACATTATTTGTGGAAGTAATATATTAATATTATATTTTATTTATTTTAAATTTTAAATATTGCCCATAAATTTAGGATTTATTTTTGGATAGTTTAAGATGCTATAAATTTTTTATATTTTTTTTATTTCCGTAATTAAGATTAATATATTCCAACTTTCAAAAGCTGAAGAATTATTTTATATTTTTTTCCTAGAAAAATATTCGATCTAATATTATTTTTAAAAAAAAAAAGGAATATCCGATTTAATACAATTTCTAGAACTATTTAAAAAAATGAAAAATGAAATATAATTTAATACAATTTAATTTTTTTTTTAATTTTTAAAATATGTATAAATTTTGTTCAAGTTTTTTTTAGTTGAAGTTCCATTTGGTCAAACTTCGTAGAAAATTGATTATTATGCCTAAACTTTGATTTGTATTATAAAGTGTAATCTAAAATTAAACATTATATTGACCAATTTGGTTAGAAATTAAATTGGTATATTACTTTAAATAATTCATGTTGGTCCCGCTTTTCGAAAACCAAAATGGGAATTCAGGAGCAATTTTTTTTTTTAACATTTTACTCAGGGAGTTCAGCAAGAGTGAATAATACTCAAGTCACTGCATTGCTAAGAGGCTGATCTACCCAGTCAGTGAGAAGACTGGAAGGCTCATGCTCTTAGCAACATAGTGACTCGAGAGGTTACACTTCAAGTCACTGCTTTACTCAGAGTCTGAGCTACCAAGTTAGTGCGAAAACTTGGAGACTCATCCTCTAAGTAACGCAGTGACTCGAGAAGCTGAACTCTCGAGTGCGTTGCCTGAACTGGTCAGTGAGAGGATTCTCCTTGACCTGAAAGCTTAACCAAAGTTTTCTTTACAATGCTCTCAGTGAGCAGATTTTCACAACACTTTAGTAAATACTTTAAATGAAACGAACGCTCAGTTTAACGTGGTTCGGAGACTCAAGCTCTTACATCCACGGCCTGATTTAACAGGAAATCCACTAACTGGGATTCTTGTTTTTAACGTGCCAAGGTGCACTTAAACACAGGACTCACGCCACTCCCTGGGCTGCCTCTCCTTACAAACTCACTGACAACTTACTCCCAACAAACCTAACAAGAGGGTTTTGTGTAATACCCTAGATTTTCATGACCTTATCTGCTTTACTAAATGCTTTATAATTCTTCATGAATCTATGTGACGCATTTACATTCGAATTTATGCAAAGGCACGTTTATGTGTTTTAATTACTCGATACTTACAATTAACGTGTTATTTGCTCAATACATGCTTATTCTTGAGACTTTATAATTTTTATATGTTCTTTATTTTATATCATAAAGTGTTTAATTTAGAAATTAATGTAGTCCTTAAGTATAGTAATTTATTTCATAAGTTATAAGTTGTAAAATGAACGTTTCTTTAAGAAACGAATTGCGTATCGATTACTCGATATATTTTTATGATTAGTATATAGACTTTGTAATTTATTTAGAGTCTTAGAAGGGCTTTAATTTTATTTCATAAGATAGTATAAGTAAATTTTATTAGACTTGTCCTATAATTACAATTTCTACTTATTAAATTCATAGTATATATGTGTTATTTCTACAAAATACAAGACTACTCTTGTGCTCTTCATAATTTTCGAAAATTAGGATAAATTAGGATAATTAGAGAAGCTTCAAGACTAATATTAAGATAAGATAAGATAAGATAAGGTTAGTAAAAGAAAAGTCAAAATTTACTTCTAACCTTAAGATAACAAGTGTACTTACTTAACCTCCAAGATTATCCAAAATCTTCCATATTCTTCCTAAAGTGGGGGTTTTGAGTAGCCTCCAAGCACATCTTCTCCTATAAATACATGTCCTTGCATGAAAAATTATTCATAAGAAAAAAGTTTAAAACAAATACTACTACTCTTATACTTAGAAGTTGAGAAAGGAGAAGAAGATATTTCTTGTAGCTACCTATCTCTAAGTAAGTTTCTCTTCTTGATTAAGTAATTAATTAAGTGGTAGTATGAAGTTGATGCATGATATGTGAATTAAATGATAGGAAAATGAATTTTGATGAGTAATTTGCATGTTATACATGTTTTACTTCATGTTTGAATGTTTAATTCAATTTCTTCATGAGTTATGACCAAAATCATGTTTATTATTTGATTATCTATGCTTTAGAAGTAGAAATCATGAAATTATATGGTTTAAAGTGAGTTTAAGATGATATGTTCTTCAAGTATGCATAAAACTGAATTTCTGGACCAACTTTGGGGTAAATTTTGTTTTGACCAATTCATTCGGTGGAAAATTCTGAAAATGTTATATGTGAAAATATACTTGTGAAGGAACTTATTTTTCAAATTTTATAATTTTTGGACTAGTATTCAATTCGTGGTGATTTTTCGAAGTAGAGCTAGAGTTTTGGACGTAATAGCAGGAACAATAGAAGTTTGCTATGATTTGAGAATAATCGGTTAGGTTTTTACAGAAAACCAAAGTATGTTGATAAATTACATGAAGTTGGAAGTTCAGGGTTAAAATTTCATGAGTATTGGTGAATTTTTTATGTTAAGTGACCAGAATCTATAACAGTGTGTTCCTCACGAAATATTTGATGTTTTACAAAGATTTTGAGAAATCTGAAAATATAGTGATAAACTTTATTGAGTTGGTAATCTACTGTTAAAATTTCATAATTTTTGGACATACAGATAATTTAATATGAATTTTCAAAGTTAGGTGTGTAAATCTGCAAAAATCGAATTTTTGTATGAAAGGTTCGAAATGGTCCGGTTACATTTTTACAGTCGATATTTATTTATAACTTGCTATTTGATGATTTTATACACTTAATTGATATTTGTGTGTTAGTATACAATATTTGAATATGTATGGAGATTTGAATTCAAGTCTTACAATTTACAAAAGTGAAGGGATGAGTAACAATATTTTTATTTTAAAAATTTTACTTGTAGGTACAAACCTGCAAGGTGGGGAATCACTTCACTCTTCACCGAGTGTTCTATTATTATTTAATTACACTTATTAAATGTTGAATGTTAAATATTTTGAGTCTAGCCCGCTATCGACTGGCCCCTGAGATAGTCCAACTATATGTTGGCAAATGAGATAGTCCGGTCGCTCCGGCACCACGAGTTGGTCGCGCCACCCAAGGAGATACCCGGTGAAATTCCGGGGGCTCACATATTATAAACCATTGATGTTTAGTTTGTGCAATTAATAAGAGGTTTCCCACTAAGTGTTTACAAACACTTATCCCTTCCACTTTTAAATTTTTTACAGATGTTGTGGATCCGGACGTGGGCGAATGAACTCGGCGGGCTGTGGAGTTTTCTTAAAAACTTTATGTTTCAAGAATTTTGTTTTTTTAAATTTTGGTTTGTATCTTAAGCTACGATCATACTTATTTACTACTTCCGCTGTGTAGATGTGTGGCGTGTGTATATTTTAATACAAAGTACTATTTTAGTGTCGTTCCTACTTGTGCCACATCATATTTTCCGTACTATATTAAGCGGGGACGTCACATTTTGGTTTTGGTTTGGTTTCTCCAACTATGTGGGGTTTTTCTTTACATTGTGTTAGCCTAAAGCTAGGATTAGGAAAACCTCTCTAAGCTATGAGTTACAAGCTGCACACTCATTTGTGTATATCTATGAACCCTAAAGTTCAGTGTACAAGATGTGAATCGTGTCTCCTTATAACTCTCAATATAATGCACTAAACACTCACGCCTTCACAGCTCGTAGGTGTTGATTTTTCTTACTTCACACACTCTTGAAACAAAGCTATGAGCTTGTATTTACAGTGTGGATTCAAATGTAACCGTTGGAGGAAATTACATTTGAATCCATACAATTAATGGTTACAACCACTTTTCTTGGAATGCGGCCTTGTTAGTGTCAGAGTTGCTGCCTCGTGCTGATTGGTCCACGTGGGCAGGATCCAACGGATCTTTAACTCAGTGGGTTGACCAAGACCCACTAACTTTAGGTAGCTTCCTCCTTCACTGACTTGATGATTTTCAATGGACTGAACGTCTTCAGTGTAGTTGTCCTTCCGAGACTCTTTGAAGATCATTCCAAGAAGTTTGTCATAAGGCTGAATGACAAACTTTCATGACCACAGTAGTCTGACTCCTTCAGGGCCTACTTGGTGCAGCACTGATCCTCTTGATCATGCTCTTCACTGAGTGGTCCACCTGACTTAGCTTAGAACAACCAAGTTTCCACTCAGTGAGATATCCTTCAGGCTTCACTTCAGGTTCAGGTCACTAGCATGGCTTCAGTTAGATCTTCTTGGTATTATCTTGATATCCTCAGGCTGTGTTGCTGAGTTCCCCCTCAACTGAGTGTTCCTTCAACTGAGTTCTTCTCAACTGACAACCTATTCTACTAAGAGTTAACCTAGCCTGACATGAAACAAAAGATACTATCCTGACTGCTTTCTAACCTATTATAAGTGGTTTTGGAAAATCATCAAAACTAAACATATCCCAACAATTTCCCCCTTTTTGATGATTCCAAAACTTCTAATCAAATGATTTTCTATTACAAGAATCATGTCAGAACACGAGTAATAGTTTGAAATATGCAGGAATTCTCATATTTTAAAAAATTTAAGATCTGTTCGGTTGACCAGTTTTCTTAACAAGAGTGGATCAGTGGTCGTTTGAACAACCCGCTCTGATACCAATTGTTGGTCCCGCTTTTCGAAAACCAAAATGGGAATTTAGGAGCAAATTTTTTTAAAAACCTTTTACTCAGGGAGTTCAGCAAGAGTGAATAATACTCAAGGCACTGCATTGCTAAGAGGCTGAGCTACCCAGTCAGTGAGAAGACTGGAAGGCTCATGCTCTTAGCAACACAGTGACTCGAGAGGTTACACTTCAAGTCACTGCTTTACTCAGAGCCTGAGCTACCAAGTCAGTGTAAAGACTTGGAGACTCATCCTCTAAGTAATGCAGTGACTCGAGAAGCTGAACTCTCGAGTGCGTTGCCTGAACTGGTTAGTGAGAGGATTCTCCCTGACCTGAAAGCTTAACCAAAGTTTTCTTTACAATGCTCTCAGTGAGCAGATTTTCACAACACTTTAGTAAATACTTTAAATGAAACAAACGCTCAGTTTAACGTGGTTCAGAGACTCAAGCTCTTACATCCACGGCATGATTTAACAGGAAATCCACTAACTGGGATTCTTATTTTTAACGTGCCAAGGTGCACAAAAACACTGGACTCACGCCACTCCCTGGGCTGCCTCTCCTTACAAACTCACTGACAACTTACTCCCAACACACCTAACAAGAGGGTTTTAATTTTGGTTTGGTTTCTCCAACTATGTGAGATTTTCCTTTACATTGTGTTAGCGTAAAGCTAGGATTAGGAAAACTCCTCTAAGCTATGAGTTACAAGCTGAACACTCATTTGTGTATATCTATGAATCCTAAAGTTCAGTGTACAAGATGTGAATCGTGTCTCCTTATAACTCCCAATATAATGCACTAAACACTCACACCTTCACAGCTCGTAGGTGTTGATTTTTCTTACTTCACACACTCTTGAAACGAAGCTATGAGCTTGTATTTATAGTGTAGATTCAAATATAACCGTTGGAGGAAATTACATTTGAATCCATACAATTAATGTTTTCAACCACTTTTCTTGGAATACGGCCTTGTCAGTGTCAGGGTTGCTGCCTCGTGCTGATTGGTCCACGTGGGCAGGATCCAACGCATCTTTGACTCAGTGGGTTGACCAAGACCCACTGACTTTAGGTAGCTTCCTCCTTCACTGACTTGATGATCTTCAGTGGACTGAACGTCTTCAGTGTAGTTGTTCTTCAGAGACTCTTTGAAGATCATTCCAAGAAGTTTGTCATAAGGCTGAATGACAAACTTCCCTGACCACAGTGGCCTGACTCCTTCAGGGCCTACTTGGTGCAGCACTGATCCTCTTGATCATGCTCTTCACTGAATGGTCCACCTGACTTAGCTTAGAACAACCAAGTTTACACTCAGTGGGACATCCTTCAGGCTTCTCTTCAGGTTCAGGTCACTAGCATGGCTTCAGTTAGATCTTCTTGGTGTCATCTTGATATCCTCAGGCTGTGTTGCTGAGTTCCCCCTTGCTGAGTTCCCCCTCAACTGAGTGTTCCCTCAACTGAGTTCTTCTCAACTGACAGCCTATTCTACTAAGAGTTAACCTAGCCTGACCTGAAACAAAAGATACTATCCTGACTGCTTTCAAACCTATTACAAGTGGTTTTGAAAAATCATCAAAACTAAACATATCCCAACAATTCATTTTACTTCCTTTAGGTCATTGAAATTAACATTTTTTTTAATTTCTAATTTTTGTTAATTTCTTTTGAGTATTTCTTTTAAATTTGTAAAATTTATGTAGTTTAGGAATAGTTGACAATTTATCACACGCAATGTCTATTTATAGTCCTTTGTTGTTCATTATTTATATAAATTTTTTTTTTTACTTTGGTATAATTGCCAATAACAAGTTAACTTTTTTATGTTAATTTCAGATTAATTCGTCATGATTTGGCTGTTTGGTTGGGGTATATATGTGCTGCATACGAGACCGAAGATAAGCGTTTTGATTATTTTCCAATGTTCCGCTCCACGGTCTATATTCACAATTCCTTTGATGTTATTGACATTTGTGGTGACTATTGTGGTTCTTTTGATGAGGCTGGAAATGATGATGCGTACCGAGGAATTAAATATATGCAGAACTTACATTCTATCAAAGTTGTAGATGTTACATCCTATTAGTGTATAATAATAATAATAATTCCTTTTGATTGCAATATCAAGCAGTAGTTGTATCTTGATTTGCTCATGTCATTTGGGTTTATGAATAATAGTAAGTATTTTATTTCATGGTTATTTTTTTAGTTTGTTTGTTCTTTAACTTTTTTTTTTGTCATTTATATGGTTAATATTTATTGTACTCTATATTATGGTTTGTACTAATATTAAATAAAATACTGCCTAGATTGCTTTTTTTTTTCGCGGTATGTTTATTATAATTGTGTTAAAATTATATGTACAATCTCAAAATTTATTTAAAAATATTAAAAACGAAATATAATTTAATAAAATTTAATATTTTAAAAAAAATATTAAATATGTATAAATATGACAATTAATTTAAAAATATATTTGATTCACATCATTATATAACTCATACATGATTTGTGACTTACAGTTAGAGTGAAGATTAGGAATATATATTCCTAATTTTATGGATTAGTGGTGATATCGTATCCAATTATTTTAGTTGATTACATATCAAAAGTAATATAAATTAAGAAATAAGACTTCGATTTATTAATATATAATAATGTCGTGGTGTATCCAAATCCAAATCAATTATAATTTGTATGATTTTAATTCGTAAATTTGCTTTTCATTTGTGGTGTTGTTTAGTTATTTATGGTAAATATTTTATCCTTTTGAATTGATATATTATTATTTTTAAAATATTGCAATTAAATTTAAAATATATTTGATTCACATCAATATATACCTCATACATCACTTGTAACTTACGTGTAGAATGAAATTAGGAGTATATATTCCTAATTTTATGATTAGTGGTGAGATCGTATCCAATTATTAACTTGATTTCATATCAAAATTAATATAAATTAAAAATTAGTATCCGCATTATTGAGTGGTTTGTATTCTGTTAATATTTCCATCATTTTTGCATTTCAGTATTTGAAAACATTTTTTTTAATCCTTCCTTATAAATCGTATTTAATTTAACATGATTGTTCCTGTCTTTTTAATTCAAATGAGTTGTTTCCTAATCCGTTATTATCATTAAAACATTTTTTTGTAATTGTTGTGATGTTTATTTTTTATTTTTAAAGAAGTTGGTTGTAAAATTTATAATTATTGATACATTATTATTTTTTAAATGTGTTTGCTTTAAAAAATATATTCATATGTTATAATATTTCAAACCAAAAAAAAATTCAAATTTATTTACACAGTAAAATATTGCGACATAACTTTTATTTGTATGATTCGATTTCAGTTCCACAATTTATTCACTATTTCATCAAAAGTTATGTATTATGTTCACTGAATAGTTTATGAAACTGATTTATACAAATTATACATAATTTAATTTAATTTTTTTTATGTATTTATGATATTTCTTTTTATTTAATAATCCAGAATTTATTAATGTGGTCTCCTAATTTAACGTGATTGATTTTCTGTAAAATATATTTTTGTGAAGAAATTATTATCAGAATTGTTTTCCTTATGTATATTGATTAATTAACTTAATAACAGTTATTATCTGTTTATATATATAACTCTTGATTCCAGAAGTTTTGTTCAGTATATATTATAAGCATTTCTCTATGATAAAACTGTCGAAATAAAAAATTAGATGGTGTTTTTATTTCTGTCATGTATAGAATGCTCCGGTAGTGATTGACATTATAACTCCAGAATTTGTTCGGTGCCTAAAGTCATCCGATATTAAAAAATGTAGATTGGTGAGTTAGTATTTTGTCCATTAATTCAATTAGTTTTTAATAGTATTTAATTTAATAATTTTTTGTTTTTATTATTTACATAATCAATTGATTCGTAGTTATTTCTCCCTGATCAATTATAGCCTATACCATCTGATTTTTGGCATAAATATATCAAGAGTGGTTATAGATTTTATCCGGATGTTGAAGTTAAAGGTGTAACGCCCCGAATCCATATATATTAATTATATAGAATTCGAGATGTTAATTGAGATCAAAATCCCCACCTGTAACACCCTGAATCCATATATATTAATTAAATAGAATTCGAGATGTTAATTGAGATCAAAATTCCGAACTATAAAATTTTTTGAAGAAAAGATAACACAAATAGATGATGAGTTTCATGCAGTAGGAAGGTGGGGAGAAATATTATAAAAACATATCACACTCTTATATATGTATATGTATAAAAGTATAGAGAGTTTAGTATTTCGAAATATTACATACTGAGTCTTAAGTACTGAATCACACGGAAATTTGTATCGTCTTACAATGTATTAGCGATGATATTTATTTAGAAAATAGAATGTAATATAGGCATCATAGAGTTCTAATAAGTATTTTAATTGATCGGGGAAACACCGTGTCTTCCTCATCACTGTCCTTGCTCCCCGTACTCGAAATCTACAAGGGGTTAAAAAAGTGGGGCGTGAGATTTGATTTCTCACGCATGGGTGATTTGCAACGTCATGGGATTGGTAAATCCGAAGTATATTAATTTGTACTTATTAATAAAACGTTTAATGTATTTAAGCAGTTGACATATAAATATGAATAACATATATCACAGAACAAGCAGATTCACGTAATATTTAATTGGGCATAATAAGTCTTACGTCATACAATTGGCATATCACAAGTTGATTCACAGTAAGGGGACGAAGCCCAAAATTATTTTCCACGTATCGTAAAAGACTTTCCTTGGACCACTTTCATACGACCATACTTGACTTGTTCCACTTTCCAAAACCTTACTTCTCCCAACCACTGATAAAAATAGAATAACGCAAACCATCAATGGCCTTATTCCCAGTGCACAACGTAGGCGTCTGACCCGGGGACTAGATCTGTTTGAATCAACAACCTTGATTTTGGGGGCATCCCCGACAGTTCCCCGGAGGTTGGATTTAATACCCGTACCACAATTCCGTACTTACTGACATTCCGTCCTTTTATAAAACTGACATTTTTGAAACATGGAGGGAAAAATTCCTCGATTTGCAATCAAATTGATTCATGCTCACATACGTCCTTAGTCATGCAACGGTGATTGATTTGAATAAAACAAGAGATATTTCGTATCATAAATATAAGTATATCACATAATTAAAATAGTTATATAATAGGGATACATTTATGTTGGATTAATTATTTTAGATTTATTTGGTCGAGTTCATAGTATACCAGCACAACGTATTATAAGCAGATCAATCAACCGATCATCACCCACCTGATTGTTGAGAGTCCTGGGAGTGGTGCAAAAACGAGTGGTCGAGTCTCTGGCGTGGAATCCCACTAGCACTGATTCCTAATATAAAGTTATTCGATTAAAAGTTGATCTTTGATGAGTTTAGGAAGAATTTGAGAGTTTGCGTTACGTGAGACGAGTGGTTGATGTCTTATAGACCTATTGAAATAAACACACACTATCATGATAAATACACCACTTCTAAAAGGTTGGTGTAATGGGGGTGTACATACTAACCCTCTTGTTGTTTGACTATTTTAATTCCTATAAAGAAAAGGAAAACAGTCTTTTAATTTTCTTTGTCCTCTTAAAAAGCCTTTTTAAAGTTTTAAAAGTAAATCCATGATTATTTCTCTTGAAAAAATAATTAAAAGAATAAGAAATTTATTTAAAAATAATACTAATATAATATAGGTCTCAAATTAATATATATATGTATTTTTCCTCTTTTTACAAGATTTTATATCTTATTTTAAAGAACTCTTGAATATTATTTATATTCTACCAATAAATTCCTTTTATTATTAACTTTATAAAGTCTATTATTTAGAAAAGTTTGTATTATAAAATCAAAACTAAAAGTAATACCTAAATATATTTTTCTTCTTATTACTATTTATTTGATTTGAAGATGTTTCATATTTAAATATATATATAAAAAAGATAATATACATATATATATATATATATTCTATGATTAGTAATACTTTCAAAGTCGATTAGTGTTACCTTTTAAAGTAAAAGAATCATATTAATTTTCTGAAAATACTCTTTTTAAATTTGTTACAAATTTTGAATTGTAGGCAGGGAGAAGATGAATTCCCTTTTGTTTATTGGTTGAAACCCAAGTGTTAAACATTTTTCATCAGGAATATCCAACAGTATACTAACATACTAATTTTAAAAACACTAACAGTCAGTGGTACTATATCACTAAAAACACTGATACTAAACATTTACAAAATCAATACTAGTCCAAGTACTTCAACAAATTCGAACAATATTACTAGAATTCACCTACTGCTCATGGAACACACAATCCCAAGTCCAACATAGGTTGAAATCCAACAACAGTAAGTGCGAAAGAAAGAAAATAAAGATTCAACAGGTTCAATCGTCCATTGACTTGAAACCGAAAATACTAGCTTTCTACTAGTAGTTTTCCCGCAAGAGTACGGGTTCACTGTAGTATGGGAAAGTATAGGGACCAAGTATTATCGAACCCAAGGGAAGGTGTGTATGCGAATAGATCCCTAAAGATCTACGCGTCGTAGTTAATATGAGTGTATGTTTGGGGATTTAAAATTATTAAATCTAAACTATTCTACTCTACTAATGCAAAAGAAAGAAATGAGTTAATTATCTAAGAGTTTTGTCTCAAATATAAAATGGTGATGCTCAAGATAGAAATCCCTACGTATACTAACGGAGCCGGTACATAATCAAAATAACCGTGATGTGCAAAAATTACCTAAGTATAAGATTGTAAGATGAAAAGATCAAGAATTAATCCTAATACTTTATTCTATCAATCGACTTCACTAATCCACTAAACAAGTTAATAGATTGTGCTTAATTAAAGAGACCCTAATTTAACTAAGGTGATGCGATCGTCCTCCCTAGATAAACCGGTAGATGAATTAGCCCCTTCTAAACCCTCTAGTGAAGCCTAATAGTTATTAAAAAGTGATAAGATCGTCCTCTCTCTAACAATTTTCGTACAAAATTCAAAGGTAAATCCGGAATTTATTTTAAGCGTTCATTAATTAAGAGAATTAAAACTAAACATCACATGTTATCCTAATTATGTACCAACGTTCTACTTCTACGAGTTCATCCTACGCCAAGCATACAAGGGTTCTAGCCTAACATGGTGGTTTGAATAATCAAAGCAATCACAAGAACAATAAACATATGCATAATTGACTTAACTAATAAAATCAAGAACATAAACGAAAGAACAAATTAAAGTCTCCAAATAAATCTATATAAATCTGAAAAACTAGGTTTAATCGTCTCAAAGAGTAAAGAAAGAAAAAATTAATTTAATACGTTAAAAAAAAATACTAAAACTAAGAATTCGTAAATTAAAACCTCGATTACAACGTATAAAATTCTTCAAAACTCCTTCCCAAGCTTTCTCCTTGCTCAAAGTATGTAAAAATATGTGTTGGTATGTGGTTATCCTCCAAAACGAGTTTGGAATGAGTATATATAAGCGTCGGGGTGAATCGGAAACTCATGGGCCGAAAAAATGCATCCGGAGGCAAAAATAGGATAGTGCTCGAGCAGCTCGAGCATGTAGCTTGAATGGTGCAATCGGTCGAGCGCTGGCGCTCGAGCACTTTTCAGCAGCAGTACACTTGTTCGTAAAATCTTCATATCTCCTCAACCGGGAGTCCGTGTTTGGCCGATTCAAAGTCCTATAAACTCCTCTTTTCGCCCTCTATCCATCTATGAAATCTAAAGAGACAAATTAATGAGTTTATAAAAATGATACTCAATTGACTCCAAACACTCATAAAAAAACATTCAAAACATGGGCAAATTTGGCACCAAAACATAACAATTTCACGCCTAGTCAACCCCCCCAAACTTACCATATTGCTTGTCCTCAAGCAATGAAATATTAAGTCAAGTGAAATTATTAGGAATGAGTCAAAGAATCAAATCATGAAAGTAAATGGACTCGAGTTTCAAAGATCGTTCACACGTATACAAACTTTCACTCCCTTTATCATACTCATGCAATAATTGCAACAAACACTAAGATCAAACATGGATGTGCACTCAACGATGTGTTTCACTCCCTCACAAGTGTATATCAATGATAAGGGACTCACTCAATAAATCAATCACACATATCAGCAGCCATAGGCTTGTATACACTCTCAACTTCGACCATACTCTAGAAATCAATGCCGAATAAAAAAGGACTTTCTCAAGGTTGTAATGTAGGCTCTTTGGACGGGTGGGGTAACTATATGGGATAAGTGACTCAAGTGAATGGAGAATAGAAAATCAAACTTTGGTACTTCGGTACAAGGAACATACTTCTTTAACATGTTCACATTATGCACATCAATTCCTTTACTCTCAACAAATTTTTTTTCAACTCTTTTCACTTTTTTCAATCACTCAACTCTTTTTTTTTTCACACATACATATGAGCTCATTTTTTTTTTCTTTTGCTCATTCTCAATTTTTTTTTGTTCTTTCCCACAACTCATATCTCATCACACCCTTCTTTTATCACCACTCAACCATCATAATTCCTTTTCTCAACTCAACTCAATCCCTTCTCATTCACACTTTTCCTATTCTCCACTCAAATTGGAACAAAAAGGTTTAGGAAATTGGATAAGTGTTAAAAAGTGCTAGCAAAGAAAATAGGTTAAGGCTCAAACGGGCTCACAAGGGATAAGTGTCATTGGTAGGCTTATTTTGGCTAAGTGACTCAATCAACACAAAGATGGCCTAAGATCACATTCGGCATATCAAACTAGACACAATAAAAAATGAGAGCACACACAAGTTCTAGCATCCTCTAAGGTGACGACTCACTCACAAACGAAGAGATCAATTCATGCATCAAAACCTCAAAAGGCTCAAATCTCACGGCTTTCACATCCATGCTAATCCTAGTGAATTCTTACTTTCATCACACAAGTACTCAAAAAGGGGCATTAGTAAGTATACTAGTTCCCTTTCAAATCGACTCTAACTCCTATACTCACACAAGAAAATTTCTAACTCAACTTCTCAACTCACCAACTCATACTCACACTCAAAGATAGCAATCAACAAGCATAAGATGATTGATAGGCATGAAATATGTATTAGCACATCAAAGCAATATCATATCAAGGAGCATCTCAATACACACTATATAACCAAACTCAACTCAAATAAAGGATGTGCGCCTGTACATATGTCATAAAACACATAAATACTCCACCCCCCAAACTTCGACCTTGTGAAGAGGTCTAAGTTTGGGGTTGTGGGTTACCTCATCCCAATAATTCAGTTTCTCCTAACAACTTGACACGCTCTCTTGTCTCGGAGTTGGTCCCTTCAATCTCCACTTCTTTGGCACTCCTTCACCCTCAAGGCAAGCCTACAAAATAAAACCCTCAAGTACGAGGTTAGAACTTACGACTCAACAACACCCTAATAATATAAATTTTTTAAAAGCAAATAAAAAATGGGTTGCCTCCCATTCAGCGCTATTTTTAAGGTCCTCATGCCGGACCAAGCTCAAAGGACCTTATGGGACATGATACTCAAATTTACCTCTCTTACTCTCATAAGAGTGGTGGTTGATTTTCTTTCCTTCATTCCCATTCATCATGAGTTCCTTTGCTTCCTTCTCCACCTCAAGTGGTGGGGGTCTCAACTTCTTCTCACCTTTATCTGGAGGAGTCTTACTAAGCAATTTCTTGCACTTGGACTTTTTCTTCTTAAGTCTCTTTTCCCCTCCAACTGGACCACGTCCACATTTTTCACTTCTTTATCCTTCAACTTCTTCCCTTCATCCCTATCAAAATAATCAAGATCGTAATGCTCATGGGTTAAATCATCAAGTGAAGGATCATCAAAATCATGACTAAACGAAAGATTAGGGATAGGAGGTGTGTCTTCAACACGAGGATCAATTGCATCCATGCAATAACAACTTTCATCCTCCTTCGGGTACTTCATGGCCTCATATAGGGAAATCTTTATCTCTTGATCGTCAACTTTCAAAGTGATCTTCCCATTTGCCACATCTAGCACCATCCCGGCTGTTTCTAAGAACGGTCTTCCCAAGATCAATGGAACGTGCTCATCTTCCTCCATGTCAAGCACTACAAAATCGGCTGGAAATATGTTATCCCCAACCTTCACGAGGACGTCTTCAACTACACCTTGAGGTCGAGTAATAGACTGGTCGGCAAGTTGAAGCGTCATCATTGTCAGTTGAAGTTCTCCACCCTCCAACTTCTTGAATAACGACAAAGGCATAAGATTGATGCTCACCCCAAGGTCGCACAACACTCCCTTCTTAACTCCATTCCCGATATCACATAAGATCGTGAAACTCCCGGAATCCTTCAACTTCGGTGGAAGCACTTTGTGCACTAATGCACTCACATCATGGTTTAGGTGCACCAACTTGGGCTCATCTACTCGCCGTCTCTTCGCTATCAAATCCTTCAGGAACTTGGCATAATTCGGCATCTGTTCCAAAGTATCATGAAAAGAAATGTTAATATGCAATTTCTTAAAAACATCAAGGAATTTAGCAAATTTCTCATCAAGCTTTTTCTTCATGAAGCGTTGTGGATACGGGACGGGTATCACAGATTTAGGTACCCCTCATTCATCACGCTCGTTCTCTTTCACTTTCTCCCTTGCTTCTTTTGCCTTCTTCCACTTTGGAACTCTCTCAATCTTCTCAATGCCTTCCTCTTCAGGCTCTTTGCTCTCTATCTCAATTTCTTCCTCAACTGTCTCACCTCCATCTTTCTTATGTTCTTGTCCCTCCATCTCAATCTCTCCTTGGGGCATCTCAGAATCAGCAGGCATCTGAGGACCATCATAGTTGGTCCCACTTCTAAGTTGGATCGCCTTGCAATGCTCTTTCGGGTTCCCCTCCGGCATAGAAGGATATTTACCCGGCTCTCTACCCAATGATTTTGCGATCTGGCTAATTTGATACTCCATAGAAGTGAACCGCCTATTGTTCTCTTGCTGAATTCGATTCAGCTCTACATCTTTCTTCTGGAGTTCTTGATCATGCTGATCACCTTTCTTATGCAACACTTTAACATCATACTCCAAAGAGGACAATCTTTTGCTTCCTTCCTCCACCTTCTGAAGGATAGCTCTCAACATTTCCTAAGTCGAGGAACCGCCTTCTCCACCTGGAGGCTTTGAACCTGGATCAACACCTGGAGGAACTGTAATCCCGGCCTTCGGATTAGCATATAAAAAATTCTCGTTCTTCCTCCATTGATTTTGTTGAGGTTGCTGGCCTCCTTGATAGCCTTGGTTATTCCTCCACTGATTAGGAGGAGGCTGTGAACCAGGTGGTACAAATGGTTGGCCATAGGAGGTCCTTCCAAATTGATTCACCTTGTGGATACCCATTCTGATTGTAATAAGGGTCTCCCATATAGTTGGCTACCTCTTGCTGAACTGTTGGTTAGTCCACTTTCTCACTCACTGCTACATTCCCTCCAACCAAATTCTGCCCAACCTCAATGTTACTTATTTTCTTCATCATTACTATCAACAGCTTCCTCGTCCCTTCACTCTCTTCATTCTGATAAGCTCTCTGAAATTCGAGATCCTCATTCCATCCCCCGGCATTCGTGATAATATTGTCAATGATCTCTTTACATCTTACTGTACCTTGGTTCAGAAATGCTCCACTAGCACATGCATCTAGATGGACTTGACCAGCCTTGCTGGCTCCATTGTAGAAGAATGCCATAATATCCACCTCATTGTACCCATGTTGCGGGCACTCAATCAACATGTTCGAGTATCTCTCCCACGCCTGATGTAAGTCCTCACCTGGCTTTTGGCGGAAAGAAGAAATCTCTATCCTTGCTTTAATAGTTCTAGATGGAGGGTAGAACCGCTCGAGGAACAGACGCTTGAGCTCGGCCCATGTGGTTACACCTCCCCGTGGGAGCGTGTTATCATACCACTCCTTTGCTATTCCCGTCAAAGAGAATGGGAACAGCCTGAGCCTCTTGGTATCTTCAGACATGCCGTTATAATTGAACGTGGATGCGATCATCAGAAAACTCCTCAGATGAGTATGAGGATTCTCCTTCCCAACCTCCCACTTGAATTGATTCTCGGTAAGCAGCTTAAGAATTCCAGGGGAAATTGAGAAGTTGTTTGCCTCTACAGGGGCAATGTCACTCCATCATAGTACCGTTGCGGTTGTGCCGCGAACCTTCCTCGAATAGCCATGTTCTGATCGGCGTTCTGAGGAACATACTGAGGATTAGTAGGTGGTACGGGTACTTATTGGGCTGGTGGTGGGTGATAGACTAGTGGTGGGTTGTAAACAGGAGGTGGAGGGTACGGGTATGATGGATACAGATATGGTGGGTATGGGTATGGGTGGTATGGGTTATTGTGTTGGTAGAAAGGGTTATTAAATGGGTTTTGTGGGTTTTGGTGGATGACTTGATTCTGGTTTTCAGCGGGATTGCTCTGGTTATGTGGGTTTGGGTTTTGGTTGATGACTTGATTCTGGTTTTCGGCGGGATTGCTCTGGTTATATGGGTTTGGGTTTTGGTTGTTTCTTTCCCCTTGGGGTGCTAGCTTTGGATTATTGACTCCCTCAGTTCCCTCAACCCTCTTCACATTCTGATTAAGCCCTTCTGTCTCAAGACCCAAATCTCCGCCTATATCCAAATTCATGTCATCACCCCCTGCGGTACTCATCCTTCTCTGGAAGGCTCAATTCCTTCTGGATATAGTCTCAGGGTCTAACTTTGTTCGATCTTCGCTCATTTTTCCCTTTGAGCATGTTTTCATATACCTGAGTACTCAACAAGAAAGATCAAACGCAACCAAGCAAACAATAGAGAAATACTAAACTCAAAATAAAAATAATAACACTCACTACTAACTACTAAACTATCTCCAAGTCCTACTTAATAGACATACATCGTCATCCCTGGCAACGACGCCATTGACTTGAAGCTGAAAATACTAGCTTTCTACTAGTAGTTTCTCCGCAAGAGTACGGGTTCACTGTAGTATGGACAAGTATAGGGACCAAGTATTATCGAACCCAAGGGAAGGTATGTATGCGAATAGATCCCTGAAGATCTACGTGTCGTAGTTAATATGAGTGTATGTTTGGGGATTGAAAATTGTTAAATCTAAACTATTCTACTCTACTAATGCAAAAGAAAGAAATGAGTTAATTATCTAAGGCATTGACTTGAAGCCGAAAATACTAGCTTTCTACTAGTAGTTTCCCCGCAAGAGTACGGGTTCACTGTAGTATGGGCAAGTATAGGGACCAAGTATTATTGAACCCAAGGAATGAAGTGTATGCAAATAGATCCCTGAAGATCTACGCATCGTAGTTAATATGAGTGTATGTTTGGGGATTAAAAATTATTAAATCTAAACTATTCTACTCTACTAATGCAAAAGAAAGAAATGAGTTAATTATCTAAGGGTTTTGTCTCAAATATAAAAGGGTGATTCTCAAGATAGGAATCCATACGTATACTAACGGAACCGGTACATAATCAAAATAACCGTGATGTGCAAAAATTACCTAAGTATAAGATTGTAAGATGAAAAGCTCAAGAATTAATCCTAATACTTTATCCTATCAATCGACTTCACTAATCCACTAAACAAGTTAATAGATTGTGCTTAATTAAAGAGACCCTAATTTAACTAAGGTGATGTGGTCGTCCTCCCTAGATAAGCCGGTAGATGAATTAACCCCTTCTAAACCCTCTAGTTAAGCCTAATAGTTATTAAAAAGTGATAAGTCGTCCTCTCTCTAACAATTTTCGTACGAAATTCAAAGGTAAATCCGGAATTTATTTTAAGCGTTCATTAATTAAGAGAATTAAAACTAAATATCACATGTTATCCTAATTATGTACCAACGTCCTACTTCTACGAGTTCATCCTACGCCAAGCATACAAGGGTTCTAGCCTAACATGGTGGTTTGAATAATCAAAGCAATCACAAGAACAATAAACATATGCATAATTGACTTAACTAATAAAATCAAGAACATAAACAAAAGAACAAATTAAAGTCTCTAAAGAAATCTATATAAATCTGAAAAACTAGGTTTAATCGTCTCAAAGAGTAAAGAAAGAAAGAATTAATCTAATACGTTCAAAAGAAATACTAAAACTAAGAATTAAAAGGGTACAGAACGGGATGGGTGTTACATCCTTACCCACTTAACAAAATTTCGCCCCCGAAATTCATCTCTTATGCACTTCTTAAACATTGAGAGTATTTAGCTAGGACTTCATCTTCTCTTTCCTATGTCGCTTCTTCCTTTCCGTGCCGGCTCCATTGGACTAGAACCAAAGGTATTTCTCGATTTCTCAACAAGTGCAACTTCCTTCCCAAGATAGTCACTGGGACTTCTTCATAAGTCAGGTCACTGCTTAGACCCAATTCTATGTGACTAATAACATGGTTTGGATCGCTCATGTACTTCCTGAGTGTAGATATGTGGAATACGTCATGCACTCGTGACAACTCTGGTGGCAGTGCTAAGCGATAAGCCACATCCCCGATTCTGTTCAGGATGTCAAATGGTCCGATGTATCGTGGCTTTAGCTTACCTCTTTTCCCAAAGTGAAATAGGCCTTTCATTGGTGCAACTCTGAGAAACACTTTCTCGCCAATGTTGAACTGTAAATCCTTCCTTCGGGTGTCTGCATATGACTTCTGACGGTCTTGAGCCGTTTTGATTCTTTCTTTAATCTTCGCGACTATCTCAGCTGATCTCTCGACTAATTCGGGTCCGAGAATCTTTCGAATCCTGACTTCGTCCCAACAAACTGGTGATCTACACCTCTTCCTGTAGAGCACTTCGTACGGAGCTATTTGTATCGTTGCTTGATAACTGTTGTTATAAGCGAACTCTACTAAGGGAAGGTGGCTTTCCCAACTTCCTTCAAGATCCAGAGTGCAAGCTCTCAACATATCTTCGAGTGTCTGAATAGTTCTTTCCGATTGTTCGTCGGTTTGTGGGTGGTATGCAGTGCTGAATTTCAATTCAGTTCCCAGGGCTCGTTGCAAACTTCCCCAGAACTTGGAGGTAAAACGAGGGTCTCTATCGGACACTATCGAGACTGGTACACCGTGCAGTCTGACTATCTCAGCTACGTATAGTTGGGCAAGCTTGTCCAACGTATACGTCATTCTAACAGGGATAAAGTGGGCAGTTTTCGTAAGTCTATCTACGATAACCCAGATGGCATCGTGATTCTTCACCGTTTTCGGAAATCCGGTGACAAAATCCATAGTGATGTTCTCCCACTTCTATCCTGGCATCTCCAGAGGATGTAATAACCCTGAGGGTCATTGATGATCGGCTTTAACCCGTTGGCAGGTTAAACAACTCTTGACGAATTAAGCTATCGTCCTCTTCATACCCCTCCACCAAAAGTTCTCTTTCAGTCCCCGGTACATCTTCGTCTCTCCAGGGTGAATGGTGTAAGGAGTGCTATGTGCTTCTCGCAGGATTTCGTTCCTCAATTCTTCATCCTTAGGCACACAGATTCTATTATCGAACATTAGAGCTCCATCAGTACTCAACACAAAACTCTGAATGGTTCCTTCCTCAGCACGCTTACGTATTCCCTTCAAGAATTTATCGTTCTCGTAAGGTCGGTTGTAGGGTGAACACGTAAACCATGGAATCTGCACAACACTGTGTGGAAAATTCCAAGTTTAGCCGAGAGAGTTCTCCCATTAGTGGTAACTGTGTGGTCGAAGCGACGCCTAGTTTCGTATATCCCTTTCTACTTAAAGCGTCTGCCACTATGTTTGCCTTTCCAGTGTGATAGTGGATAGTGCAATCGTAATCTTTTACCAATTCGAGCCATCTTCTCTGACGCATGTTCAATTCCTTCTGCGTGAAGAAGTATTTCAGGCTCTTATGGTCAGTGTAGATCTCACTCTTTCCACCATACAAGTAGTGTCTCCAAATCTTTAACGCGTGAACCACTGCGGCTAGTTCCAAGTCGTGCGTCAGGTAGTTCTGCTCGTGGTCCTTTAGTTTTTGGGATGCGTAGGCTACAACTTTCCTATTTTGCATCAGAATACAACCCAAGCCTGACAAGAAAGCGTCTGTGTAAATGACGAATCCTTCTGATCCGTCTGGGATGGTTAACACAGACGGCGTGGTTAGTCTCTTCTTTAGTTCTTGGAAACTTTCCTCACAAGTCGAGTCCCAAACAAACTTCTCGGTTTTCTTGGTCAACTTTGTCAGTGCTTTCGCAATGCTGGCAAATTTTTGTATGAACCTCCTGTAGTATCCTGCTAACCCAAGAAAGCTTCGAATTTCATTGACGTTAGTAGGAGTCTTCCAGTTCATGATGGCTTCCACCTTTGCCGGGTCCACTTCAATCCCTGTTGCGGAGATTATATATCCTAAGAACATAACACGGTCGATCCAAAATTCACACTTGCTGAATTTGGCATACAACTTCTCCCGTCTCATTGTTTCTAAGACTGTCTTGAGATGTTCTTCGTGTTGCTCTTTGTTCTTAGAATACACAAGTATGCCGTCAATAAAGACGATGACGAAATTGTCCAGGTACAGATGAAACACTCTATTCATCAGATCCATGAAGATTGTCGGAGCTTTCGTCACTCCGAAAGGTATTACGGTGAATTCGTAATGTCCATACCGAGTCCGGAATGCTGTCTTCGGGATATCCTCGCTCTTGACCTTTAGCTGGTGGTAACCAGACCTCAGATCGATCTTTGAGAATACAGTAGCATTCTTCAACGGGTTGAACTAGTCTTCTATCCTCAGAAGAGGATATTTATTCTTGATGGTTAGTTGATTTAGACCTCGGTAGTCTATGCACATACGGAAAGTTCCATCTTTCTTCTTCACGAACAACACGGGTGCTCCCCATGGTGATGCACTTGACCTGATGAATTTCTTTTCAAGTAAGCCTTGCAATTGTTCCTTCAGTTCCTCTAATTCCTTTGGCGTCATTCGATAGGGTGTTTTAGATACTGGTGCTGACCCAGGTATCAAGTCGATGGAGAACTCTATTTAACGATCCGGAGGTAACCCAGTCAATTCCTCGGGAAATACGTCAAGGTATTCATCCACGATTGGCACCTTAACACGCAACTTGTCATCTTCCTCTTCTGTTGAGATGTGGACAAGGTAAGCTTGGCATTCTTCCTTCCGTAATATTTCTGCAGCTTGGATTGCTGATATTACTCGGGTCTCCTTCTTGGTCTTGATTTCACGAAATGTGAAGCATTGACCACTACTGGTTTCAAGGTCGATCTCGCATTCTGCACATTTTATCATCGCTTTGTTCTTCGTCAACCAGTCGATGCCCAAGATTATGTCAAAGATTTTCATCTTAAGGATATGAAGATCGGACTCTATCAAGTGGTCATCTAACATTAGGGGTAACCCTCTAACTTGACCCTCAATTTCCATAGCGGTTCCAGATGGAATACTCACATTCAACACTCTTCCCTTTTCCCCAATTAATCCTAACTTTCTTCTAGAGTTATCAGATATAAAGGAATGAGATACCCCAGTATCAAATAATACATACGCAGGTTTTTCAAGTACAAAGACAGTACCTGCTAGCGTCTCATGCTGCTCAGGTTGAGCTGGGCCCTTCAGACGAAGTTGTTCTCTGCTACCTTCCCCTTCTTCCATAATGGCATTCACATGTCCAGACCTCCTCTGACCTTGGTTAGGCGGAGCTCTGTTGGGTGATCCCGCCTGACGGTTGTTAGGTGCAGGTAGTTGGCGAGACTGGTAGTTGATTGCCTGCTGCGGGCAGTACTGGTTATTATTGACCGGTTGGCGGTTGCTGCTTGGTGGCTGGGCGCATTCACTAGACTTGTGTCCAGGTTGATTGCAACGGTAACAGATTACTCCTCCCTGACTACATGGTCCCCATTGTCTCCTTCCACACCTCTGACAGTTTTGGTTGGCCCGAGAACTAACAAAGTTATTCCCCCTGGATGGCAGGACTGGATTCCTCTTAAAGTTTGGCTGCCAATTACGATTGACAGGGATAGTAGTCGGAGCCTGCTTGTACTCCAGATTTTGGCTGATCGAGACTAGCAATGCTCGATAAAAGACTTCCCCATAGCTTGACATCTGAAGACCAATTACAATTCCCGCTATCTCAGGCCTCAAGCCCTGTTCAAACCTGCGGGCTTTCCTCTCATCATCACCCACCAGATGTGGGGCATAACGAGACAGCTGGTTGAACTTCCTCTCGTACTCTATTACCGAGAGAGTTCCCTGTCGAAGGTTGACAAATTCCTGTTCCTTCCGATCTCTTAGTACTCGTGGAAAGTACCTATCTAGCACTGCTTTCTTGAAATCTTCCCAAGTAAAGACCTGTCTAGCTTTCTCACTCATAGTCCGCTCATATGACTCCCACCATTGGGCTCCATCCTCCATCAGTTGGAACTGGGCACAGGAGACTTTCTGTGCATCAGCCAGTGTCATATGTCGAAAAATATGTTCCATTCCGAATATCCACTCCTCGATCTCAAAGGGGTTCTCCCTTCCGTTCAGCCTAGGTGGCTGTAGTCGTCGAAAGCGTTCGATTAAGTCGTTCATTCTGGGCGCTATTTGAGGAATAGGCCCATAAAGGGGTGGAGGAGGTGGTGGAGCCTGCTGCTGGATGTAGTTTTGCAGAGATATCAGAATTTCTCTCGCAATATCATTCCCTGGCGCGGCCTACTGAGACGGCTCAGGTTCAGTCTGAGGAGGTGGGCCCTGTTCCATAGGATCTACTGGTACAGGAATAGGATTAATGCAGGGTCGTCCACGTCTTCGACCTGGTGCCATTCTAAAGGTGCTTCTGAAGAGAAAAGAATAATATTGTTACAATACGTATAGGTGCGAGAAAATTATAAAAAACATAACCGAATTAACCAAATTAACATAACACTAGCACTGAAACACATGTGGTACGTAAATCACTGCAATGCATTGGGGCCCTCAATGGTACAGTGCTCACATTCGCACAGTACAATAGGAACCAGTGGTATGTCATTGAGTAATAATCAGATAAAAATATACTACAATTAATATGTAAAGCAAGTAAAGCACATTGACAAGCAGTGAGCACAAAATAAGTATTATATATATCTAAAAAGTTTTGGGGTTCTATGGAGTCAGTCTCCTAACATTACGTCATAGAATACAAAAGACTTCTAGGTAATGTTAAGGCGTCGTATCCTTACATCATTACGGATTACGAGCGACAAAATGAGTGGGTTAAGGCTACGCTGCTATGGCCTATAAGGAAAACGACCACGCAATTGACTACTACTATATGTCAAGCGGCTACCACCTATAATATATATATACATCTACTACTATATACCAAGTCCAAACTCAAACTAATCATCCACCCCTGACTCTGCAAAGGAATCTCCGTCCACAGGTTGCCCAACCTCGACCAGCTCGTCGACTTCTGGCTCCACTCCCGGGAGTGCAGCCTCATTGGGGCCGAGGGGTCCATCACCAGATAATTCTCCTGCCACCTAGAGAGCAACGGCGTTATCCCACTGCGAGATGGCCGCCCTCTGGTATAGGTCAGCCCTCTGAGTAGAGAAGAGAGAGTACTCCTCCTGGGTAGCTGCGGTCGCCCTGGCTGCATCAGCTACTAACTGTGCTAAGACTGCTTCCTCTCGAAGGATGTCTGATATGTCCATGTCCCCCCGGGCGAGTGCAGCGGCTTGGTAAGCCAACCCGCGGGTAGTGTCCATATTCCGTATAACTCTTTGAACCTCCACCCAAAAAGTCTCTAAGTGAAGGTAGGGGCCGTTCTCAGCATCGTCCATTCTCATGCGGTCTAGGAGCCCCTTAGCGATAGGACGGAATACCTCAGCAACTCCGCCAGTATACCTCATCGCAGTAGCGAAATCCGACTCGACGTGGGGTTCGGGGGCAACCCTTGCCCTCTCACGCAGTCCTAGGAAGCGAGCAGTATACTCATTGATAGTCTCTAACTCTAGTTGCGTAACTCCTATGTACTCATCCACATCCATCTTATGGTCTTCTATAGGAAAAGGAAAGTTCTAGTCAAATTTCTAATTCAAGAAAGAAAAGTTGTAAAGTAAACACTTTAAAGCACGTAACTCAAGTAATCACATAACATTATTTATGAAGTTCACCAAATTACTCAAGTATTCTTTGTCAATTAACCGAAGTTCAGAAACAATTTAGACTAGATCATGTAGCTTTCCTTTATAGCGCGAACATCGTTTTGAGTTATCGTAACCTTTTTTATTATGTAATATTATGAAGTCAAACTGTTGTGAATTATAGGCCTTTACAACTTTTATGAAAAATTTATTAACGTACCTTTGAGGAGCTTGTGGACAGTAATCAGAGACACGTTTCCCCCGAGATATTCAATGTTGTTTACTATTTAAGTGATGAGAAATAATTTTAGTTTTGATGGAAAATCAAGGATTTGGGTTTGGGTCCGAAAGTTTTGAACCTAGGCCCTGATACCACCTGTAACGCCCCAAATCCATATATATTAATTATATAGAATTCGAGATGTTAATTAAGATCAAAATCCCCACCTTTAACTCCCCGAATCCATATATATTAATTATATAGAATTCGAGATGTTAATTGAGATCAAAATCCCGAACTATAAAATTTTTTGAAGAAAAGATAACATAAATAGATGATGAGTTTCATGCAGTAGGAAGGTGGGGAGAAATATTATAAAAACATATCACACTCTTATATATGTATATGTATAAAAGTATAGAGAGTTTAGTATTTCGAAATATTACATACTGAGTCTTAAGTACTGAATCACACGGAAATTTGTATCGTCTTACAATGTATTAGCGATGATATTTATTTAGAAAATAGAATGTAATATAGGCATCATAGAGTTCTAATAAGTATTTTAATTGATCGGGGAAACACCGTGTCTTCCTCATCACTGTCCTTGCTCCCTGTACTCGAAATCTGCAAGGGGTTAGAAAAGTGGGGTGTGAGATTTGATTTCTCACGTATGGGTGATTTGCAACGTCATGGGATTGGTAAATCCGAAGTATATTAAGTTGTACTTATTAATAAAACATTTAATGTATTTAAGCAGTTGACATATAAATATGAATAACATATATCACAGAACAAGCAGATTCACGTAATATTTAATTGGGCATAACAAGTCTTACGTCATACAATTGGCATATCACAAGTTGATTCACAGTAAGGGACGAAGCCCAAAATCATTTTCCACGTATCGTAAAAGACTTTCCTTGGACCACTTTCATACGACCATACTTGACTTGTTCCACTTTCCAAAACCTTACTTCTCCCAACCACTGACAAAAATAGAATAACGCAAACCATCAATGACCTTATTCCCAGTGCGCAACGTAGGCGTCTGACCCGGGGACCAGATCTGTTTGAATCAACAACCTTGATTTTGGGGGCGTCCCCGCAGCTCCCCGGAGGTTGGATTTAATACCCGTACCACAATTTCGTACTTACTGACATTCCGTCCTTTTATAAAACTGACATTTTTGAAACATGGAGGGAAAAATTCCTCGATTTGCAATCAAATCGATTCATGCTCACATACGCCCTTAGTCATGCAACAGTGATTGATTTGAATAAAACAACAGATATTTCATATCATAAATATAAGTATATCACATAATTAAAACAGTTATATAATAGGGATACATTTATGTTGGATTAATTATTTTAGATTCATTTTGTTGAGTTCAGAGTATACCAGCACAACATATTATAAGCAGATCAATCAACCGATCATCACCCACCTGATTGTTGAGAGTCCTGGGAGTGGTGCACAGACGGGTGGTCGAGTCTCTGGCACGGAATCCCACTAGCACTGATTCCTAATATAAAGTTATTCGATTAAAAGTTGATCTTTGATGAGTTTAGGAAGAATTTGAGAGTTTGCGTTACGTGAGACGAGTGGTTGATGTCTTATAGACCTATTGAAATCAACACACACTATCTTGATAAATACACTACTTCTAAAAGGTTGGTGTAATGGGGGTGTACATACTAACCCTCTTGTTGTATGACTATTTTAATTCCTATAAAGAAAAGGAAAACAATCTTTTAATTTTCTTTGTCCTCTTAAAAATCCTTTTTAAAATTTTAAAAGTAAATCCATGATTATTTCTCTTGAAAAAATAATTAAAAGAATAAGAAATTTATTTAAAAATAATACTAATATAATATAGGTCTCAAATTAATATATATATGTATTTTTCCCCTTTTTACAAGATTTTATATCTTATTTTAAAGAACTCTTGAATATTATTTATATTCTACCAATAAATTCCTTTTATTATTAACTTTAGAAAGTCTATTATTTAAAGAAGTTTGTATTATAAAATCAAAACTAAAAGTAATACGTAAATATATTTTTCTTCTTATTACTATTTATTTGATTTGAAGATCTTTCATATTTTAAATATATATATAAAAAAGATAATAAATATATATATATATATATATATATATATATATATATATATATATATATATATATTCTATGATTAGTAATACTTTTAAAGTCGATTAGTGTTACTTTTTAAAGTAAAAGAATCATATTAATTTTCTGAAAATACTCTTTTTAAACTTGTTACAAATTTTGAATTATAGGCAGGGAGAAGATGAATTCCCTTTTGTTTATAGGTTGAAACCCAAGTGTTAAACATTTTTCATCAGGACGGCAGCGAGAAAGGAGGAGCGAGCGCGGTGGTGGCGCTGAGCACGCGTCGCCGCTCGTCTGGCTTCGGCGGAGGGAAGGAGGAGCGAGCGCGGTGGTCGTCTCGCCGGAAAGGACAGTGACGATTTCTCTCGAAAAGAGAGAAAGGAGGAGACGCGTTTCTTCTTTTCTTGGAGAGAGAAAGATATAATTTGGGAGTTTTAATTTTTGGAGAAGAAAAAGGAATGTTACTATACTTATAACCGGATATCTTTTGTGGGGAAAAGAAATTTTAACTCCCGTTTACTCATTCTTTCAAGTCCGTAACCAAAAGATCCTGGGTATTAATTAGAAATTTCAGATATTATTAACATCTTCCAAGTTAAGGTTTGTTTGGCTTGTATTTTTATTTCTTAATTGGATAATGTATCATTCATAAATCTATAAAAAAATAAATTGAGATTTTTAATTATCCACAAAATTATACGGATCGAAAATCTTGATTTTAATTTAATTCTCGTAGTCCCTTATTCGTTTGAAAGATTCGATTTCTCTCTACGAATTTTGGAATTTTTATAAATAGGGTATAATTTTAAATTACACAGTAAAACACAAAATAATAAAATTAAAATAAACAAAGAGAAGGAAACAAAAAAGGTTTCTAAAAAGGGAAAAATGGTACAGAACGGGATGTTACAAAAGGGGATGATAGAAGTTGGACTGTTTGTTTCAAGAATGAAGGTCGTTGTTTTCTTATTTCATCGGGCTTCCGTAAGATAATTTAAGATTTGCATCTTGGAGAAGGCACTACAGTTCGTGTTCATTCTCAGCCTTTTATTCTCCAGTTATCTATTGATGGATGATTCAATTTAGTGTTTACTTTTTATCCTAATTATATTATATCTTTGAATTGTGTTTTGAATATTGAAATATTATACTGGTATATTTTGTTATTATACTGTTTTAATTTAATTTAGGTGTTTTTATTTGTTTGTATTTTATATTTGTGGTTCCAGTTTTTGGATGTTATATAACTATGTTAATGTTTTGGTTTGTAAATTGCATATGTTTTTATCAAATTCATTTTTAACTCTTATGTAAATTTGTTTTGAATAAACTAATTGATTGCTGATGAGTGTCATATGTTTTTAGTATTGTTATTTTTTTTATTTTTTATAGTATACTAATATATGTAATAATTTATGTGTGTATATAATTATGGGGCAATAACAGTAGGGTGCAAAATATCAGCCTTAAGAGCAATAGACACATGAACTTTATCATATTTACACCACACTACATATCACATCACACCATTTTACTTTTTCCTCTTCTACTTTTTAGTCTATGTCAGTCAGCTTATTTGATTCCATTTGGCAGACTACTCTCTTTTTAAATTTCAAACTTTAGCAATATTTGTAGCACTGATCTTTTAAGTTTTGTATATAGCTCTTATATTAACATAATATAGTACAATTCACTTTGGTAGAGTACAAATGATATACCATAGTACAAATGACTAACTGTAGTATAAATGATAATAACATGGTACAAATGACTAACTATAGTACAACATCAAATACCATGGTACAAATCAACTAATAACACTAAAATAAATACAACTCCTAATGTCTTCTCCTCCAACTCATTGTTTCTTCCATTTGGACCTCCATTGACTTTTCCATAAAATGTAACCGGGTAGGAGACGTCATTACTCACTATCTCCCATGGATTTCCCATCTGATCCACAAAGATTAAATCGGTTGATTTATGTACTTTAATAAAATTTCATCATTGCATAACTAAATAATGTAGAGAAAACATACCTCAAACCAATTTTCAGCAAACCGAGCCTAGCATTTATAAATTAGCACTGCACAAATTCACTGAAAGCAATTGTATCATGGTATTAGGCTATACATTCTTTTTAAGATATAGAAAAAGCTCCGAAAATTCCAATACAAATGCATCTGTCTATAACATTATCAAAGAAAAAAAAACATACATTAACCAATGGAATGTATTATAACTTTGAAATTAATCATCTAATTCTTAAACAGTTTTCAAATAACATGGACATTTCCTGTAATTGGAGTCAAATTTCACAGGCACTTTGAGAAAAAATAAGATAGGTACAGTACAAAAGAAACAAAGACTTATGCTAGTTTTTTTTTACCTTAATACCTTCATATATCGATTGCATATGACCAATTGCCGTAGCATTTGGTTCCTAAAATCATATTTTTAAAAGTCTAAAAATCAATGACAATATGCCTCAGTGTCATATGCCTTTAATACCAAAAATTCTTCTAATACAAAACTCCTCCCAAAAACATCCCAAATACCAATTATATCGATCAGGGAGCAAAATCAAAGATTTTATTCCATTAATTTCTTAAAATTCAACCTAAGCAACCAAATCGTTACACCTCCAACATAAAAAAACACATTACCTTTCCGATGGCGGCAGTGCTCGACCAGATCTCTATCTCTGGTTCGTGCACGGTGGCGGCACTCCACTGGATCTGTGCTCGAAGGCGGCAATCCACCAGATATGTGGGTGGTGTCGGCGCTCCACCCGGTCTGGGCGCGGCGGCGGCGCACCACCAGTTCTGGTTAGTGCGTGGCGGCGTCTTGATCAACATTCTTACGCTAGTGTGTTGGTCGGACGGATTTAAGGCCGCCGCCTATGACTTTGTAGGAAGGATTTAGGGTCGACCCATGGCTTGATTCGAGAAATATAGAGAGCGATTCGTGTTGGTATGGTAGCCGTCGAGGCCCTGGGCATAGAGAGCGGAGAGGGGGAATGGATGATAAGAGATAGACGGAGCTTTGATTGTGGCAACATAGTAGAGAGAGAAAGCAGAGAGGGTTGAGAGATGAGAGGCATGGGTTTTGAAGAGATGAATAGTAGAGTGAGAGAAAATGGAGTGCAGAGAGGACTGAATGGTCATTTTATGATGAAAAGATGTCTATCTAATCTAGTCTATGAAAAATTGCCAACATATGTACTCTGGTGTAATAAAATGGAGCGTGCTGCATTTGGTCATTTTAGAAAAACCCTATTGTATTTTGGACTAGACACATGTACTCTGGTGTAATTAATCCTATAATTATTACTACAATGGTTATAAGCAATGTTGTCGTGTAATCTTAACTTATTTTAATTTTTTTTTTCATTTTGACATTTTATATTTTAATTATTTATACAAACACTAATGGATAATAATAATGTTATTATAGTATAAATATATAATATATTATATGTTATTGGTATTGTTGAATTATTTTTTAAGAAATTTTTGTAATTCAATTTTAGATTAACAGTTATGTTTACAACATTTTGTTTTTTTATTTATAAATCTTATTAAAATAATGTAAATAATTTTATTTCTTTTTTTATTAATTTTTTTAATTTCGATATATTGTATACAAATGTTTGTGTAAGGTATTTATTATTACAAAGATATGTGTATATTGTTAATGTATATATTTAATTATTTATGTTCTTAGTATTGGTCTATTTAATCCAATATTTTAAAAATAAACTGTTCCTATATTTGTTATTAATTTATTGTAACATTTATTTTAAATTTAACCGTTTGCATTTTTTTAATTTAATAAAATTTGTCGTGTTTGATGAAATTCTTGGCAGTTAATTTTTGAAATGCTTTATCGGGCTTATTTTATATTTTAAAGTCTTATTTCTATTTCTATTATTATTATGTTTAACATATTTAAATCGTGAGTCATCCTATTAACTGAAGAATAATGGTCACATTTATACCGTTATTGATGATACGTATTTCTTATAATACGTCCATTTTGTTGAATTTTATTGTTCAATCATTGCCTTGATATGTTCAGTATACTATATTATTTATGGTGTCTTTTTATTATATAAAGGTGATGGTCCCGTTTTTGAAAAATAAAATGGAAATTCAGGAGCAAATTTCTTTTTTTTTAAACCTTTTACTCAGGGAGTTCAGCAAGAGGGAAAAGTTCTCAAGTCACTGCATTGCTAAGAGGCTGAGCTACCCAGTCAGTGAGAAGACTGGAAGGCTCGTGCTCTTAGCAACACAGTGACTCGAGAGGTTACACTTCAAGTCACTGCTTTACTCAGAGCCTGAGCTACCATGTCAGTGTGAAGACTTGGAGACTCATACGCTAAGTAATGCAGTGACTCGAGAAGCTGAACTCTCGAGTGCGTTGCCTGAACTGGTCAGTGAGAGGATTCTCCCTGACCTGAATGCTTAACCAAGGTTTTCTTTACAATGCTCTCAGTGAGCAGATTTTCACAACACTTTAGTAAATACTTTTAAATGAAACGAACGCTCAGTTTAACGTGGTTCAGAGTCTCAAGCTCTTACATCCACGGCCTGATTTAACAGGAAATCCACTAACTGAGATTCTTGTTTTTAACGTGCCAAGGTGCACAAAACACTGGACTCACGTCACTCCCTGGGCTACCCCTCCTTACTAACTTACTGACAACTTACTCCCAACAAACCTAACAAGAGAGTTTTGGTTTCAGTTTGGTTTCTCCAACTATGTGAGGTTTTTCCCTTACAATGTATTAGCCTCAAGCTAAGATTGGGAAAACCTCTCTAAGCTAAGAGTTACAAGCTTGACACTCATTTGTGTATATCTATGAACTCTAAAGCTCAGTGTACAAGGTGTGAAACGTGCCTCCTTATAGCTCCCATACAATGCACTAAACACTCACACCTTCACAGCTCGTAGGTGTTGATTTTTCTTACTTCACACACACTTGAAACGAAGCTATGAGCTTGTATTTATAGTGTGGATTCAAATGTAACCGTTGGATGAAATTACATTTGAATCCATACAATTAATTGTTTCAACCACTTTTCTTGGAATGCGTCCTTGTCAGTGTCAGAGTTGCTGCCTTGTGCTGATTGGTCCACATGGGCTGGATTCAACGGATCTTTGACTCAGTGGGTTGACCAAGACCCACTGACTTTAGGTAGCTTCCTCCTTCACTGACTTGATGATCTTCAGTGGACTGAACGTCTTCAGTGTAGTTGTTCTTCAGAGACTCTTTGAAGATCATTCCAAGAAGTTTGTCATAAGGCTGAATGACTAACTTCACTGACCACAGTAGCCTGACTCCTTCAGGGCCTACTTGGTGCAGTACTGATCCTCTTGATCATGCTCTTCACTGAGTGGTCCACCTGACTTAGCTTAGATCAGCCTGGTTTACACTCAGTGGTACATCCTTCAGGCTTCTCTTCTGGTTCAGGTTACAAGCATGGCTTCAGTCAGTTCTTCTGGGTGTCATCTTGATATCCTCAGGCTGTGTTGCTGAGTTCCCCCTCAACTGAGTTCTTCTCAACTGACAGCCTATTCTACTGAGAAATAACCTAGCCTGACCTGAAACTAAAGATACAATCCTGACTGCTTTCAAACCTATTACAAGTGGTTTTGGAAAATCATCAAAACTAAACATATCCCAACAAAAGGTTACTTTTATTTCTGCATTATACAACCAAGTCAATTATTTACATAATATTTTGTTTGATTTTGCTGATAATCGATTAGTAAGCTAATTGTAATGAAATTGTTTTCCGAGGAGTCATTGTTTTCTGATTTGTATCGTGTGAAAGATTCTTTTGAAGATGATAGGAAATCTCTCACACGTGTGTTCAATGTTCATATATTAATTTTTTAAATTATTTCATATCATTTTCTTATTAATATAGTTTTTTTTTTTTTTTGTAGTTGGAGATTTATATATGCAATATGATGAGTTGAATATGTTTAAGGAAAACTTTTATTCAACAAATTCATTTGATTTCTGTGTTCAATATCTACCATGTAATACTGATAACGTGCAATATATGCTGGTATGGTTTGATTTCTTATGTATATTTTTTTAAAATTATTGAGGTTTAGTATATTTTGTTTGTGTTGTTTATTTTTATTTTGTTTTTGTTGGGATATTTAGTTTTGATGATTTTCCAAAACGACTTGTAATAGGATGTGTGCGGTCAGGATTGTCTTGTAAAGGTTCAGGTTAGGATAGTTTGTTTTCAGTTTACAGGTACTCTGTTGAGGGGGAACTCAGCGGACTCATAAACCTGAAGAAGTCAGAAGCCATCCAAGAGGAAACAAACTGAAGTCCCCTGAAGACCGTCCTGAAGGAAGTCCCACTGAGTATAAACCTGACTTTCTAAGTTGGTCAGTGGACTACTCAGTGAAGAGCATGGTCATGAGGATCAGTATTGTGCCGAGTAGATCCTGAAGGAGTCAGGCTACTGAGGAATGAGAGGCTGACAATTTGCCTTATGTCAACTCTCCTGAGTAGACTTAAAGTCCAATGAAGGAAGTCCAATGAAGGAAGTCTACTAAGAAAGTCTACTGAGAAACTCTCCTGAGTAGACTTAAAGTCCAATGAAGGAAGTCCAATGAAGGAAGTCTACTGAGAAACTCTCCTGAGTAGACTTAAAGTCCAATGAAGGAAGTCTACTGAGAAACTCTCCTGAGTAGACTTAAAGTCCAATGAAGGAAGTCCAGTGAGTAGACTTCAAGTCCAATGAAAGTTCCTAAGAAGACCTCAAGTCTACTAAAGAAAAGTATCCTAAGAGGACTTCAAGTCAGCTGAAGAGAAGTCACCTGAAGTCAGGACTACCCTGATCAAGTACCCTGAACAAAAGAGCCGTTGGACTCAGTCCACGTGGACCAATCAAGTCAAGGCAGCAAATCTGACAAAAGCTGACAAAGGCCATACTTTACTGAAAAGGAGAATTTCACTCCAGAGATAGTCTGGATTTGAATGTTACTCTCTCCAACGGTAACATTCAAATCCACACTATAAATACAAACTCAAGCTTCATTTGTGAATAAGCAAGGAGCTGATGTGAGAGTGGTGCGTTTCAAGTGAGGCATAAGGAGGCACCATCTCCATCAAGAACACTGACCTGAGTTCTTCATAGTCATATTTGAGTGTTCCAGTTTGTATACTCGAGCTCATCATATACATCCTAAGCTTAGAGAGATTTTCCCAACCTTAGCTTAAAGGCTAAAACCATGTAAGGGAAAATCTCACCTAGTTGGAGAGAACCAAACCAAACTAAACCCTTTCCAGAATAGTGTTAGGTGTTGCAGTGAGGTGAGGAGAGGCAGTCCCTGAGTGAAGAGGGATGTGAGGCCAGTTCGAGAGGCAGCTCCGCGGAGGGGTGTGAGTCCAGTTGTGAGTGCACCTTGGCACGTTAAAAACAAGAATCCCGGGTAGTGGATTTCCTGTTAAATCAGGCAGTGGATGTAGGAGCTTGAGCCTCCGAACCACTTTACATTGTTGTGTTCTTTATTGCTTTACTAACTTGCATAACATCAGTGTTAAAACAAAAATTTCTCCTAATTTCCCATATTGTCTTTGTTTGTGAATGAAAAAACGGGACCAACAATTGGTATCAGAGCAGGTTGGTCACATGACCACTGATCCAGATTTGTTAAGAAAAATGGTAAACCGAACAGATCTTAAATGTTTTAAAACTATGGGAATTTCTTTTTTTTTAAACTATTACTTGTGCTCTAACCTCATTCTTGTAACAGAAAATCTTTTTGTTAGAAGTTTTGGAATCATCAAAAAGGGGGAAATTGTTGGGATATTTAGTTTTGATGATTTTCCAAAACGACTTGTAATAGGATGTGTGCGGTCAGGATTGTCTTGTAAAGGTTCAGGTTAGGATAGTTTGTTTTCAGTTTACAGGTACTCTGTTGAGGGGGAACTCAGCGGACTCATAAACCTGAAGAAGTCAGAAGCCATCCAAGAGGAAACAAACTCAAGTCCCCTGAAGACCGTCCTGAAGGAAGTCCCACTGAGTATAAACCTGACTTTCTAAGTTGGTCAGTGGACTACTCAGTGAAGAGCATGGTCATGAGGATCAGTATTGTGCCGAGTAGATCCTGAAGGAGTCAGGCTACTGAGGAATGAGAGGCTGACAATTTGCCTTATGTCAACTCTCCTGAGTAGACTTAAAGTCCAATGAAGGAAGTCCAATGAAGGAAGTCAACTAAGAAAGTCTACTGAGAAACTCTCCTGAGTAGACTTAAAGTCCAATGAAGGAAGTCCAATGAAGGAAGTCTACTGAGAAAGTCTACTGAGAAACTCTCCTGAGTAGACTTAAAGTCCAATGAAGGAAGTCTACTGAGAAACTCTCCTGAGTAGACTTAAAGTCCAATGAAGGAAGTCCAGTGAGTAGACTTCAAGTCCAATGAAAGTTCCTAAGAAGACCTCAAGTCTACTGAAGAAAAGTATCCTAAGAGGACTTCAAGTCAGCTGAAGAGAAGTCACCTGAAGTCAGGACTACCCTGATCAAGTACCCTGAACAAAAGAGCCGTTGGACTCAGTCCACGTGGACCAATCAAGTCAAGGCAGCAAATCTGACAAAAGCTGACAAAGACCATACTTTACTGAAAAGGAGAATTTCACTCCAGAGATAGTCTGGATTTGAATGTTACTCTCTCCAACGGTAACATTCAAATCCACACTATAAATACAAACTCAAGCTTCATTTGTGAATAAGCAAGGAGCTGATGTGAGAGTGGTGCGTTTCAAGGGAGGCATAAGGAGGCACCATCTCCATCAAGAACACTGACCTGAGTTCTTCATAGTCATATTTGAGTGTTCCAGTTTGTATACTCGAGCTCATCATATACATCCTAAGCTTAGAGAGATTTTCCCAACCTTAGCTTAAAGGCTAAAATCATGTAAGGGAAAATCTCACCTAGTTGGAGAGAACCAAACCAAACTAAACCCTTTCCAGAATAGTGTTAGGTGTTGCAGTGAGGTGAGGAGAGGCAGTCCCTGAGTGAAGAGGGATGTGAGGCCAGTTCGAGAGGCAGCTCCGCGGAGGGGTGTGAGTCCAGTTGTGAGTGCACCTTGGCACGTTAAAAACAAGAATCCTGGGTAGTGGATTTTCTGTTAAATCAGGCAGTGGATGTAGGAGCTTGAGCCTCCGAACCACTTTACATTGTTGTGTTCTTTATTGCTTTACTAACTTGCATAACATCAGTGTTAAAACAAAAATTTCTCCTAATTTCCCATATTGTCTTTGTTTGTGAATGAAAAAACGGGACCAACAGTTTTCATTTTCAGTATATACCTCGTGAAGTTATTTTGTCAAGATAGATTCCTTTCAACTCAAGATACAACTTTGTTAACCAAAGTGGCAAGACATGGAATATTAAGACAAATATTATTGATGATTGTTTGTATCTCACTGATGGATGGAGGGATGTTCAGTATTACTCTTTGTGTCTTGGAGATTACATAACTTTTTCTGGAAAAATTTTGAGTAACATTTATTTTAAAGTTTATCATCGTAATGGAGTGCTTAAGGATGTTGGCAATCCCCGTCTTATATGTTATCAATTTCATTTATATGGTCAGTGTTGTATTTAAAATATGTATTATTTTAAACATAATTTTCTTTTCGCATATATCTATTTTTTATGGACTATTAATTTAAATTTAAAAGTATTTTATAATTTTTTTTATTTTATTTTACTGGTGAGCTACGGAGAAATTATTTTATATCCGATTTTTTTCAAGTATTCAGTAAAAATTTAGTAAGTCCTATTTTCACTTCAATCAATTTCTTTGTGAATCTATACATATATCTATCTCATTATTTTAATTGTTTTTTTTACTATAGGCTATTCCTCGAATGTGGATTGATATTAATGGTGGTAGTTTTTTCGGATATTTATATCTACAAAAACCTGATGAAATTTTTTGGAAGATCGAAGTAAAATATTTAATTGAAGCCTTTTATACATTTGGTAATGGATCGGAATTATTTGTTGCTGATAATGATATTAGTAGTGAACATTACATTTGTACCTTCTATGATGGTGTATGTACTATTTGGATCAAAATATATTCTACTGATGGTTATTTGATTTCAAAGTTTTTAAGTGAAGGAAAATTATTAGGTATGTGGCTTTTCAATATTTTTTTAATTTTCTAAAATTATTATTTATTATCTGAGTAATTCTCGAGTGACTGTTGTTTTCTTTTTTTCTTTTTTCTTTTTATATTATTTTAGGAAGGAGGAAACGTAAATGTCATTCTACACCATCGCGTGTTGTTTTTTCTACCTGTGATTTTGTTTCTTTTACCCATTTGATTAGTAAATCAAATATTTTTAAGGGTAGATTGGTGAGTTTTTTTTTTTTAATTATTATTATGCTTTTTCTTTATTCAATTTTTATATATCTATTGATTAGTTTAAATTATTTTAAACCTCAATAGAAAATAAACTGTATAAACTTGAAACTTATTTGTATGTCTGCACTAGAAAATTATTTTGGACCGCTGTATGTATTATTCAATTAAATATCTATATAATAATTTATATATCTATTGATTAATTTAAATCATTTTTTTTGTATTGCAGACTATTCCTAAAGCATTTTGGAAAAGTCATGATGTATCTGGCATTTCATGTCCCATGTTTTCATTGTTAAATGTTGGTGATCGAAGTTGGAAAGTTGACATCAGGTAGGAGAAGACCGGATATATATTTCAGTCCGGTTTCAAAAAGTTTTTGTTTGATAATACTGTTCGAGCTGGCTGTGTTTGTACTTTTACCATTGTAAAATCAAATGATCTGAAATTTGAAGTTTCTCTATTTCTGTAATGGTTGTATATCTTATAATTTACGTTGGAATTGTATTGGTGGATTTTTGAATAAAAATTATCTTATTATTTAAGTGTATCATACAATATTCCAAATTATTTATATAAATTATAGTAATAATCATTTAATATTCCAAATTGTTTAATTGTAATATTAATCTATCAATTCTTGCATTTGTTGCATATTGAATATAATAATAATATATTAACATCTAAATCTTTCTTATTAAATCAATCGCTATTAATCATTTTTCGGCATTAGTTATTTTTTATTTATGCAAGTATGTTTATATCTTTGACTTGGTTTATAATATATATTATTGTAGTTTCATGAATATATTATATAATTGTTTTACTGCTAATTTTTCCACATTTTTAATAGTACTGTTTTAATGAAGTTAGTGATTTTATTAGTAATTTAGTATTCCTTACATTATTATTAATATTAGATTATTGTAACCATTTATTTATGTGGTTAGTTTATGCTATTTTAAATTTATTTACAAATCACACGTTGTGCGTGTATTAAATTATTATCATATTATCATATTATTATTACTTATATATTTTTTATTTATTAAAAGAGTTGTGGTTATTTCCTTTTTTCATCAGGTTTGTTAAGTTAAAGTTTTTTTCTTTAGTTTTTTTTTTTGGTGACGTGTTGTTTATTGTCAGTGCATTTTACATATAATTTTATTTAATAGATTCAAAATAATTAAATATTTATGTATTAACTAATAATCAATTATATTTTAATTATTTGTTGTATATATCGATAACATCTATTTGTTATGGAATAATATTACAATATTTTTTATTGAATTTATTTGTTACCATCTCGTCTTATGGAATAAATGTCTCACTTTATCTTATAATGTAATATTAACATTAATTGTTTTACTGGTTTCCTTAGTATGTAATCATACAAATTAATTTAGCCAGAAAATAAAGTATTGCTATTTTGATATTTAACTTTTGATTGGTCATTTAACATGCAGGTGCGGATCAGTATTATATATTTTTTTATACACTAGTCTCCTAACACGTGCGTTGCACGTTGTCAAAAACTTTGCGACAATACTTGATATTTTTTCATCTAATTATCTTACAGTCGGTAAAGCTTTTTAAGCATTGCATGTGCATAATTGTGACCAAGCCTATCAAAGAAAGAAATAAGATGTACTCTCTCAGTCCCAAGGAAATTTGGATCCCTGGGATTGAACGTGGTTTAAGAAAGGTGAGAAAGTAGTGACATATGGGTATGTATATTTGTGTAAGTATGCACACAAACCAATGTTTCCTTTTTATGTAGTGTGTAAATTGGTGTAGGGCGTCTAAATAAAGAAATCGTGCAAATTCCCTGCAACAAAAGAAGTACTATATAGTGTAAGTATTATATGACGTCATTTCAAACAAAATAGTGAAATTTGGTTTTCTCCTCATTTGTTAAGTCATGTTCAGTACTTGAAAGAAGAGCTATATTATCAGTACTGAGCTTAAAATTCATTATTAGAAAGAAGATGAAATATAAGTTTCATGTTCCATTATCACTCTCTTTAATCATCAATTGCAAGAGATCCATGTTAACTGCCAAATTTTACTTGATTTTGCAAAGAGTAATTGATGTATACACAATTATGAATTGACAAATCAAGCAGCTTCCATTGCGGAATACATTTGTTGGGTCCAAATTTCTCAACAAGCCCAATTGACAAATCAAGTGCTTCCATAGTAGTATACATTTGTTAGGTCTAACCGGTTGGTAGGATTTCCATTTTGATAGGCTATAATGCAAACTTAGTATTTGATGAATTTCTTTTCCTTGAATGAGGACCATGATGTTTAATCACGTTGATTCCTGAGGAACAGAATGTTCCACGCTGCTATTATTAATGTCTTAGTAACAATCAAACTTGCGAAAAGTTGCACTGATGCACATATATCAGAGGTTATCAACTGCCCAAAAATGAGTAGCTTTGTAAAAAAATAAATGAAGTATGAAGAAGCTAAGAATAACAAATAAGTTTCTATATAAACCGCATGGGTAATGCAAACAGATAAAGAGTAAAATACAGTGTTCTCTTTTAACTTTCCCCCACTGCAAACAAGTTTATGAAAGATACAGTTCTGATGTTATCCTGGGATTTTTTGTTCTATTCAGCCATCAGTTTCAAAAGTATAATCGTCCGCTTCAGCTCACTGCCTAGAGAAAAATCAAGAAATGATATGCATGAGGATTGAATTGTTAAGTATATAATATAATGGTTCCCAGAATTTCATGTCCTATTCTTTTCTTGAATTATTTTCTTTGAAATTGTATTTGCATTTCAACAATTATTTTCTACTTCCCAATTTACTTATGCAATACTATTATACAATAAACAACATATACATACACACATATATAACTAATTTAGTATCACAGTCACACAACACATAATACAATTAATTCAATATCAATGGGGACATGAAGACAAAACAAAATTAGATTAAAAAAATAACAAACTCTTACAACTGTATCATGTTCATATAATTTTCAAACTGGAAAATATCAAGATAATTCACAAATTAAGAGTCAAACACTGGTCCAGTGTTTATTTCCAAGTATATGGATAGAGAGCTTACATGATAATCTTATAATATACGGATAGAGAACTTGAAAGTATTTTAGACAAATCAATGGGGGCATGAAGACAACACAAAAATATAGAATAAAAAAGGTTTAATTGCAATTTAAATTACGATATTTTCCAAAATGCAATTTAAGCTTAACTTTTGGATTTTATTAAAAAAAACTTCAATTAACTTTTTTTACAATTAAAACTTACAGACAGATTTGCCTCTGTCCATCGCTGATGTGTCATCTACGTGACAATCGCCCAAAATAACTTAAATTAGGTGTAAAATAACCTTAAAATTTAATTGCAATTTAAATCATAACCTTTTTTAAAATTGCATTTTAAGCTAAACTTTTAGATCATGTTAAACAAAGCTCCAATTTAACCTTTTTTGGCAATTAAGATTTACAGATAGATTTGCAGAGGTCCGTCGCTGACATGACGTCTACGACGTAATGTGGGAAAAAAATTAAAATATGTGGCTTAACTTAAACTTAAATTAAATTTCAAATATTGGTATTAATAAGAACATAAATAAATGAATCCAAATAGAAAAAAAAAAGTAAAGAAAAAATGAAATCAAGATAATTTTTTTTTTTTGCATTAATAAGAACATTGATGTATCCAAATAGGATAATCACAACCATTTTACCATAAAACAATTTAAATAATCCATTTTACCATGAATTTGGGACATAGGGTTTAAAAAATTGAGAATTTAATTTTAAATTTTGTCATGTATTTAAAGTTTTTTGCCACAATATTTAAGTTTTTCCTAGGCTGTTGCCACGTAAACGCCGCATAAACGATGGGCCTCTGCAAATCAGGCCGTAAGTCTTAATTGCCAAAAAAAAAAATCAAAATTGAAGTTTTTTAACAAGATCCAAAATTTTAGCGTAAAAAATAATTTTAGAAATGGTCTTGATTTAAATTGCAACTAAGACATTAAAAATAGCATACTCATAAAACTCTTACCATATTTATATAACTTTCAAATTGGAAAATATCAAGATAATTTACAAATTAAGAGTCAAGCACCGATCAAGTGTTTATTCCCAAGTGTTATGTTCATACACATGGTGTTTACAATTGCATATGGTTGCATCCTAAGCATGCAACATAAAACTCGTAACAATTTCAAGTATAAGAAAATTAACTGAATAGACATGTATCCAATTATATTATATATATTAATATAGAAGATGAAACAATACATTGTAACCATTCTTAATTGTACGAATTGATTAATAATATATAGTTACCAACTTCTTAAGGAGTTGTGGAGAATACAAGTGAGATTAGTAAAAGAAGAATAACTATGAAAGAGCATTGGGAGAGAACATTTTCATATTGTCATCTATCTTCACTGTCAATTGGATAATATGGATACTGGTATGGTAAATTGATTATAAGAACCACGACTTCTTTCAAGTTACTAACTTTATTCTATACTCCAATGAAGCATAAACCACCATAGTTAATTTCAAATAATTATGAGATTATAAAAATAGCTTTCATAAAATGCAGTTAGGCTTAGTTTGTTCAACAATTATAAGCTTGCCAGCAATTACTCAAATAACAGGCCAATTAATATGCAAAACCATTGGTCACCTACAATAACTTGGGAGATCATTGCCCATGAGTTGCAGGAACAAATACTAAATAAACACAGTGTTCAATAGAATTTGCATCAAATAATACATGTGAATAAATTAATTTTTAAAGAACAGAAGTATTTCATTCAGATAACGCACTATAACATTATTCATATAATTTAAAAGGAAAACGATAAATTAATACTTAGTCTTACATTTTTATTAAAATGTCTCATTCTTAATGGTGGCCGTTTGCTTGCTGGTTCCAGATCATGTAGCTCCAGCAGTTCTCCTTGCTTCATGGTTTCTCAAAGAGAGGGATTTCTGCATTAAAAAAAAAAAAAGGTCTTTATTTGATTAGAAGAGAGAAGAAATTCCTCATCATAATATTAAATTATTAAAAAACAGAGATTTGGAAAAAGTGGAGGCGTTTTCAATAATTGTGCAAACAATATATCCCTTGATTCTGCAAAATGTCTCATTATTCTGTGTATTTTTATGAATCACAAATGACACCTCCTGAAAATTAGGGGGAGAGATTACCTAAATAGGGGAACAGAGTGCTTTCTCATCAAATAACAATGGAGAAAAAAACATTTGCAACAAATGCAACACCTAAAAAAAAGATCCATAGAAATAAGAATTTGTAAATGTCTAGATTGATGAGCACCACAAATGGTCAGAATGCAGTAGAATTCAACTCTTTGGATAAAGACAAGCATAATTCCAAAAAGTATAGAAATTTAATCAATAAACCAATCAACTTTAAAATGATAAGCAAGAAATTCATTATATGCATCCACATCAAAAACCGAAATGTACCTCCGCGGAATTAGATTTCTCAATTTCTTATCACACCAGAGCCAACCCATATTGCATGCGGAAGAGCAGTGGTGGCATAGTAATCATAATGTAACAACTAAAGAAGAGCAACAACCAAGTATAATATAAATACCGGAAAAAATTAAATCGAAACTATAAACACGAGATATGTATACCGGAGTAAAAGTCTGATTGTACCTCGACAGGAACGATCTGTACGCCGGACTCACCATGTTGGATAATGCTCCAACTGCAGCTACTCATCCTCAATCACCCAATGACATTGCGTCTTCCGGGTTTCATCGCTTTCCCGTTCACCATTAATCCCCCAGGATTGATGTTTCCCGTCGATACCCCTTTTAGTAAATCCTCAATCTGTTCAATCACTTGATCTTCTTCAGTTGTTCATCACAAAATTAAGCTCAACGAAGTGTCTTTGCACATCCTCGGTTGCACGATACAAATTACACTGGGTTTTGATCTGGAACTCTTACTGATTGGGTGGGGGAAATGTTAAGAAGCAATGGAGGTATGAAACGGAAGAATAGGTAGAGGCAGGGTTAAAAATGGGAAAAAAAGAAAAAGACAAGGGCAAACATGTCCAAAAATATTTCTCAATTGCTTGTGACTTTTTAATATAGTATATAGATGTGAAATTGTTGATAACTATAATTTATTTTTTCATGATGTCTTAGGTCTATTTTTAATAATGAAGAAGTTAAAAAAATCATTAGTTATCAATGGTGGGCAGCCTTCGTTGGAAGAAGATGATTCAGGTATGTATTGATAAAAAAAAAAAAATCTCTTTTTATGTTTTTATATAGTGTAATTCAATGTTTTTAATAAAAAATACTACCTTTAAGATGTTTATGACTGTTTCATCTTTGTTTACATTGTTTTAGTACGGAATAAGAATTATTTCTTGATGGACAATCTGGAAAATCATTCCCCGGCAATATTTCGATATGTTTTTGGAGATGATAGTGTTAATTCCACCAGTAACTTGGATTTTTTTTGTGAAGAACCGGTCAATCATCGTGGTATGTAGTGAAATGTTCTAATGTTGTATATTGTTATACGACATTGTTTTGTATCATTGGTTTAATGCTGCTATTTAATTTGTATTTTAGTTAGTGGTTCGATCCGTCGGGATAACTATAAGTAAGATATTGGAGGTCCTTCTAATCCTACTAACATCTGTAGAGATGTTATACATGTTAATGAATTAAGATCAAGGGAGCCTATATTTCATGAAATATTTTCTTCGGATGATGATAGTTCTAGCATGATTGTTGCGGATGCTGATGATTCATTTTCCTATGATTATGATATTAATTGTAAGTGTTATTATTTTTTTAAAATAATTTTTGTTTATATTTTACTATTATTGAATATCATTTTTTTTTATAGATATTGAATATTGGGATATTGGTGATCCTGTACACCAATGTTTATTTTGTGGTGTTATTTTTTGGTTTGAAGAGCGTTTGAAGTCGCAAAGAGTTGGTTTAGCTCCTAAATTTTCCTTGTGTTGTATGCAAGGAAAAATTCAACTGCTTATGATGCTTCAACCACCATTGCTTCTTCAGGATTTGATATGGGGCCATAGTGATAGAAGCAAACATTTTTTAGATAATATTCGATCATTTAACAATATGTTTTGCTTTACATCTTTGGGTGGTACTATTGATAGAAGTCTAAATAGGGGCAATTCTCCTCCTGTTTTCCGTTTGCATGGACAAAATTATCACAAGTTGGGTAGTTTACTTCCTTCTGGTCAAGATGGTCCAACTTATTCTCAACTTTACATATATGACACGAATAATGAAATCTACAACAGGATCAGATCTGTGAGGTATTATTTTTATTTTATATTTTTTACTATTACTTTTTTGTTAATTTTTTTTGTATTGATATAGTTATATTTTAATGTGTTGTTTTAGGTCTCAGGCTAATATAAATACAATTCAGGCTGGAATTATTTCTGATTGAAGGAGATGTTTGATGTTAATAATGTTTTGGTACAGAGGTTCAGAACAGCAAGGGATAAGTTCAGTGCTGGTCATCGTACAGTTACTATGAAATTGATTGGTAATAAGAGTTATGATCCAAGGACACATAATCTTCCTACTGTTTCAAAAGTTGCTGGTGTATTTACTGGTGATCTTGACGGTACTACTGGTTTGTGAGATATAATTATTGAGACTCACTCAGATGAATTGCAGCTGATTACTGAGTTGAATCCTTCCTACCTTGCTCTGCAGTATCTTATTCTTTTCCCTTATGGTGAGGATGGTTATCGGGAGGATATACCATTTTCACAATCAGCATATGGAAGGGTTGGGAATAGAACCAATATTAGTAGTCGTGAATTTTTTGCTTTTCGCCTCCAGAAGAGAAGTAGAGAACCATCTACATTGTTGTCTTGCAGACGGTTGACTCAACAATTTATTGTAGATGTATATACAATGGTAGAATCTGCACGTCTTTTATACATTAAGAATCATCAAAAGGAGCTTCGATGTGATATGTATGAAGGTTTGTAGGATGCTTATATTAGTAGGGAAATAGAAGGTAGAGCTATTGGAAAATGTATTGTTTTACCTCATTCTTTCATTGGTGGTCCACGATACATGATGCAAAACTATTAAGATGTTATGGCTATTTGTCGTTGGACTGGCTATCCACAGATTTTATAACTATTACTTGCAACTCAAAGTGGCCTGAAATTGTTCGTTACATGGCATTTAAAGGTCAAAGTCCTGAGGATCGTCCAGATATTGTTTGTCGTATTTTTAAGCTTAAATTGGATGGACTTCTTCATGATATTCGACAAAAGAAAGTATTTGGAAATATTAGGGCAGGTATAATTTTTTTTCTTCTTATATTTACTTTAAATTTTATTATGTTATGCCATTGTTACATATTAATTTTTTTTTCAGTTTTGTATACTGTAGAGTTTCAGAAGTGTGGTTTACCTCATGCACATATTTTGGCTTTCCTAGAAAACCATTACGATGTTCCCTTAACTGATGAAATTGATCGTATTATTTCTGCTGAATTGCCCAATGAAGTTAATGATAAATAGTATTTTGAGGCTGTCCATGATTTTATGATGCATGGTCCATGTGGTCCTACTGTTAAGTACTCGCCTTGCTACTCAGAGGAAGGTATATGTACCAAGAAATTTCCAAAGGCTTTTGCATTAGAGACTCCATTTGATGATGACGGATATCCTGTTTATCAGATAAGGGATGATGGAAGAACTGTTATAAAGAATAATGTTGTTTTGGACAATAGGTATATTGTTCCTCACAATAGATATCTTCTTTTGAAATATGGTGCACATATTAACGTTGAATGGTGCAATCAGTCTAGAGCTATTAAATACATATTCAAGTATATTAATAAAGGTCATGATCGTGTTACTGTAACGCCCCGAATCCATATATATTAATTATATATAATTCGAAGTATTAATTGAGATCAAAAGTCCGAACTATAAATTTTTTTGAAGAAAAGATAACATAAATAGATGATGAGTTTCATGCAGTAGGAAGGTGGGGAGAAATAATATAATGATGTATCACACTCCCATATATATGTATGAAAGTATAGAGAGTTTAGTATTCTGAAATATTACATACTGAATTTTAGGTATTGAATCACTCGGAAATAGTATCGTTCTACAGTGTATTGGCGATAACATTTATTTGGAAAATAGGATATAATATAAGCATCATAGTGTTCTAATTAGTATTTTAATTGAACGTGGAAATGCCGTATCTTCCTCATCACTGTCCCTACTCCCCGTACTCGAAATCTGCAAGGGGTTATAAAAGTGGGGCGTGAGATTTAAATTCGCATGTATGAGTGATTTGCAACGTCATGGGATTGGTAAATCCAAAGTATATTAAGTTGTACTTATTAATAAAGCGTTTAATGTATTTAAGTAGTTGATATTTAAACATGGATAACGTATATCACAGAACAAACCCTGATAAAAAAAAAAATCACAGAACAAGCAGATTCGCATAATAATTAATTGGGCATAACAAGTCTTACATCATACAATTGACATATCACAAGTTGATTCACAGTAAGGGGGCGAAGCGCAAAATCATTTTCCACACATCGTAAAAGACTTTCCTTGAACCACTTTCATACGACCATACTTGACTTGTTCCACTTCCAAAACCTTACTTCTCCCAACCACTTACAAAATAGAATAACGCAAACCATCAATGACCTTATTCCCAGTGCGCAACGTAGGCGTCTGACCCAGGGACCAGATCTGTTTGAATCAACAACCTTGATCCTGGGGGCATCCCCGACAACTCCCCGGAGGTTGGATTTAATATCCGTCCACAACTCTGTACTTACTGACATTCCGTCCTTTCATAAAACTGACATTTTAAAAACATAGAGGGAAATTCCTCGATTTACAATCAAATATAGTCATGCAACAGTGATTGATTTGGATTCAACAATAGGTATTTCGTATCATATATAATTATATCACGTAATTCAAACAATTATATAATAAGGATATATTTATGTTGGATCGGTTGTTTAGATTTAATTGGTCAAGTTCAGAGTATACCAGCACAACGTATTATAAGAAGATCGATCAACAGATCATCACCCACCTGATTGTTGGGGGTCCTGGGAGTGGTGCACAGACGGATGGTCGAGTCCCTGGTGCGTGATCCCACTAGCACTGATTCCTAATATAAAGTTATTCGATTAAAAGTTGATCTTTGAATTATTTAGGAAAACTTGAGAGTTTGCGCTTACGCGAGACGAGTGGTTGATGTCTTATATACTTTAAAAGGATTTTCTTAAGGGTCACACCCTATTTTGATAAATACACCACCTATAAAAGGGTGAGTGTATTTTTGGAGTGTACTTACTAATTTTCTTGTTTGTATGATTATTTCTTATTTCTACAAAACAAACCTTTAATTTCCTTTATCCTTTTGTAAAAGCTTTTACTATTTTAAAAGAATAACTTTAATTATTTTTCTTGAAAAGGATAAAAATAAGAGATTTATAAAAATATACTAATATAATATAAGTCCCAAATTAATATCTTACCTTCTAGAATTCTGTTTTCTTATTTTAAAAGAACATTGAATATAAATTATATTTTATAAATAAAACTTCCTTTATCATTAAATAAATTTTAAAGAATCTTATATAATAATTACTAGGAACAATATAAGATGTATATTTTTCTTTTTCTCTTTTAAAAGAAGTACTTGTTTTAAAAAGGAATTTTCCATAGCAAATAAATTGAATAAAACTATTTTTCTATAATACCAATAATATTATTAATTGATTTGACTTGTATCATTTTTAAAACAAAAGAGTACTATTGTTTTCTAAAAGCTCTTTTTCATTTGTTTCAACCGTTTAACCCGAGACAAGGGAGAAGACGAGTCTCCCTTTGTCTATGAATTTAAAACAAAACGTTTAATCAATCGAAAGTCATCATCCAATCAACAATTCCAATACATTAGTCTAACATAAAATAAACTGGTCAAGCTCATGCTACTATACTATTAAAACAGTGACACTAACTATCTACAAGAGTAATACTAGTCCATTAGTGTTCAAATACTCCAACAATTCGAAGCATCCAATCACAAGAAAATTCATTTACTGCTAAATATCATTTCAAAACTCAAAAGGGGTACAACCCAATCAAGAACATAATATAATTTTAGCAGAAGAAGGAAATAGAAAACCAAAGTTCAAAACATCCTCTCTAATTCTTGTTATACGGCTCCGGATAGTTCCGATAAAAATCCAGAATTATGAAAGGAAGAAAACGAAGGTAGAGACCTTATGTTTCTCCTGGTTCAAGTTGGAAAACGGGCAGTCTAACGGCGTATCTCGGTTTTTCCAGAAACTTCGGCAACGGGGTTTTGACTCGGTGTCATTCGATCGGAAAAACGAAAGAAGGAGGGGTATTTGGTTAGAAATTGAATTTAATTGAAATCAAAATTAAAAGAGGGATTTTACAATCGACTTACTGGAAAAGAGGAAAAGGAGCGGCGGCGACTTCGGCTGAGTGGCGTCGCGGCGGCAATTTGCTCCAGTGGTGGCGTCGCGACAGCGATTTCCTATCGGAGGAGGGGGCATTGGCATCGCGGCTTCATCGGAGAAGGAGAGGCGTCGCGACGCTGAAGGGGAGCGAAGAGACGGTAGACCTCGGATGGCGGCGATTTCGCTGAAAATCGAAGAGAGAGAGAGAGCGCGGTGGTGGTGCTGAGCACAGCGGCATCGTCTCGTCTGGCTTCGACGGAGGGAAAGAGAGAGGCGTCGTTTGCCTGGCTTCGATCGGAGAGCGTCGCGGCTTCGTGACGGCGAAGGGGAAGCGGCGTCGCTGGTGGTTGGCCGGAGAAGGAGGCGGAAGAGCTTCGATTGCCGATTGAACATGAGGAAGGATATGTGGTTGAATGTTTCTTCTGGAGAGAGAAAAGGAATACACGTTTTTGTTTCTTTGAGGAGAGAGAAAAGAAAACGCGTGGGATATTCTTGGAACTGATATTTTCTTTTGGGAAATGAAAGGGACGCGGTATCTTATAGAGGAAGAGTCCATTAATTAAGAATTAATTTTTTATACACTTAATTAACTTGTGGTCAAGAAATAAAGAAGCAAGATTTTCATAGGATTTCTTTTGTACTACTAAGGCATGTTGTGTTTGTGAAAAACAAACCAAAAACGAGTAATTAATATAAATTTTAAAATTTGATTTATTAATTAGTTCTTTCAAGACATTGTAATTATTCTTAATAAACTATACGGATCGAAAACCTCGATTTTAATTTAATTCTCGAAGTTCCTTATTCGTTTGAAAGATTCGATTTCTTTCTACGAATTTTGGAATTTTATAAGCATTGTATAAATTTAAATTACACAAAACACACAAAATTAATAAAATTTAAAATAAACAAGAGAAGGAAATAAAATAAGGTTTCTAAAAAAAGAAAATGGGGTACAGAACGGGACGGGGTGTTACATCCTTACCCCCTTAACAGAATTTCGCCCCTGAAATTCATCTCTTAAGCACTTCTTAAGCATTGAGGGTATTTAGCTAGGACTTCATCTTCCCTTTCCCATGTCGCTTCTTCCTTCCCGTGCCGGCTCCATTGGACTAGAATCAATGGTATTTCTCGATTCCTCAACAAGTGCAACTTCCTCTCCAAGATAGTCACTGGGACTTCTTCATAAGTCAGGTCACTGCTTAGACCCAATTCTATGTGACTAATAACATGGTTTGGATCGCTCATGTACTTCCTGAGTGTAGATACGTGGAACACATTATGCACTCGTGACAACTCTGGTGGCAGTGCTAAGCGATAAGCCACATCCCCGATTCTGTTCAGGATGTCAAATGGTCCGACGTATCGTGGCTTTAGCTTACCTCTTTTCCCAAAGCGAATTAGGCATTTCATTGGTGCAACTCTGAGAAAGACTTTTTCGCCAATGTTGAACTGTAAATCTCTTCTTCGAGTGTCCGTATATGACTTCTGAAGGTCCTGAACCGTTTTGATTCTTTCTTTAATCTTTGCGACTATCTCAGCTGATCTCTCGACTAATTCGGGTCCGAGGATCTTTCGAATCCCGACTTCGTCCCAATAGACTGGTGATCTACACCTCTTCCCGTAGAGCGCTTTGTACGGAGCCATTTGTATCGTTGCTTGATAACTGTTGTTATAAGCGAACTCTACCAAGGGAAGGTGGCTTTCCCAACTTCCTTCAAGATCCAGAGCGCAAGCTCTTAGCATATCTTCGAGTGTCTGGATAGTTCTTTCTGATTGTCCATCGGTTTGTGGGTGGTATGCAGTGCTGAATTTCAATTAAGTCCCCAAGGCTCGTTGCAAACTCCCCCAGAACTTGGAGGTAAAACGGGGGTCTCTATCGGATACTATCGAGACTGGTACACCGTGCAGTCTGACTATCTCTGCTATGTATAGTTGGGCAAGCTTGTCCAACGTATACGTCATTCTAACAGGGATAAAGTGGGCAGTTTTTGTAAGTCTATCTACGATAACCCAGATGGCATCGTGATTCTTCACCGTTTTCAGAAATCTGGTAACAAAATCCATAGTGATGTTCTCCCACTTCCATTCTGGCATCTCCAGAGGATGTAATAACCCTGAGGGTCGTTGATGATCGGCTTTAACCCGTTGGCAGGTTAAACAACTCTTGACAAACTGAACTATCATCCTCTTCATGCCCCTCCACCAAAAGTTATCTTTCAGTCCCCGGTACATCTTCGTCTCTCCGGGGTGAATGGTGTAAGGAGTGCTATGTGCCTCTCGCAGGATTTCGTTCCTCAATTCTTCATCCTTAGGCACACAGATTCTATTATCGAACATTAGAGCTCCATCAGTACTCAACACAAACCTCTGAATGGTCCCTTCCTCAGTGCGCTTACATATCCCTCTCAAGAATTTACCGTTCTGTTGTGCTCCTAGGACCCGTTCTCGTAAGGTCAGTTGTAGGGTGAATGCGTAAACCATGGAATCTGCACAATGCTGTATGGAAAATTCTAGGTTTAATCGAGAGAGTTCGCCCATTAGTGGTAACTGTGTGGTCGAAACGACGCCTAGTTTCATATCTTCCTTTCTACTCAAAGCGTCTGCCACTACGTTTGTCTTTCCAGGGTGATAGTGGATAGTACAATCGTAATCTTTTACCAATTCGAGCCATCTTCTCTGACGCATGTTCAATTCCTTCTGCGTGAAGAAGTATTTCAGGCTCTTATGGTCAGTGTAGATCTCACACTTTCCACCATACAAGTAGTGTCTCCAAATCTTCAACGCATGAACTACTGCGGCCAGTTTTAAGTCGTGCGTTGGGTAGTTCTGCTCGTAGTCCTTTAGTTATCGGGATGTGTAGGCTACAACTTTCCTATTTTGCATCAGAACACAACCCAAGCCTGACAACGAAACGTCTGTGTAAATGACGAATCCCTCTGATCCGTTCGGGATGGTTAACACAAGAGACGTGGTTAGTCTCTTCTTTAGCTCTTGGAAACTTTCCTCACAAGTCGAGTCCCAAACAAACTTCTCGGTTTTCTTGGTCAGCTTTGTCAGTGCTTTCACAATGCTGGAAAAATCCTGAATGAACCTCCGGTAGTATCCTGCTAACCCAAGAAAGCTTCGAATTTCATTGACGTTAGTAGGAGCCTTCCAGTTCATGATGGCTTCCACCTTTGCCGGGTCCACTTCAATCCCTTTTGCGGAGATTATATGTCCTAAGAACATAAAACGATCAATCCAAAATTCACACTTGCTGAATTTGGCATACAACTTTTCTCGTCTCATTGTTTCCAAGACTATCTTGAGATGTTCTTCGTGTTTCTCTTTGTTCTTAGAGTACACAAGTATGTCGTCAATAAAATGATGACGAATTTGTCCAGGTACAGGTGAAACACTCTATTCATCAGATCCATGAAGATCGCCGGAGCATTCGTCACTCCGAAAGGCATCACGATGAATTCGTAATGTCCATACCGAGTCCGGAATGCTGTCTTTGGGATATCCTCACTCTTGACCTTTATCTGGTGGTAACCAGACCTCAGATTGATCTTTGAAAATACAGTAGCATTCTTCAACTGGTCGAACTAGTCTTCTATCCTTGGGAGAGGATACTTGTTCTTGATGGTCAGTTGATTTAGACCTCGGTAGTCTATGAACATACAGAAAGTCCCATCTTTCTTCTTCACGAACAACACGGGTGCTCCCCATGGTGATGCACTTGGCCTGATGAATTTATTTTCAAGTAAGCCTTGCAGTTGTTCCTTCAGTTCTTCTAATTCCTTTGGCGCCATTCGATAGGGTGCTTTAGATACTGGTGCTGACCTAGGTATCAAGTCGATGGAGAACTCTATATAATGATCCGAAGGTAACCCAGTCAATTCCTCGGGAAATACGTCAAGGTATTCATCCACGATCGGCACCTTAACGCGCAACTTGTCATCTTCCTCTCCTGTTGAGATGTGGACAAGGTAAGCTTGGCATTCTTCCTTCCGTAATATTTATGCACCTTGGATTGCTGATATTACTCGGTCTCATTCTTGGTCTTGATTTCACGAAATGTGAAGCGTTGACCATTACTGGTTTCAAGGTCGATCTCGCATTCTGCATATTTTATCATCGTTTTTTTCTTCGTCAACCAGTCGATGCCCAAGATTATGTCAAAGATTTTCATCTTAAGGAAATGAAGATCGGACTCTATCAAGTGGTCATCTAGCATTAGGGGTAACCCTCTAACTTGACCCTCAATTTCCATAGCGGTTCAAGATGGAATACTCACATTCAATACTCTTCCCTTTTCCCAAATTAGTCCTAACTTTCTTCTGAAGTAATCAGATATAAAGGAATAAGGTGCCCCAGTATCAAACAATACATACGCAGGTTTTTCAAGTACAAAGACAGTACCTGCTAGCGTCTCATGCTGCTCAGGTTGAGCTGGGCCCTTCAGGCGAAGTTGTTCTCCAATACCTTTCCCTTCTTCCATAATAGCTTTCACATGTCCAGACCTCCTCTGACCTTGGTTAGGCAGACCTTTGTTGGGTGGTCCCGCCTGACGGTTGTTAGGTGCAGGCAGTTGGCGAGTCTGGTAGTTAATTGCCTGCTGCGGGCGGTACTGGTTATTATTAACCGGTTGATGATTGCTGCTCGGTGGCTGGGCGCATTCACTAAACTTGTGCCTAGGTTGATTGCAACGGTAACAAATTACTCCTCCCTGACTACATGGTCCCCAATGTCTCCTTCCACACCTTTGACAGTTTTGGTTGGCTCGAGAACCAACAAAGTTATTCCCCCTGGATGGTGGGACTGGATTCCTCTTAAAGTTTGGCTGCCAATTCCGATTGACAGGGACAGTAGTCGGAGCCTGCTTGTACTCCAGATTCTGGCTGATCGAGACTAGCAAAGCTCGATGAAAGATTTCCCCATAGTTTGGCATCTGAAGGCCAATTACAATTCTCGCTATCTCAGGCCTCAAGCCCTGTTCGAATCTGCGAGCTTTCCTCTCATCATCACCCACCAGATGTGGGGCATAATGAGACAGCTGGTTGAATTTCCTCTCGTACTCTATCACCGAGAGAGTTCCCTGTCAAAGGTTGATAAATTCCTATTCCTTCCGATCTCTTAGTACTCGTGGAAAGTACCTATCCAGTACAGTTTTCTTGAAATCTTCCCAAGTAAAGACCTGCCTAACTTCCTCATTCATAGTCCGCTCATAGGACTCCCACCATTGGGCTGCATCCTCCATCAGCTGGAACTGGGCACAGGAGACTTTCTTTGCATCAGCCAGTGCCATATGTTAGAAAATACGCTCTATCCCGAATATCCAATCCTCGATCTCAAAGGGGTTCTCCCTTCCATTCAGCCTAGGTGGCTGTAGTCATCGAAAGCATTCGACAAAGTCGTTCATCCTGGGCGCTATCCGAGGAATAGGCCCATAAAGGGGTGGAGGAGGTGGTGGAGCCTGCTGCTGGATGTAGTTTTGCAGAGAGATCAGAATTTCTCTCGCAATATCATTTCCTGGCGCGGCCTGCTGAGGCAGCTCAGGTTCAGCCTGAGGAGGTGGGTCATGTTCCATAGGATCCATTGGTATAGGAATAGGGTTAATGCAGGGTCGTCCACGTCTTGGGCCTGGTGCCATTCTAAAGGTGATTCTGAAGAGAAAAGAATAATATTGTTACAATATGTATAGGTCCGAGAAAATTATAAAAACATAACCGGATTAACCAAATTAACACAACACTAGCACTGAAACACATGTGGTACGTAAATCACCGCAACACATTGGGGCCCTCAATGGTACAGTGCTCACATTCGCACAATACAATAGGAACCAGTGGTATGTCATTGAGTGATAATCAAATAAAATATACGACAATTAATATATGTAAAGCAAGTAAAGCACATTGACAAGCAGTGAGCACAAAATAAGTATTATATATATCTAAAAAGTTTTGGGTTCTATGGAGTCAGTCTCCTTACATTACGTCATAGAATACAAAAGACTTCTAGGTAATGCTAACGCGTCATATCCTCACATCATTGCGGATCACGAACGACAAAAGGAGTAGGTTAAAGCTACGCTGCTATGGTCTAAAAGGAAAACGACCACGCAATTGACTACTACTATATGTCAAGCGCCTACCACCTACACTATATATATGCATCTACTACTATATACCGAGTCCAATCTCCAACTAATTGTCCACCACTGACTCTGCAGAGGAATCCCCATCTACAGGTGGCCCACCCTCGACTAGCTCGTCGACTGCTGGCTCCACTCCTGGGAGTGCGGCCTCATTGGGGCCGAGGGATCCATCACCAGCTAACCCTCCTGCCACCCAGAGAGCAACGACGTTATCCCGCTGTGAGATGGCCACCCTCTGGTATAGGTCAGCCATCTGAGTAGAGAAGAGGGAGTACTCCTCCTGGGTGACTGCGGTCGCCCTGGCTGCGTCAGCTGACAACTGTGCTAAGACTGCTTCCTCTCGAAGGATGTCTGATATGTCCATGTCGCCCCGGGCGAGTGCAGAGGCCTGGTAAGCCAACCCGCGGGTAGTGTCCGCGTTCCGTATAACCCGTTGAACCTCCAACCAAAAAGCCTCTAAGTGAAGGTAGGGGCCGTTCTCAGCACCGTCTACTCTCATGCGGTCTAGGAGTCCCGTAGCGATAGAACAGAATACCTCAGTGACTCCGCCAGCATACCTCGTCGCAGCAGCGAAATCTAACTCAACGTGGGGTTCGGGGGCAACCCTTGCCCTCTCACGTAGTCCTAGGAAGCGAGCAGTATACTCGTCGATAGTCTGTAACTCTAGCTGCGTAACTCCTATGTACTCATCCACATCCATCTTATGGTTTTCTATAGGGAAAGGAAAGTTCTAGTCAAAATTTTAGTTCAAGAAAGAAAAACTGTAAAATAAACACTTTAAGCACGTAAGTGGAACAAAATAAATTGGTCTTCTAAAGTCCAATAAAAACCTAATTGTGCCTCTATAGTGGACAAAATTAAATTGGTCTTCTAAAGTCGAATAAATTAAATTGGGCGTCTATAGTCGAATAAATGAATTTGGGCCTCTTAAGTTCAAAAAATGAAATTGAGTCTCTAAAGTCCAAAAAATTAAACTTGGGCTTCGTTTGTCTTTTTTCACAGGTGGACGACTAATACATAATGTAAATGCACAATTGACAACTTCTCCTATTTTATATGCCAAAATTTCATGTACATTAATCATCATAAAAATGCTAAGAATTAAAAAAAATTGACAAAAAAATAACTCGGTCAATGCTAATATAACTCGGCCGAGTGTAATGCACACATGCCTACAGATTGTCTACGGCAAAATTCACTCGGCCAACGCTAACACTACTCGATCGAGTATTCTGCACCCAGGCCGAGCGGATTGCCTAAGGAGGAACTCAATTGGCATTGTGTACGGAAACCGGTTTTTCATTTCTACCCAATTTTTTTATTTAAATCGGTATAAAATTTATTATATATATCAAACTTGGTAAAATAAAAAAAAAATTTGCAAATTTGAGATGGAACATTACAACTCCAGATTTAATAGCATGTAAATTTTCAATTGAATTGTCACAAACATATATATATTATATGTTTTTAGAGTTACATCAAGTATCAAAATCCTAAATCCTAAATTCTACAAATATACAACTAAAATATACATCTCATTCACCGATAAATTATGAAGATTTTCGATAATCTACGGTTTTAGCAACATCAATCTCACTAAGGGACCGACCTGTAACCAAATATTCAAAGTACTTAATACAAAGGATCCCACAATCAACTAAATTTTTTTGTTTTGGTGAATGTGGGAAACAATCAAAAGTCCATTTCTTTTTTCCATTGTTGTTGTTGGGCAATAACGTCGGCATAAGGTTGACAAATTTCTGAAATAATTTTATTTGATGATTTGACCAACAATTCACATTGCTTGACAAAGAATCATACACGGTAATATGAGAATTCGGTAGGTTGATCTCGAAAAGCACTCAATGACAAGCATTCACAAGGGCAACACCATAAACCTTCTTGGTCTTTTTCCAAGTTAAAAATGGACCATCTTTGGGTAGAACTCCATTCACATATTTCATCAACAATGACACACCACCTACCAAATTATATTTGGAATCTTCAGACAACAATTCTTCATTGCCATTTATGTAACCCTACACAATTTAAAAATATAATGGAGAATTGTATATCAGCATAAGTACAATCAACAAAATATTAAGAAAAAAATGATATAAACAAAAACTTTACCGAAAATACTATATCAACACAACTCCAATTATTTAAAAAATCATCAGGAGACAACTTCCTTTTTACCAACATCATGTGCATAAGCACATCCCTATGCTACAAAGTTCAAAAGACCAGAAAATTCGTAAAAGAAGTGTCATATACAATATATAACAACTTTAATTTAAGTATGTAATGAACAAAATATACCTCGTCATTTAACAATCCCTCGTGCTCAAAACACCAGAAAACCATTTGGGAGTCACATATTCAACAACCTCCATATTTACACGGTGATGGACGACATAATTTTTGTTCTTTTGATACCAACTCATAAAATTGTTATATTTTTCACTGTCAACCGTATCAAATGGGTTAAACCTAAGGAGAATGATAGTTTTTTGGAAAATTACTCACCCTTGATTTTACCTTTTGTTTTTCCTCTTTCGGCCACAGTAATTGGGATTAGTGTAAGGTGATTATTTTAACACAAGATGGCTTCTTAAGTCGTGAAACCCTTTTTTATGAACGTCTTACCACTTTGGTTTTATTTTGATCTTCCTGTTTGTTTATAAACATAGGTAACAATAAGCGACCCAGTGCAATACAAAAATATTTAACAGTCAGATAATTATACTCTAAAGGAAAATGAATTGAAGCAAACCTCAGTGTGTTGTTAGATATTATCGGATAACGTCAAATCCTACATATTAAACAAAACATGTTCATTAACAAAAAACAAGAATCAAACATAATAATACGAGTTTTAATGATGTGAACCCTAAAAAATCAAATAGCACTCACAATGATTTTCTCATTGGGGTCAATTGGATCAGGTTCTGTGCAAAAGACATTGACAGGAGGAAAATCTTCATCAACAGAACGTAGAGGAGAGCGGGGGGACTAGCATAGAATAAATTTCTCCAAACATTAAAGCAACATAGATATCAAACTATAAAATAACATAAACTATAAAGAAACAAAATGTTCAACAAAATCAATAACCCTTGAACAATCTTTATTGTGGATAATAAATGAGTACAATGAAATGATAACTATAATAAAAAATTTAACTTACAATCTTTATTGTTCATAAAATCTTTTGATTTTCTTTCAATGAAGTCGTCGAATGAAGTATGTTCATCCAGTTGGGACTCTGTGAAAAATAACAAAGAATATAAGTGATAATAAATAAAAGAATCAGTGCAAATATAAATTAGCAAAAATATTTGAATCACAACTAACCTGCGATTTTTTCTCCATCAACAACTTGAACTTGCTTTCAAGAGTTAATTGTCTAGCGGCTACACTTTCAACATTACTTGCAACATTTTGAATTTCACTTTTTATTGTTGTCTGAAAAGATTCTAACTTCGAATCCAACTTCTTCAAATATACCATCAAACTATTCATGTCTACACCGCTAGTGTTACTGCCAAGATCATCTCCAATCAGAACCTCATCCAAATTTTCAGGTATTCTCTTGCGCTTTCTCTCATTTTCAAGAGACGATGATTTTGGTTCAGAAATTTTTTCTTCTTCCCACTTCACAGCAGTTAAATAAGTAGAGGACTCAAGCTCATAATCAAATGGCTTCAACCTTGAATGGATAATTACCTGGAAAATATTTGTAAACTTACATTCAATAAGCTAAGAGATTTAACAAGAAATCTAATCAAAGAATAATACACAATTAAAAAGTGCTCACATTGTCATTGAATGCTTCAATCTATAACTTTTTGAAAGAACGTGAGGAAGTTGATTTCCACCATAAAATCCTAGGACATCCACGTGAATTGTAGAAATCTGACGGACTTGCACAAAACTTGGCAACTTCAGGAACTGCCTTGTAGGCCCAACATTGTAGCACAAAAACAAAACCACTGCACTCAATCCGACTATACTCTTTTCCATCTAGCTTTACAATCATATTTGGAGAAGCCTTAGATCTACGGATAAAATTACCTCGTGTATCACCAACCAAATACTCAAACGCAACACAACCCCATGGAAATTGGTTGAAATCTTCCAAGTTGTCTATCAAATGGAAGTATTCCATGTTTATGTTCAAGTTTTCCTTATGTTGTGCAAGGAGCAAACCATATAAGATCCATAGAAGCCCCAATTTCAAACAATCTTCACTATTTTCATTAGAATCTAGAAAAGCCTCCTCAATATGTTTGAGTTTAAGTCCCCCCCTCATTAGCGGGAATATTTTGTTGAAAAGATTAGAAGATTTTGGGCATGGGGTTTTCAAACCAAATCTCAAACCCGTAATCAATGAGAATTATCTTGGTCCAAATTCTGCATATTGGTTGCCCCAGTGGAAATCAATCTTCTTTCTCGAACGGTTGGTATCTTGATTTAATAAAAGATGAAGTATTAATTGTCCATTGAATTTGAGATCTTTCATTTTGAGAAGATGACCGAAGCACGAATTCTGAAACTTGGTCATGTTGTCCCCTATGAGACGATCGTTTATCTTTTTTACTATATCCAATGAACATCGTCTATTTACCCTTATCATAGACAAATCAGTAATCTTTGACGATGTCATCATAACCTATTATTACACACTTGGATATATCAAAATGAGCTTTGAATTTAACTAGCGAAATGACAGATAAAATTCAAAACAACAAAACTTTGCTCCAAGAAAAAGTTAAAGCTAAATTTGGACAAATCTTGTAAACATCAAACAATTTTCCTAAATGGGCCAAAAAACAACTCGACATCTTCAAAAAATTCTAAAGCTTTCCCTAGTGGCTATATACACTCAACATTATGATACTTTTGCTATTGCGAATCAATCATCCATATTTGTTAAAAGGTCACAAATATAATTAGTACATGCAATTGTGTCGTGAAACATTTCTAAACAACACCAAAGAGTAAGTGCGCACATTGGTGAGGCATTATCATTTTATATGGGTTGTTTATCATGTCCTTTTTGCCTAAACTAGAATTCATCTTGCGTAATTTGCCTAAACTGGAGTTCATCTTGCTTAAGCTAGAATTTATCAAAAAACCATTTCCTAAAGCTATAATTCATCAGAAAACCATTTTCTAAACAACAACCAATTTGCTTAAGCTAGAATTCATCTTCCCTAATCTCGATTGAGGAATTGACGGCATGTAACAACTACTAAAAAAAATTAACTAGACCGAGTAATGACAACCACAAGTATTACTAATTTATATTTTCGGGCCAAATATAATTCAAGTATCAATTGAGCTTTCTCATTATCCCAATCTGGGGCATACAAGAAATTATTCTGCCTCAATTTTGCAATATTCGATAATATCTACAATATTACCTAAACTTACAAAACTCTTTAGAACAGGAACGAGTTTAGTAACTAGGAAGGCACAAGAACAATCAACCTCCTTAAAATAATTAATGTAGGAAATCAAAATCAATACAGAAAATAGTTTAAATTAAAATATAAAAAGTAAAGTACGGTGGTGGTACCTTGGGCTGAGCGCCGAAGAGTGAGGCTGGGCTGGGCAGCGACGGGCTGGGCTTGGCGGCGACAGGCGGATTTCCGGCGACGAGGGGCTGCGCTAGGAAGATTGGCGACGACTAGGGCCTGGACCGGGGAGGCTGACCGGTGACGCGTCTGTGCGGCGAGGCTGGGACGCGACCTAGGGCTGGGCGGCGACGGGCTCGGGCGATTTTGGGTTGGAAATTGAATGGTGCTTTCTCGGTAATTAGAGCTAAGAGTTTTCAATTTAATTTTTTTTTAATGAGCTGAGGGTTTTTTCAATTATCAATTTTCCTTTTTTTTATTATTATTAATTGAAATGATTAAGGATGGGATAACTAGTGGGATGAGATTCATTTAAGTATTTGAGGGTCAAAGGGTACAAATGATATTTCAGGGCAAATTTTTTTTTTTACAATCATGGGGCAAAAAAGAATTTGCTATTTAAAAAATGGGCAAAATTGATAATTGTGTGAATTAAAATTAATGAAAATATAATTATAATGTTAATAAGAGAAGCATTGCAACATCAACATGACACCATTAGAATACAAATTAACCAACTCGTTACAATAATAAGAAATAACTCCAATCAAATTGCAGGTTTTGTCCCGTCTAAAATTGGATCAAACGCCAGAAATAATTACGTAATAGGAAAATAATTACATGCTCATCAACGGAGCCTCAACACACATGCAATAGGAAAATCAATAATTAACGGGAGATAATCATAATTATTTAGTTTACTCCGAGCACGGAACACCCCACATTGAGCGAGCCACTAAGTAATCACATAATATTATTTATGAAGATCACAAAATTACTTAAGCATTCTTTATCAATTAATCAGGGTTCAAAAGCAATTTAGACTAGATCCTGCAGCTTTCCTTTATAGCACGAACATCATTTCGAGTTATCGTAACCTTTTTTATTGTGTAATATTATGAAGTCAAATTGTTGTGAGTTCGCAGGCCTTTAGACAACTTTTATGAAAATTTTAATAACATACCTTTGAGGAGCTTGTGGACAGTAATCAGAGACACGTTCCCCCGAGATATTTAAATGTTGTTTACTATTTAAGCGATGAGAAATAATTTTAGTTTTTGATGGGAAGTCAAGGATTTGGGTTTGGGTCCGAAAGTTTTGAACCTAGGCTCTGATACCACCTGTAACGCCCCGAATTCTATATAATTAATATATATGGATTCGGGGAGTTACAGTTACGGCTACTTTTGTTGAAAATAGTGGTGTATCGGGTCAGTATAGTGATGTGGATGAAATCAAAATGTACTATGATTGTAGGTATATTTCACCGTGTGAGGCTGCGTAGCGATTGTTTGGTTTTAAGATAAACTATAGGTATCCACTAGTTGAACGTTTAGCATTTCATCTTCTAGGCAAACAGAATGTTGTTTTTAGAGATACTGATTCATTGGATTCTATTATGGATAGGCCAAGTGTGAGGACTAGCATGTTTCTAGTTTGGTTTGATTTGAACAAGTGGTCTACTTTAGCTGTTGATTTAACATATGTGCGAATACCGGAGTTCTTTGTTATTAAAAAAGATTCTAGGACATGGGAACCAAGGCAGAGGGGCTTTGCAGTTGGGCGTATTTGTTATGTACCACCTGGTACTGGTGAAGCTTATTATTTGAGAATTCTTTTGAATGTTGTTACTGGTCCTACGTGTTTCCAGGATATTAGAACTTTTAGAGGTGTTCTCTATGAAACTTTCCGTGATGCATGCTTTGCAAGGGGTCTTTTGGATGATGATAGAGAATATGTCGATGCATTTGATCAGGCTAGCATTTGGGCTTCTGCATCTTCCCTAAGATCACTGTTTGTTACTCTCCTTACAGCTGGAACTTTGAGCAATCCAGAAGATTTATGGGGAAAATGTTGGAAATATTTATCTGATGATATTTTGTACAAGAGGAGAAAAATAATGCATTATCCAGGTATTTTTTTTAAAATGCTATTTATTCTTTCTTAAATATTCAAGTTTCAAATTTTTTATTCCAAATTGTTTATGCCTATTAAAATATTCTAATATGTTGATTATGTAAGTACTTAATAAAAATTAATTTATACTAAACAATATATTATCTTACTATTAAAATGAAACATGCATTTGTATTGTTCTTTTTATGTGTTTTGTAAATTTTTAGTAACATTGTTAATTTAGATTTTAGTGAAATTATTTTTAATATGTTGATGTACACATGTTTTATGCAGTTTAGGTGTAGTAATTTTTCAAAATTTAGTTTAATTAAAAAAAATCATATTAAGTGTCGATTTTAACATTTATTAATATATATATTTTTATTCTTTTTTTATGTTTAGATTTGAGGATGTCTGATGATGAGTTGAAGAATTGTTGTTTGTTGGGAGTTGATAAGTTGTTGCGTTCTGTTGATAAGAGTTTGTATGATTTTGATGGAATGTCTGTCGCACATCTAGATAGCAATTTATAATAGATCTAAATTGAAGCTGGAGTATGAGTCTTTGTTGGGTAGATTGAATGGTGAACAACGTGTTATTCATGATAGAATAATGCAGTCAGTTAATTCTGATATTGGTCGATGTTATTTTGTTTACGGTTATGGTGGTACGGGAAAAATATTTTTATGGAGAACTTTATCTGCTGCAATTCGTTCTGAAGGTGGAATTGTATTGAATGTTGCATCAAGTGGTGTTGGTCCCGTTACAAGACTGAGGTATACGTGTATGGGGAGGGGGGAATACACGTATACCAATTTTTCAAACTTAAAACCTTACTGAGTTCCCTTTACTCAGAGTGATAAAGAACTAGGAGCTGATAATACACCTACTGACTACATAGGGGTGAGGTTCAGTTGGCTAACTATCAGTTCAGGTTCAGTGCGGAAATACGTGAGCCCTGATAGAATAAAGTCTTGTTTAGTTTACTTTCTGAAAAACTTGTTTACTTAATTCTGAATAGTGATTAGTAGGGCAGTGCTCTTTTTAAGGATCAGGCTGATTGATTCAAACTTGATAAACCAAATGCTTATGAATGAACAAGTAATATGGCAGGTATGCGCAATATCAAAGCAATAAGAACACAAGGAGTTTAATGTGGTTCAGAGACTCAAGCTCCTACGTCCTCGGCCTGATTTAACAGGAAATCCACTCAAGGGATTCTTATTTTTAACGTGCCAAGGTGCACCAAGACCAGCTAACCTCACTGATCTATACAAACTTTCTTACTAACTCACTAACTGACTTACTCCAAACAAACCTAACTTAGGGTTTTGGTTTTAGTTTGGATTCCAACTAGGTTGAGATTATCCTTACAAGACAAAGCTATGCTAAGGGTTGGATAATCTCTCTAAGCTTAAGATATTGCTTGTATGCTCTTTGGAATAAAGATTAACTCTCAGTTGCTAAGAAACACTTGGGAAATTTAGAGGGTTTCGAGTGCTTCTTCTAAAGCCTGAATGCTTTGAGTGCTTGAGAGTTTGAGTAATTTCTGGCTTGGAAATTTCCCGTAACCTTGAATGGGTTCAAGGCCTTCTGTATTTATAGGTGATTTGAAAAACTATCCGTTGGAGAGATAACCTTTCTTGTCATCTATGTAGAGTGGCTTCAAATGGACATATCTTCATGCAGCAGCCGTCCTTTGCATGGAATTAGGTAGTCGCATTAAATGCACATTAAATGCTTGCCCGTTGAAAATGCAGTCTGAAGTCAGTCTTCTTGTCAGGTTCTGTACGTGCGTGTCCTTCCAGGATTGGTCCACGTCATCAGGTTGGTGAGAATGTCAGAACTTATTCCTGGCTTCAGGCTTGTCTTATTAAATTCTTTTGTCTTGAGCTCACCGGTCTTGTCCTAACGCTGACATTCCTTTTGCATTGCTTGGCTCTACTCCAAGTCTTCCCATAAACTTAGTATCATCCTGTTCCCTTCAGGACTGAGTAGTAATGACCTCAGGGTCATACTCTTCATCACTGAGACTTACTCAGCCAGCTTAGAAGACTGCCATAAGTTCAGGATGGTAAACCGTCTTCAGGCTCTAAGTCTTGATCGTCATCAGTAAGTGCTCCTCTTTCTGAGTACCTGTGAAATGTAAAATGACTAAGTATAAAACCTAACCAAGACTAGCCTGACAAAGACAGACAAAAGGGGCAAATCATCTTTTCAGGGGCTTTGGGATCTTAATCAAAACTGATAATGTCCCAACAATTTCCCCTTTTTTGATGATGCCAAAACACTGAAAAGATCCTCAAAACACTTAGAGGAAATATAAGAACCTATCTATAAGATAAGGCAGTGTTAGAGCAATTCTTGATAAAGTACAAAATTTAAATAACAGCAAAAAAGACAATGAGTTTTTGTCTGTGGGCAAAAGTAATAGATTTCATTGATATATGTGGAAGTGATTACAATGAATCTAATCTATTACAAGAAGCTGTGAACACCTAGACTAATCTCATTTCAGGTTCAAGTCCATATCCTGCATAGACTCTTGCCTTTAACTCGTCAACTCTGCTAGGTTGATTCACGTACCCTTCAGCCTTGGCAATCTTCAAAACTTCCATCATAATGGCCTTTGTATTGTGCTTCTGAGTTCCAGGAACTAAGGAAGGAACTCGAATTGTGAACTCAGGAGCCTTTACCTGAACTTGAGCTGCTTCAGCCTCCTCCAGGATCTTTTGGATCAGCTCAGGATGATTGTCCATCATGTAGTCAGTGAAGTGAGCATTAATATCATCAGTGTCGCCCCACTTCTTCACAACATATCACAATTTCACAAACTCATCCTTCGCGTCAACCCAGAACTCCTTCAGTGCCTCGGAGATGAACTCGTCGACATATGCTTCCCTTAATCCTGATTCCGGCCTTCTGACTTGAAGAATTGTTGATTTTCTTGTTGTAGGCCTCTTTCTGTACTTCCTAGGCTCAGGCTTCGCCTTCTTTCTCCTCAGCAGACTGATCATCGCATCATCGAGTTCTCTTTGTTGAAGCTCAGTGATGTCAGTCAGCTTTTCAACCTTCTTCTCCAAGATGCACATTTTCTCCTTTTGTGCAATTTCAGCTCTACTCAGAACCTCAGATTTCTCAGAAGGATTTCCCCACGCTTCAGCGCATAACTCCGCCACCGCCTCAGCCGAGTAAGTGATGGGGTTCTTCCTTGAGCTCATGGGAGAAGACTTCTGAACTTGCTCAGGTTGCTTAGAAGGTTCATCAGCCTTTGCCTTTGCTGCCTCCACCTTCAGCCTGGCAACAATCTCTTCTCCTTCCTTCACTACTGCCGCCAACCTTGCTGACTTCCTTACCCTTAGCACATTCCCTTCAGGATTGGCTTCAGGATCAGCTTGAATTGTTTCGCCTTGGTTGACTGCCTCAAATGCCTCAGGGCGGGATCTTTTCTTCTTCTTTCACTCCTTTTTGGCATCATCATTGGCCTCGGATGGGAATGCGTCAGATCCGCTGTTGATTACGAAAGAGGCTAGGGTATGGACATCATTGATTCCCTCCTTTAGTAACTCAACTCCCATCGAGATTCTAGTCCCTGCAAACGAGACCGAACTGATAGCAGTATTTACTTTCTTCTCAAAGACCTCCATAGAAAGTTGGAGTCTTTGTTCAGCCTTGGTGATCCTTTCCTCCACCTTCAAGGACTCACCGCTGACTCTGCTAGCTTCAGCAAGTATCTTTGCCGACTCCTCAGTGGCCTTAGCCAAAATTTATGCAATTGACTGAGAGGTTCGATCCAACTTCCCTGACTCCAGTTCTAGTTTTGTCGCTGAGTCCTTCATGGCCTGAGTGACAAGTGCCCCAGTTTGAACTGCAAGCCTGTCCACTGCCTGATTTAATTTGTCATCCCTGATCGCATCCCTCTCCTCAAGTTGCTTGAGAGTCTTCCTCAGCATCTTCTTTGTGCGTTTCCTCTCATTTCTCACTGACTTGGCCGTGTCAGTCATCGTTCTTTTTAACAAAATAAGCTCCCTGTTGGCAAGGGTGTTGTAAACTGACTTTGTCCACTTAATGTGTTTTGCCAGGGCCTTGGAGTCTTCTTCCTTTTCAGCGCGTAGCCTCATCACATCCTCTTGAAGTTCAACTAGATTTTCAGTGGTTTTCTCCTTCTTGACCTCCATAATGCTTGTGAATTTAGCACGGCTGACCCCAGTTATCATCACATCCTCATCACCATCAATGGTCTCATCAGTGATTGGCTGCTTTCCCTTATCAGCCCCTGCATCTTCAGTCCCCTCTTCAGGGTGCACTGAAGGCAGTTGTTGAGTGGTCATGGTCGCCTGCTCAGGCTCAACCAAGCCAACTCGAACCTTAGGAACTTGTCCTTTGGAACTGGGAGTCTCCTTAGACGCCTCAACATCTTTCTCCCTTGTCTCAGGGCAGGGAATCCCTTCATCGACAGATGTCTCATCGGCGGCTGAGATGTTCAAAACATCCTCAGCCACTGGTCCACCCATGGCACCAGTGTCCTTCACACCTTCCCCCTGAGCTTGAGGCTTAGAGATCATATCGTCAACTTCCCTTGCCGTCTCTTCCACGGCTTT